>SJYQ01005094.1:0-73160 GCA_006410935.1 Redunca redunca
ATTTTGATAAAAGCATTTGAGTCTCTTGTATGCACGTACAGGTGTGTGTCAGGCCTATACACAGACATTTATAACAGTGAGTTGTGTACTTTAAAAAAAAAATTTAATTGTGATAGAATTTAAAGGGCATTTTACACTGCTTGAGTTAAGAGTTTCATAGGGATCCTTTCTTAAAAAGCATCTGCTTTTTTTCTCTAACTGCTTTCAATATTGTTAGTTGCCACTGGCCCCAAGATTCACATTTATTGGCACTAAGTTTAGAAATAATTACTTTGAATTTTAACAGGTAGTATTTAAATCACTTTCTTTTCTTCAAATGTAAATGCTGTCTTGCTCTATAATGCAAGAATGAAGAAGGCTTAAAGTGGATTGTATGGAGAGAGTTACTCTATTTCCTGCAGGATAATGGGGCTGTTTGCTTTCCCCCTGCAATCTGAAATGACAGTCACATGTTAATCACTTAATTTCCAATATTTTTGTAATGATAGACTGGGTAGGCCACTAGAAAATTGCTTTCTGGTACAATTGCACAAATGATTTCTCCCACATTGTAGGCAGACGCTTTACCGTCTGAACCACCAGGGAAGTCCTTCCTTAAGTCACTATAACTCAAATTGCAAGTAATGTTGTTTTGTATAGGTGTTATACATCATAGGATTGGCCTTCAAATTAAAAAGAAGCAGTATTCCTGACTCATGACCAAAGGTTTCAAACTCTCTTTAATCTTAGAAACATATATATCTACTATTGACATTTTCTTTGGCGATTTTTAACATATCTGATACAGCCCTTCCTCTTTGCAGAAGAGAAATAAGATAACTGCAACAGTCTTCTTCGGTATATTGAAGTTTAAAGATACTGCCTCTCCCCTTCGCATCCTTATTTCAGGCGATATGATAAGAGGCTATTGATAAGCTTTGTGGGGAGGTTTTGTCCACAGTTATATATACATATACACACACACATATATATATACACTTTTTGAAGTATATATATATATATATATATACTTCAAATAGTGTATTTTGGATTGTCTGAAATGCTGAATTTTGTACTTATCTGAAGGTATGCAAATAATTTAGTCTCGTCTCTCAGTCTCTGCTAGCAAACTTTTGTATATGACTGCTGCCAAAAGTATAGCAGTGGTTTATTTTTCATGTTCGAAACGTAAGTTTGAAAACAGTCTTTTGTAGTGAAATGGTTAGTACTTTGTGCTACTAACCAAATCCAAACCAAGCTGCTTCACTGAGTCCTTAGTTTATTTACATGAATACAAAGGGGCCAGAGGAATTTCATAGCTTGAATTGCTACTTGTTATTTCTATAAATCTTTGTTTTCTTCTGAAAGTGAAGAAAGTCATTAAGGAAAGTCATTAAGCAAGATGTTAAGTTTGCTAATTCTGGGATGCTTCTGAGCAAGTCAGCCTTAGATTGTACTGATAGTGAGGGTTGACACCATTTCCTCAACAGACAATTTGTGGAGTATAGTTTGCCATCTTGACTTGACGTACCAGATTTTTTTTTGGCATTGATCAATGTGTCAAACAAGCGTGGAAAAATGGTAAAGCTTCTGTCATAGTATACTCAATTTTCTTTTTTTTTTTTTCCTTAGTGCTTTGTCATCTCACTTGAATAATCTTATAGGGAACATTTGGATGTTCAATTTCTGACTTTTATATGAGTTTTCATGTTAATTTGTCATTTTAGTGTGGATGATGCAGTGATCTTTTGGGAATTCTGTAATTATAGATTATTAATATTGAGAGAACTGATTCAAGTCCAGGGTTGGATAAAAAGGGAAAGAATGGAGAAAATGAAAAGTAGGAAACTTAGCTGAAATGGAGGAGTTTAAAGGTTTAGTAATAAAAATGGATTTGCTGTGGTCATAGGTGTTCATCAAGAGAGGTTTGTGCACCTTGGTCTTTGGC
Organism: Redunca redunca; assembly: GCA_006410935.1. NCBI lineage: Eukaryota > Metazoa > Chordata > Mammalia > Artiodactyla > Bovidae > Redunca > Redunca redunca. The sequence continues at coordinate 1,928 of SJYQ01005094.1, forward strand.
AGAGAGTTTGGGAAATACTACTGTAGAGATTCTGTAATTCATGAATCTAGGACAAAGTCTACGTTCAGTTTGTGAACAAGCAAGTCAAAGTGGTAGTGAGGTTTATGGCCCATATTAGGTGGAAACTGAGCTTGGGGTAAGAGTGACGAGAAGTGTAAATAAAGCATATTCCTACAGGCATTTTTAAAGAAGTTCAAATATAGTGCTCAATGCCTTTGTCTCTGTTTTATAAAGGGAAAAGATTTAAGCTGTCTACTAGCCTTTGATGATGATAGCCTCGTTCCTGGTACCTTTAAGTTATGAAAGCATCTGTGACTGCATTCCTGATGATAGAAGGATAACTGAGTGTAGGCCAGACACCTGTCATCATAACAGGGGCCACAAAATGGAGAAAAACTGTCATTAACTGCATTCCTGTGTTTGGAGAATATTACATCAAACACTAATTATTTCAAACTGTACATTGATAAAGACATGTTTATTCATGGGTATACTTCAGTAATTAGATAGGTCATCCCCAAAGTTATGTCATTCTTTTAAAATATTGTTGCTTGTGTTTTCATGTGTGTATGGAAAAGCACATAGTACATTTTATAAACGCATGTATATTGGGGATATACTAAAAATTTTATTGATGGGGTGCATGAACAAAAAATTGAAACTGTTTCTCTAGATTATCACTAAAGTATACAAATGTTTTTTCTCTTGAGAGTAAGTTGATTATTATGTTCTTTAAATGATGATATTGTCTTAAAAGAAGAAGCTGTTGTAGCAATCCAGAGAAAGTTGTTTAATTTTCGTTAATCTGCTTGAGTGCTTAGTTGTAAAATTAAGACATCTTTTAACACCCAACAGGTATCCCAGATTAAGTGCTAATACCAATTCAAAGTCCATGTGCTCCTATAAAATTATGTATTGATATGTTTTAAAATTCACATTTTATGTTCTTAGAAATTTTCTTTTCAAACATTTCATTTATTTGCATGGTTGTAAAAGAACAGACTTAATGTAGTAGTAGGTCAGTGCTTATTTAGTTTTTGCAATTATGATTTAGCCAGAAATCTTGTTTCTTTTCCCTCTTGTTCTGAGCAATCCCTAAGTTTTTAGGAAAGAAAAATGACTAACCAATTGGACTTTTTGGAGAAGCTTCTATATATGGGCATAAGCCTAAAATGGCCATATGTAACAATTATGCTGTGAGTTAGACTGAGCGCATTTTTCAGTCTTGATTTACGGCAGTTTGTCCCCTCAAGTCAGTAGACTAAATGGAGTTGTATTTTCTATAAGTTGCACTTGTAAGCCTTCAGGTTACCAATGTACATTTTTATTTGACCACCCAACAGCTGAGTGAGATTGGCAGGTAGGTAGGTAGCTTTTCCAATAGCTGTATGCTTGTGTTTTTGAAATAATATAGGAAGGAAAGTGAACTGTCCCCCTGCACCCCTCCGTCTTTTAAGGGTGAAGATATAGATGACCTAGGACTTGCATATTTATTTTACAGACTTTCCCTTACATTGCGGTTTTCAGAGCTATATTCTCAGTAAACTTTGGGGGGAAGACATTTTTCAGATCTTTTATTTATGTTGAAGATACTTTAAGTTGGGACAGGGAGTGAAATTGTCAATTACCACTATCTGTGTATAGTGTATAGCAGTGGATCCCACACGCTGTGCATTTGTATCCATTATCTTGTTTAATCCTTACAGCTCTTTGCTATATAAAGTAAGTTGACTTTTCCCAGGGTTTGCAGTCCTTTGAGCCATATGTATTTGGCTGTGTTTTTACAAGAGATTTTCAAACAGAGCTCAGTGGTTCTCAATCTCCATAATCTAGAGTGGTTTGAGTACCTCCTTTAAATACCTCCTTTACTTCAAAGAAAAGCAGTCTTTTTAAATAAGCTATCAGTTTGGGTTTGAGTTTCTTCTTGTGATGTAACCTGATGCAACGTTTGCTTGAATCACTAACAATATAATTGATTTTTTTCTAGTCAGCCATTGGTGACTCACTGACCATGAGTTCTTTCTGGTTGAATCTCAAGTCCCTTTGTCTGTGAAGATGTCTTCATTGAGCTAGGTAGTGCAACACTGCTCTATGAAGGAGGCACACTGAGCCAGCAGAGCTGCTTGCTAATTTATTTTGCAATAGTATATATTGGAAACTATTGGAAATATATATATATATATATAGGAAACAAAAGGCTTCAAGAGACTTAGAGGCAAAATTCCTTAAACCCTTTCAGAAGTCTTGCATCTTAAAGTCCCTGTGTGGTTCAGACCTTGCTTGGAGTTGTGTGTAGCTTTGTAAATTAGTCACTGTGTTCCTGTCATGTTTAAGATAGATTGTGACGTAAAAGTAAGAATTGGGAACTAACTGAAGGTTTGGTGGCCAGTGTTGTCAAAACAGTTATCCCATGAGACAGCAGTTACGGTTGTGGAGTTAGAGGTGGGGTACTTGTGTAATATTGAAGTAATAGATGTCTGCTGTCTTCTAGTTCCCAGATTCTTGGCATTTCCTCATTTCCCTGACCTTTTAAGTCTGCTGGGATCCTTTCTAGTGGTTAACGAATGATCAGTGTTTTGTCTTGTATCTGTTACATTTATTGAACAAATAGTTACTGAGCCCTTCTGTGTGCTAAGTACTGTGCTATAAGCACTGAGGATACAAAAATAGTCACTGTCTCTGCTCTCAAGGGGCTTAGAGTCTAGTGGCAGAGAGAGAGTTACCTAACACATGTAAAAATTGGACCTGAGAGATACTCAGGGAAGGAACATGGTGGAGTGGTGTTCTGAGAGACAGGACTACTGTAGAAAGCCTTCCCAGAGAAAGGGTTCCTTGAGCTGAGACCTGAAGGATGAGTAGGGGTTTTCAGTGAGAAGGCAGGGAAGAGTTAAGTGTGTGGCTGAATTCCCAGGTGGTTCAGTTCAGTTCAGTTCAGTCGTTCAGTTGTGTCCAGCTCTTTGCGACCTCGTGGACTACAGCACGCCAGGCCTCCCTGTCCATCACTAACTCCCAGAGTTTACTCAAATTCATGTCCATTGAGTTGGTGACACCATCCAGCCGTCTCATCCTCTGTCGTCCCCTTCTCCTCCCACCTTCTATCTTTCCGAGCATCAGGGTCTTTTCAAATGAGTCAGTTCTTCACGTCAGTTGGCCAAAGTATTGGAGTTTCAGCGTCATCATCAGTCCTTCCGATGAATATTCTTTAGGATGGACTGGTTGGATTTCCTTGCAGTCCAAGGGACTCGCAAGAGCTCTCTCCCAATCACAGTTCAAAAGCATCAATTCTTTGGCACTCAGCTTTCTTTATAGTCCAACTCACATCCATACATGACTACTGGAAAAACCATAGCTTTGGCTAGACGGACCTTTATTGGCAAAATGATGTCTCTGCTTTTTAATATGCTGTCTAGGTTGGGCATAACTTTTCTTCCAAGGAGTAAGTGTCTCAATTTCATGGCTGCAGTCACCATCTGCTGTGATTTTGGAGCCCAAAAAGATAAAGTCTGTCACTGATTCCATTGTTTTTCCATCTATTTCCCATGAAGTGATGGGACCAGATGCCATGATCTTCGTTTTCTGAATGTTGAGCTTTAATCCAACTTTTTCACTCTCTTTCACTTTCATCAAGAGGCTTTTTAGTTCTTTGCTTTCTGCCATAAGGGTGGTATCATCTGCGTATCTGAGGTTATTGATATTTCTCCTGCCAATCTTGATTTCAGCTTGTGGTTCTTCCAGCCCAGCATTTCTCATGATGTACTCTGCATATAAGATAAGTTAAATAAGCAGGGTGACAATATACAGCCTTGATGTGCTCCTTTCGCTATTTGGAACCAGTCTGTTGTTCCATGTCCAGTTCTGACCTGCTTCCTGACCTGCATATAGGTTTCTCAAGAGGCAGGTCAGGTGGTCTGGTATTCCCATCTCTTTCAGAATTTTCCACAGTTTGTTGTGATCCACGCAGTCAAAGGCTTTGGCTTAATCAATAAAGCAGATCCACACAGTCAAAGGCTTTGGCTTAATCAATAAAGCAGATATAGATGTTTTTCTGGAACTCTTGCTTTTTTGATGATCCAGCAGATGTTGGCAATTTGAGCTCTGGTTCCTCTGCCTTTCTAAGTCCAGCTTGAACATCGGGACGTGCACGGTTCACGCACTTTACCACGTGATGCTCTAGTGGAAGAGAACCCGCCTCCCAATGTGGGACACACAAGAAATACAGGTTCTATCCCTGGGTCACGAAGATCCCCTGGAGGAGGAAATGGCTCCCCACTCCAGTATTCTTTCCGGGAGAATCCCATGGACAGAGGAGCCCGGTGGGCTATAGTCCATAGCGTCTCACAGAGTCGGACATGACTGAGAGCAACTTAGCACAGGTATACGGAGGAAGACCAGTGTGTCTGGAGAGGAGAGGAAATAAGGAATGAGGCCAAATCATGTGGGGTTTTCTAGGTAGAGGACTAACCATGTAATTTGATCAATAAGTTTGTCAACCAGACTGTGACTCTTTAGAATAAAACAGGGTGCTGTTAATAATTACACCCATCCTGTGAGCATCGGCCAAAACACACTCACTTTTATGAGCCATGCTGATAGCATCTCTTTGAATAAGGGCTGGGCAACCAACAGTGCCTCTATTTCCTAGTGAACAGGTCAGAGAATTAGAACACCTTATCCCATCCAAAAGGAACTCAAATAGAATTCAAAGGAGTGTTTTTCAGAACAGCTAGATTTGTGATTTGCTTGGGTACGGACATAAGTGGCTTTCATGTTATAAACATTTAGCATGGAAAGTTGGGTTTTCGAGTGAGGTACTTCCATGGTATATGATTCAAACATTTCTCAAGTGTTTTCTACATTTTTGTTGTTTGTTATTATAGCACTTGTCATTTGCAATGAGTGTTTATTTAAATGAATTTTTTTTTTAAGTTTCATTCTGGGTTTACATTTTGAGTATAAGTGAGCCACTTAAATTTTTTTCCTTTAAATTGCTGTAAAAACTTTATATACAGTTAAATGCGTCGAGTCCAGTGAATTTTGCACACCCGTGTAATCCACACTCAGATCCAGAGATGTAACATCTACCCCAGAATACTCCCTTTTGAGGCACTTAAAATTTGATTAAGAAATATGGTTGTGGAGCCAGGCCTCAAATTAGAAATGAGTTGTTTTCTCTCCCCTTTTATAATGTTATTTTTGCTTCCTAAACATGCGGTAGTGGTTTCTTTAAACATGAAGGAAATTGTCCCCAGCAGAAACCGTTGCCTTTCAACTAGTTATGATTTAGTGGTTACTAATATGGTTCATCCCTGCCCAACTGGCTATGGCTTTTTAGCCGTTTAAAGTGAGTAGTAACATTTGAGTCATATCTCTGTCAGTGACTCACAAACTTCCTAAGGGTTGCCTAGTGTTTATAATTAGAATGAAATTTTAGAATCTTGAGCAACAGAAAAAGATTGTGATAATGCCAAATTTACATAATATTCTCCCCTGGTCCCCACCTTTTTTGTTTAGCCCAATGATGGCAGTCTATCGTAGACTGCAGATAAGGAGAGGAGACAAGCCGATGTTAAACCTGTATGTAGAGCTGAATCCTAGCCTTTAGTATTTCCATCTCAATGTTCTCAGCTCCAGTTGCCAAGGAGCAGTTAGAATATCGACCTGAGTTATAGCACAATCAGCTGTGAAATTGATTGAACTCAAGAGCTGTATGTCACTGTCTTTAAAGATTCTTAAATGTGGAGATGGAAAGACTTGTTCTGAAGAGACTGTTAATGAGTTTGGGATCTATGGAGGGACGGGGAAAAGGGGGTATTCATCAGTAACTGAAAAAGGAGTTTTTACTCCCTTTTCCCCATAGCTTTAATATTCTAATCTGTAGCCTGATCTTGAACCAGACCTTTTTTTTTTTCTCCAGCCGTACTGGGTCTTTGTTGCACCCCGCGGGCTCTGTAGTTTGTGGTACGCAGGCTCTCTAGTTCCCTGACCAGGGATTGAACCCACATCCCCTGCACTGCAAGGCAGATTCTTAACCGTTGGACTACAAGGGAAGTCCCTGAAAGCAGATCTTGAATTAACTATTTTTATTTTTCCTGAGGAAGATAATGTGTTTTCTTAGCTAGCCTTCTGCTGCCAAAGCCGTGCTGTGTCGTGATGGTGATGGTGGTTAGTGGCTTAGACATGTCTTTCTCAGGGCAGCACTACCTAATATTTCAGTACTAGTTGGACTGCCCCCCCCCCGCCCCCCCCACCTATACTGCGTTTTAAACAGAGTGAGTTTAGATGGAAGGCTAAAGCCAAATTGGGTTAGGATGAGGCTTGTCAATAACACTTCCAGTTGGAGAGGCTGCTACTCTGATCACATATTACTAGCAGCTTCATTCCTCATTTTCAAAAACTTTTGTGCATTAAGCACAGGAAAATTGAATCCAGCATTTCCATTGTATGTACATTGAGGAATTTTCCTTCCTTCTTATGCAGTCCTCTTACTGGCAAGCCTTCCGGTAGCACCAGACAGCTTTAGACTTCCTGCTCTGCTTCTCTGCTTCCATAAAAATCAGACCTGAAGCTTCAGGCATTTCCTGTAGACTTCCTGAGTGCCAGGACTGTGTACCTATGTGCGTCCCTTCACTGACTCCTCATCACTGGCCTGTAAGACAGACAAATTGTTACCGTCGTCATCTCTGATTCTGGTTGTATAACAATGTTATAAAACTTGCCCAGGTTCACAGAGCTGTGGGACAGTTTGAAGCTGGAATCCAGGTTTGTTTGAGGTCAAGCACCCCGGAGAAGGAATTGGCAACCCACTGTAATATTCTTGCTTGGAAAATTCCATGGACAGAGGAGCCTGGTGGGCTGCAGTTCATGGGGTTGCAAAGAGCNGTTTATAATTAGAATGAAATTTTAGAATCTTGAGCAACAGAAAAAGATTGTGATAATGCCAAATTTACATAATATTCTCCCCTGGTCCCCACCTTTTTTGTTTAGCCCAATGATGGCAGTCTATCGTAGACTGCAGATAAGGAGAGGAGACAAGCTGATGTTAAACCTGTATGTAGAGCTGAATCCTAGCCTTTAGTATTTCCATCTCAATGTTCTCAGCTCCAGTTGCCAAGGAGCAGTTAGAATATCGACCTGAGTTATAGCACAATCAGCTGTGAAATTGATTGAACTCAAGAGCTGTATGTCACTGTCTTTAAAGATTCTTAAATGTGGAGATGGAAAGACTTGTTCTGAAGAGACTGTTAATGAGTTTGGGATCTATGGAGGGACGGGGAAAAGGGGGTATTCATCAGTAACTGAAAAAGGAGTTTTTACTCCCTTTTCCCCATAGCTTTAATATTCTAATCTGTAGCCTGATCTTGAACCAGACCTTTTTTTTTCTCCAGCCGTACTGGGTCTTTGTTGCACCCCGCAGGCTCTGTAGTTTGTGGTACGCAGGCTCTCTAGTTCCCTGACCAGGGATTGAACCCACATCCCCTGCACTGCAAGGCAGATTCTTAACCGCTGGACTACAAGGGAAGTCCCTGAAAGCAGATCTTGAATTAACTATTTTTATTTTTCCTGAGGAAGATAATGTGTTTTCTTAGCTAGCCTTCTGCTGCCAAAGCCGTGCTGTGTCGTGATGGTGGTTAGTGGCTTAGACATGTCTTTCTCAGGGCAGCACTACCTAATATTTCAGTACTAGTTGGACTCCCCCCCCCCCGCCCCCCCCACCTATACTGCGTTTTAAACAGAGTGAGTTTAGATGGAAGGCTAAAGCCAAATTGGGTTAGGATGAGGCTTGTCAATAACACTTCCAGTTGGAGAGGCTGCTACTCTGATCACATATTACTAGCAGCTTCATTCCTCATTTTCAAAAACTTTTGTGCATTAAGCACAGGAAAATTGAATCCAGCATTTCCATTGTATGTACATTGAGGAATTTTCCTTCCTTCTTATGCAGTCCTCTTACTGGCAAGCCTTCCGGTAGCACCAGACAGCTTTAGACTTCCTGCTCTGCTTCTCTGCTTCCATAAAAATCAGACCTGAAGCTTCAGGCATTTCCTGTAGACTTCCTGAGTGCCAGGACTGTGTACCTAGGTGCGTCCCTTCACTGACTCCTCATCACTGGCCTGTAAGACAGACAAATTGTTACCATCGTCATCTCTGATTCTGGTTGTATAACAATGTTATAAAACTTGCCCAGGTTCACAGAGCTGTGGGACAGTTTGAAGCTGGAATCCAGGTTTGTTTGAGGTCAAGCACCCCGGAGAAGGAATTGGCAACCCACTGTAATATTCTTGCTTGGAAAATTCCATGGACAGAGGAGCCTGGTGGGCTGCAGTTCATGGGGTTGCAAAGAGCTGGACACGACTGAGAATGCACACATCAGCTCCTAACTGATATTGCATCCCAGTGTCTTGCTGTCTGAGCCCATAGTATTGTAATGGTTTGTATTCGTGTCTGATTTTCCCATTAGATGGAAAATCTTAAGGTCAGGAAACTCAGCCAGAGTTTAGAAGAGGCTACAATTGGTTGATGCGCTGATTCCTAAGTATTTATTGAGCACCTACTCTGTGCTCAGCCTTGTTCTAGGCACTTGGAGTTACAACAGCGAACCAAAGCAAAATCGTACCCTTAGAGCCGGAGGGAAGGAAGCCAGTAAAATGCATGGTATCTCAGACTGCTGGTGCTTAGGAACAGGGCTGCTGTGTTGGTATGCGGATATTGCTCTGTGGGGGCCCAGCAGAAAAGGGTGTGATCTAGGGAAGGGGTGCTTGGGGAGGTGGGGTGCAAATTGCTATTTTAAGTAATATAGTCGGGAAAGGCCGTACTGATAAGGTGACATTTGAGCAGAAACTTGAAGGAGACCAGAGAAACAGCCTAGGAGATATCTGGGAAAAGAACATTCCATTCAAATAATTGAATGAATTCCCAAATCCTAGGCTCATTTCTCCCCAAGTACATAATTGTAATTTGGCATTCTTGGACGCCGTTCTAATGTCAACTCACCTGGTGTATGGCAGTGTTTTCCTGGTCACTTGTTACTTAGTTTTCCGGTTGGTGTATCTCCCAGGAGTTAGCACAACTTTGATTACTGGAAAACTCAGCTGGAATTTTTTGTTTTCCTCCTCTCCATCTTAGAGAGAATTGCAAATCATGATAAACAGACTGATAAGAAGACGAACTTTTTACAAAAAGGGTCTGTTTTTTTTAAACTCTGTATCTACAATAAGTGTGAAATGGGAACTGATGCTCAGTATGATACAGCAAAGTGCTCAGGATTTTGTTAGGATGTTTAGCTAGGCGAGCTAACACACAAGCCCTGAAAACACAAAGGTTTTTCTTGCTGACATTTGGATAACTGGAAAATTCGGTTATCCAAAATGCCTAGTTCTGAGAATGTGAGATTACAGAGACTTGTTATCATTTAGAGCCGCACGTCTTTCATCTATGAGATGTGATAAAAGTAAGGGTAACATTACCTTCATCATACAGTCACTTAAAAATCATGGAATACTTTTTAAGATTCTGGAGGGGAATCGGGTCTATTCTTGAGTTACGGAAAGTCCCTGGTATTAGGATATGAAAATGGATGTTTCTTTGGTTCCACTTGCCTTATCAAAGATGAATGAAATGTACTTTCTCAAATATGTTCCCCACGAATTTTACCCCATCCTTGATCCCAGCCCAAGAAGTCATATATTCTTTCAGTTTGAAACTTGCTGTATCCATCCAGTGAAGGTGGTCTTCCTTTTGCTGTATAAAAATTGGAGTGCTTTAGGCATTGTTGAGTCCAGATAAATACAAGATAATTCGGCTATTTGACTAAATATGGTGGGGTGGAATTGTGGGGAAAAGGGAAGAGAAGGAATTTAAAAAGGGAAGTACACTTTGAAAAGCAATGGCGATCTTATGTAGGATTTCATGCAGAACTTTATAAACTTTTTATCCAAAACATTGTGTCAAGTGTTAAGTTATTTCAGTTGTGTCCAACTATTTGTGACCCTTTAGACTTGCCTGCCAGCCTCTCCCTTGTCCATGGCGTTCTCCAGGCAAGAATACTGGAGTGGGTTGCTGCGCCTTCCTCCAAGGGATCTTTCCTACCCAGGGGTCGAAACCCACGTCTCAAGTCTCCTGCATAGGCACGCAGGTTCTTGACCACTAGTGCCACCTGGGAAGCCCTGTCCAAAGCAAATATTTACCAAAAGTGCCATGAGGCCTTTTTGGGGGTCAAATAAGTAGACTCCCCCAGACTTGTTCTTGCAAATGCTAACTTATCTTGTACTATCTAATTATCTCAGTTCTGTGTATTGGCCTGATGATGACAGGCCCACAACCAAAGTTCCCTTATATTGCATTTGGGGACAGAAGTAAAATAGCCATGTTATCTGAAATGTGGTATGTATACAGGTAGTGATTAGAGCCTGTGAATCTAATAATAATAATTATTGCAATAATCTATGACTTCTCTCCTGAAAGATTTCCCAGATTCATCTGTGCGGATAACATTCATTCTCTTATCAAGATGCTGGCTCTGAGTCTCTGGCTGTGAAAGGTGTATTTTTGCCCTTCTGTTTCCATGAGAAAAACCCTGCCTTCATTTCTTAATGAGCGTCCCCTTTGTTTTTCTTCCTTCCACCTACTCATGCTGAACTTGTCAATTTAGACAGGAAGATACACTACAGTGTAGAATAAAATGAAAACATTTAAAAGTGTGGTTGGACAAACTTATTTTTAACCTTCTGGTGTAACACTTTGTGTTAGGCAGTAACTAAAGTTCTGATAAAGCTAACTGAGACGGGAGTTCTTTAGTTGAGTCTTTCATAGTTAAAAGGCTTTAGGGCGTTGTTAGAGTAAAACTATGTTTCAGTATCTTGAGTATAACTCTCTGACCTAGTGTAGTTTTTTGTGAAAACTCTCATCTCACTAGAAGTTTATTTTGGGGGAATAAACCCCAGCAAGTTTGTGTGAGTGGGTGTGTTACATATGTTTGCTGGAGGTTTGAGGTGGGTAGAGAGTAAGCATTGGAAAGAGAGGGTAAAATTCAAGAAATAGTACAAAAGGAACATTTCTGCATCCTTTGGGTGTCACATGTGTATGACTAGGTATGGTCTTAAATCAATGCAGGGGAAGAAATGTGCTGATAAGCTTCAATTTTTTTTTTTTTTAAATAGGGTTTATACTGATGCCTGACGACTGATTTTGATAAAAGCAAGTAACAGAGAAAGAAAAATATTTCTTTTACCCCAGTCTATCATCACACCAGGAAAGTAAGCCTCTGGGTCCGTACCACTTAAAACCTTATCCTGTTTGATTGAGACTGGAGCGCCTGACAAAAGTGTATGAACCAGGAGGATAGAACTCTCATAAACTTTTCAGACCACCAGCCTTTAGGAAGTGCCTACCATAGCGGGGACTCTCCTTCTTAGAACTGAGTTTCCCATGTTGGAAACAACTTGGCAAACTCAAAAGGTCCTAATCAGTGCTGGCGGTGAAAGACCAAAAGCTTTAGCATTAAAAGGGACAGACTAGGAAATGGAACCTCCCGTTATAGAAAGAAGAGGTGAAGTTAGAACTGCCCTTTTATCCTTAGACCTAAATGAAATGTCCATCTTTGAACTCAACTCCCAAGATAGTAACGTGGGAATTGGATTATAAGATGGGCTGCTCCAGTTTCAAGGACAGAAGGCTGCTGTGCCCATGCAAGCCTCTGATTCTGTGGGCTTGGGTTTTTTTTTTTTTTTTTGGCATTAGTTTGGCCACTCAAGTTTTGCTATTAGGATTTTCAAATTTAAAATGCCAATGATAGGTCTCAACCCTTTTCTTCTTTTCTAGGCCCTGGCAAAGAGCAATCACAGACCACATGTTCCCATGATCATTTCAGGGTTATGTGTAATTTTGGATACACTCCGTTCTTTCCTGGGAGAAACATATTAGAACATAGGAGGGAAGAGTAATGGTGTTGTAAGTAGCCTATCTCTGTATGTAAAAAAGTTAACTCTCCACACACCACGGTACCTACAATAGCCTTGATGCCACCCAGGGTCACCTGAGAGCTCAGGCTGGACCAAGCAGACCGCCATTCTTCTGGTGTGACAAAGTCCAGAGTCATTCTCAAGTTTTCTCACATCCCTAGGCAGCACACCCTCTCCTCTGAGCTCTGCCCTTGAACCCTACCTCTGCTGGATGAGGCCGACTGGGTTAGCATTGTAGTAGCCTGTGTGGACTGTGCCACCCAGCCCTGGAGCTCAGCCTTGTCTGCATTTTGGCATCTTCTCTCATAGAAGTAGAAGCATCTCTTTGTGCATCTGGCCTTAGCAAAGGAACAAGAAGATGGAGGAGACTGACCCTGCAGCAGCCAAGACATTGTGAATTCTTAGGATTTTTTTTTTTAACGCTTTGGCCACTTCTGGATCCCAAGCCCTGCTGCTAATGCCAAAGGACAAGGCACATTTCATCCTCACCGGGTTCCTGGCCTGGAAAATGGAGTTGAGAATACATCCAAACTTTTAGCTCTGAAATTCAACCTCTGAAAGTAGATTTGGGGTTTTCTTCCATCCAGGTTTGGCAAAAACATTTTTGGCAGTCAAACCTGACCTGATGTGAGGAAGCAGCCTTCTTCTTTCTGTGTCCGTCCACACATGGTGCTGCAGGAGTGTTCACGTGGTTGAGTTCCAGTCCCCAGGAAAGACATTCATACCATGTGATACATGATCCATGTAGACTCTCCAACATCTGAAAAGTGCTGAATTGCAGAAACTCAAGTGGCCCTTAGGTGTGGAATAGAGTTATCCACCTCGGAAGGTATTGTTGTTGTTTATCTCTTGGTCGTGTCCAACTCTTTGTGGCCCCTTGGACTGCAGCTCGCCAGGCTCCTCTGTCCGTGCAGTTTCCCAGGCAAGAATACTGGAGTGGGTTGCTAATTCCTTCTCCAGGGGATCTTCCTGACCCAGGGTTCGGACCTACGTCTTCTGCACCGGTAGGTGGATTCTTTACCTCTGAGCCCACCAGGGAAGCCCTCAGAGGGCATTAGGGGGGATAGCTAATAGCTGTGAGGGGGTTAGAGGATGGTCATTTAGTGCTGGCCACTTTTGCCATCACACTGTGCTCTTGAATGACAGTGGGAGGCTATGTCTAGCTCAAGGAATAGCTACACAATTTTGTTTTAGGAAGTACCTGCAAGCTTGCAGTTTATACACTGGCTTATTTTATTTCTGTTGTTTACATTTATCCTGAGTGTTGCATCTTTATTTGATTTTAAATTTATTTTAAATTGGGTATAATTGCTTTACAATGTTGTGTTAGTTTCTGCCGTAGAAAAACATGAATCAGCTATAAATATATATATATAAGTATGATCTATAGCCTCTTGAGCCTCCATCCACCCCTTTAGGTCATCACAGAGCACCGAGCTGGGCTCCCTTGTAATGCAGCGGCTCCCCACTAGCTATCCCACTAGCTGGCTATTTTACGCGCGGTAGTGTATATATGTCAGTGCTCCTGCGTGTTGAATTTGCTTGTGATTTTCTTTGAGGGTGGCTTCTCAGTGCTCTCTAACTCCAATTTTTTTTATGAGGAAAAATAGCGTTTTCTCTCCCCCCCCCATTTCTCTCTCTCTAGCACTTAAATGCCCTTTCCTCCTGATCACAGGGAACCAGAAAGCTGATTACTGGTGATGCTGCAGAGCCTTCTCTGACAGTGGTGATTAATGGCCAAAAGATGCTAAATGTGAAACAGTAATTCAGAAAAGCTCTCAGGACATTTTCTCCGGAGGCAGGTGCTAAGAACTTCTCAACAGGGACAAATTAGTGGGGGAAACGGAAAATGAACACGCACGATGCAAACCTTTGGCTATAAGTATAAGCTGATTGCGGGAGAGAGTGGTATTTTGTTCGATGTTTCCTCTGTGGTATAGTCTGTTGCCTGAAGTAGCTAAAATTCTTTTCCCTGCCCATGAACCTAGGAGCTTGAGTATGAGGAAGTATGAGGAAGACTAAAGGGAGCTAAGGTAGAAGAGCTTGATTGATTGAAATAAACAGTTAAGCACTTTTTGTCCCACGGTGAGAAGATAATCAAAATATCCTTCTATTGTGAGAAATGGTGTTTAGTAAAAAACAAAAGGAAGAACAGGCAGAGAGTAGTGGATTCATTTTGCCTGTTGAAACCTGTTTCCCAAACTTAATGAATGGAGACTGTTTTCTGAAAATGCATTCTACCAAATATTTTAAGTTGTTAGAAGTATTTTTGTTTTTGTTGTGTTTTGTTAAGATTTTGGATTCTCAGATTCTAAGATCTGAATTTCTATATTGTCTTCATCAAAAACAAAACAAAAAATGTAAATGAACAAAATAAATCATAATAAGTGGAAAGAGATGTAAACAGCAATGAGAACTTAAAATTTTAATAACGTTTTATGTTTACTCGTTTACAAGTCTTTTCATGCCGACAGCTGTTTTAGAGGCCAAAGAAATAAATTTGTCTTGAGCACAGTTGCTATGAATTTTTCATAGAATCCATATTTTTTCTCTTTAATTGTCATGGCTTTCTGAATTCTGAACGGCATACAGCTCCCCCACTTCCCTAGGTTATATTGCCTCGAGACAAATAGAGAATTTGTTGAAAATTAAATCACTCACAATTGGTGTTAAGGAAAAGGAGAAAATCACCAGAGCTCTCTCCTTTTCCTGTAACGGAAGAGCCCAGGTAACCATGTTTTTGTTGGCCTTCTCTGAGGGTGCGCACAGACCATGGAATCAACTTGAAACTAAATCAGTATTACCCACTCCCCAGGCCCCCACCCAAAGTGATCAGGGCTGCATTTATATTTGGTCCTCAGGTATGGTACCACACCAGACGAAGTCTGATCTTCCCTTCAAACACAATAGAATTTAAACTCTTATTTCTTAAATGCCTTTTACAATTTCTGAGTCTCTGTTTCTTAATTTTCTTTTTCATTCAATGACTGTTTTTAATTTTTATTTTTGATAAAAGGTAAAATCTACCTCCCAGTGTCCTCCTCCTTCTGTACTGAAAACACATCCATGATAACTTTCCAAGGAATAAGGAGAAAATGGCTCATTCTTGAGTGATGTGTTCAGTAGAAAAAGGAGTTAGGATCTGCAAAGCTTCTAATGTATATGAAAGGATCTGCACAAGCTCCTGAGAGAGGACTTTGAGCTTGTTAAACCTGAGGTTGTTAAGCAAACTTTGAGGTTTCTTTCAAGCTGTTGTTGGGTCCACTTTAACCAGTCCAGGCCTACTCATTGTACCTAAACCTCTTTTCTTTTCCTTTAATTTTTTTTTAATTAAAAAATTTATTTGTTTATTTGGCTGTGCTGCGTCTTTATGGCAGCACCGGGATCTTTAGTTTTGCCATATGGGATCTATTTCCCTGATCAGGGATTGAACCCGGGCCCCTTGCATTGGGAGCTCAGAGTCTTAAGCCACCAGGGAAGTCCTTCCTTTCTCTGTAAATGTGTGTTCAATATGCGATTTTATGAGCATCATCCAACATGCAGGATTCGGCTCAGTTGAATTCAAAGGTCATGACAACATGGTTTATAATCTAATGCAGAAAAGGGATGTGACAGAATCTCACAGTAAGAATATTTTGTGTCATGATAAAGGTACAGAGTGAAATGTCTAATTTAGGGAAGGTTTCGTAAGGGAAGTGCCATTTAAAGAAACCTGATGGGCTGAGGGAAGCTGATAGTGAAAAGGGAATGATGTCAAGACTGAAGTGGCTTGAGTTCAGTGAACAGAGTATTCCAGTGTACCTCGAGCTCAAGGTATGTGTTTAAGACCTTGTCCTAAAAAAAAAAATCACAGTCTGGTGAGGGAGAAATGTAAATAAGCGAATGAATGAAAGTACATTTTGCACTCTGAGTTATGCACAAAGACCTTTGGAACATCGAAGAAGAAACCCTAACTGTGATGGAGACTGGGGGTTGGTTGGAAAGCTTCACTGAGATTCGAAACTTGAAGGAGTAGTACTTTGCCCACAGAAATATTAAAAAGGGGAAAGTGCATACAAGTTCCCCTTGTCCTTTGAACTTGTAACAGACACACAACTTTTCTGGGACTTTCTAAGGAAATTTTATTCCCAGATTCTGCTAGGCAGTAGTTCTCCCTTCTCTGAATTGAAGTGCAAGGATGCCAAGTTCTGCTTTTTCTTTTCTTACTGATTTGTCTCAGTTTTTTCTCTCACTGTTGTTTTTGGTATTTAATCTCTTTTCTTTCCTCAGCAAAGGTCTGTTTGCTTCTGAGCCTGGACCCTGTAGGCAGCACCCATGCTGTTTTACCTTCCAGGGGAAACTCTCAGGTCATCTTCCCCAACATCCCTTTAGTTTCATGAAGCAAGAAACCTAGTTATTACAAAAGCATGGCGGACCCTTGCTCTCAGTGGTAGAGTGGTATAAGAGATGTTCTTAAGATTGCACCCGGAGATGGTGTTTGAAGTTGAGGCTCTGAAGTCAGATTGCTCAGTTCTGCCACTTACTATATCTTTAATCTCAAACTAGTGCTCAACCATCAGTGCCTCAATTTCCTCTTCTGTAAAATGGAAACGATATAGTAACTACCTTACAGGGTTATTGTAAAAATTAAGTGAGATAATCCATGGAGAGCATTTAGAACTGTGTAGAACTTGATTTTAAGAAATACTGGCTATTATTTAAAATTTTCGATGAGCCTTGTAGCACTTTCCTGCTTTGTATGCGGCATAATGCCAACCTTTGATGAGACTGTAGGTGTTTTCTGTGTCACCTAGACTGGGCCCATGGGATGCTCAAATATATGGTTAAACATTGTTTTTGCTTGCATCCACGAGGGTGACTCTGGAAGAGATTAGCATTTGAATAGGTGCCCGCAAAGGCACGAGTGAGCCATTGAACAATTCTAACAGAGTGGACTGAATAAAGCAGTGGCCCTCTCCAGTGTGGGTGGGCATCGTCCTATCTGTTGAGGACCTGAACTGAACAGAAAGGCTGAGGAAGCTTGTTCTGCTGACTGAGCTGAGGATCATCCAAGCTTCTACCCTTGAGGATGATCAAACCTTTAAACTACATCCTAGGCTTTCTTGAGTCTCCAGCTTTCAGACAGCCCATGCGGGACTGCTCAGCCTCCATAATTGTACGAGCTGATTGCTCACAGCCAATCTCTTTATATATATATATTCCTATTGGTTCTTCTCTCTGGAGAACCCTGACTAGTCCACGGCATTTCTAATCAAAGTGTGGTCTGCAGCAAACAGCCTCAGCATCATCTTGCTAGTTCATTAGGAATACCAATTCTCAGGTCCCACCTTGCAGTTTTAACAAGATCCCTGAGTGATTCCCATCCACATTAGAGCACACAGTTCCTTGTTCCCCATGAAAACTTCATGGTTGTATCAATGCTCCAACAATGGAATAGCCACAGCCTCATACCCCAAATTGAGGATCAGCCAATTAAAGACAATTTCAGCAAAGACACAGAATTAACAAAGATCTAGCCCTATTTCAGATGGTGCAGTTCTTGGGGAAAAACTACATGGTTTTAAAGGCCTAACAACTGCAGAAAGATGAGAACAGGAGGAATAGATCCACACTTTGAACATAGTTGCATACCACAGAGGAACAGAGGAGCTGGAGGGGAAGAGGAACCTAGTGATGAGGAGCAGTGTTCTTTACCCTGCTCTTAAAGCTGCAACCTATGGACCTTCTCTGGTGGTCCAGTGGTTAAGAATCTGCCTCCCCAGCCTGGATGGGAGGAGAGTTGGGAGAGAACAGATACATGTATATGTGTGGCTGAGCCTTCACTACTTACCTGAAACTATCACAACATTGTTAATCGGCTGTACCCCAATAAAAAATAAAAAGTTGAAAAAAAAAAGGGATCTGCCTCCCAGTGCAGGAGACCCTGGTTCCATTTCTGGTTGAGGAGCTAAGATCTGACATGGCTTGGGGCTACTTGAGCCTGCACACTGCAACTACCCAGCCCAGCAATGAGAAATCACAAGGGAAGCTAGGAAGACCCCATGTGCCACAACTAAGACACAACACAGCCAAATTAATAAATGAATAAATAATCTTTTTTTTTCTAAAGGGGCAACCTAGAAAAGAATCATGGGGTCCGGGGAGAGGATTACCTAAGAGTCAAGCATCTACTGAGGAAAGTTGACCAGAGATAAGTTAAGAACTAACAAAAGGCCTTTGAGCCAAGAGCTCTTTCACTGACCTGGTTTCCTGTCAGTTAACTTTTTGCCAAGAAAGGGGAGAATGACAAGAACTTAGGAGGTATTCTTCTTAATGGGATTGACTGGGATGGGAATCAAGACATTGGTTGGAGAGGTACCTATGTCTACCTTCCCTTCTCTCCTCAGTTTTCCGAATGACTGAAAATAAACCACATTACATTCTCTCAAATGTTCAGATTTCCAGCCGGAGTCCTCAAGAACTATTCAAAGAGGACCAGGAAAACACTGAACGGATATAATGGTAATCCTCAAAGTTATTGGGCAATATCAGGACCAGATGAAACTGTGCCCAGTAAAAGTTGAAGAAGTAGGAAGAGTGGAATTTCCTTACAAATCATAAAAAGAAATAATGAAAAGAATGCAACACGTGAAAGAAAGGTGACATGTAATACATGTTAAAGTTGTACTTACTTCAGGAAATTACAAACAATAGACTAAATTTCCTCCATCTTCTCAGAGGAATTTGAGTGCTGGTGAATGGATAGGTGAGCTGGCATACTGAAGAAGGAAACTGAAGGAAAGAATACGATCAGTTTTGAAATGAAAATGGCTTTAGAAGCAGAGAGGAGCAGAATCAACATTGAAAGAAGATCAGAGTTATGGAGGTTAGGCATGAGAAAAACCACACAGAAGGCAGTGGAAAAATAGAAGGCAATGAAAGAAACTAGCTTGGAGCTCATAGAAGTGGAGACCCAACACAAGGCTGACGAAAATCTAGAATGAGCTGTTTTTAGAGCTTAAAAACATACTTCTATATGTATAACGTGAAAATATAAAGCAGTGGATGGAAATGATAACTCCTAATCTGAAAGAGTGACTACCTCGAGGGATTGGGAAATGGAATCTGAACCGTTCACAGGGTGACGGCACTGGTCATGTCTTATTTATCTTTCAGGTAAGGTAGTGGGAGGGTGGGTATTCACTGTATTATTATTTATAGCTCTTTGTTTTATACTCATGAAGATGTGGTAGAACAGACCTCCTCATACTTTATAGATTAAGACTTAAGTTCTAGTAAATTATTTCTGGAACTCAGCATTTTCAAAATTCATATTCAAAATTTTCTTTATTCAGAATTTCTTCTATTTTTATCTTAACATTTTTCTATTATAAAAATGTTTATAAAGTCTATAACCAGGTTTAAAGAAAACCTTTTGAAATTGTAGTTGCATTACTTTTATATTCTTTTTGAAAGGATTAACATTTTAATGACATTAAATCTTTCCATCTAGGACATGAAAAATACTGCAATATCTGATCATATTTGGTTTCTAAAGTCTGGATAAGAAAGCCAAATAATCTGTTCTTAAAAGTTGAGAGACCAAAGAATTTGTTAAAGTTTTCTGAATATATTCAGCTCCTAAGCTGTATAGTGAGAGCTGAGGTTAGTAAAGAGAACTATCTGAAATTTCACTTGTTATTTTGCAAGTTAAATTCTGCAGTAAAATGAACTTTCTAATGGTAAACTGTTCATGAGTTTCCAATTTCTTCTTTGGTAAAGAAGAGAGGGAATGTGTTATTTTTGTTTTACATTTTCTCTTTTGTATTATTTATATCTCCATGTCTTTGCTTTTTTTTTGTGGGGGGGAGGTTCACTGGGTCTTCATTGCTGCATGCAAGCTTTCTCTAGTTGCAGCCAGTGGGGGCTTCTTCTCCAGTTGTGGTGTGCAGGCTTCTCATTGTGGACAGGGGGGCTCAGTAGCTGTGTCACACAGGCTTGGTTGCCACACAGAATGAGGGATCCTCCTGGAGCAAGGATCAAACCCACGTACCCTGCTTGGCAAGTGGGTTCTTAACCACTGGACCACCAGGGATGTCCATGTTGCTTATTTCTATTTGCTTGATTCATCAAATTCTCATGCAAAATTCCCCACTCTGGCTCTGGTTTCTGTGATGGTTAAACCTGACTTTGTCAGAGTTTTGCTTTATATGTTTTGCTGCTGCAGTATTTGGTCTACAGGAATTCATTCATTGTACTTGTAGACATCATAATATGCCTTTCTTCCCTGCTTGATGGTCTGAAATTCTTCTTATCTGATCTTGATTCTGCCATTTCTGCTTGCTGTTTGCCTACAGTTTGCCTGGTATAATTTTCCACAAGCTTTTGTTTTCAAGCTTTTTTCATCAATCTGTTTCAGGTGTGTTTCTTGAATACCACACAGGGCTGGTATATCTGTCAGGGTAATTTGGGTTGCAAATAAGGTGCACTGGTTTCAAAAGATAGAGGAGGATATATTTGGTCCTATATAGTTGCAAGATAGGTTTCATTTCAAGCATGGCTTGTTTCAGTTTAGCTGCTTGATTTCTGAGTTCTTTCAGCTCTGTGTTCCTTTGTGTATTGAACTGTCTGTCTCATGGGAGCAAAATGGCCAGAGAGGTCCCAGGTCCCCCATGTCTTTATACCTCACAGTTCAGAGAAGGAGAAAACTCTTCTGAAAACCTTGACAACTCTTCAATCATGTGTCAAACCCTTAAAAAAAAAACAACAACCCACTATGACCAATGGTGTGCCATGCCCGATTGAGTCTGGGCCTGTATTACTCATTCTTTTTTTTTTTTTAAACTAGTACCTGTTTATTGTAAATCAAAACATTATCACAAATAAGATTACCTGTTTGGTGAAGAGATTGGTATTATGTTAAGTGGTAGTTTGGGTGAAATAAGCTTCAAACCTATAGGACTTCCCTGGTGGCTCCATGGTAAAGACTCTGAGCTTCCACTGCAGGGGGCGTGGGTTTGATCCCCGGTTGTCTGCCTCGTGGCATGGCCAGAAAAAACATCTCAACCCTAAAACTGAAATTTGAGACTAATTCCCAGCCAAACTAATGTGCCACTATTCAAGAGAACAGAGTAAGTAAGTATTGTATAGAAAGAAGTTAGTACAGTTCTCACTAACAAATAGCAGAATCATTGTATATCTTCAGAAGTCAAAAGGGTCAACTGATACAATATCCCAGAAATGATTAAAAATAATAAACAAGATTGTTGTTGCAATATTAACATTCACAAGGAAAAAAATAATAGTTTTCCTATTAGAAAGAATAATGAGTTAGAAAATACAAGTGAAGAAAGTATTTCATTTATAAAAAGTATAAAAATATATTGGAACATATTTATTTAGAAATATGCAGAATTTATATCAAACCATATGAGACTTTAGATTTAAGATGTGTCTACCTCGAGAAACTTAATTTTGTAAAGTTGTCTGTCCTCTTTAAAAATACTCTTTTTTGGGTGTGTGTTTAATGGCGAGAGGTTTAGCAGCTGAGATAAAAGGTTTAAAAGTGCATCAGATAAAATGGATTTTTATACTATCCAGAAAATTTCTAAAAACAAAACCAAAACATGTAATGGGCCTGGGTGGAAGAAGAAAGCCTTTTGTCACCAGATACATAAACATAGTATAAAACTAGAGTAATTAAAAACAATGGTGTGCTGGTGTAAAAGCAAATAAAGAAAATAGCTATACACAAAAGAAAAATCCAGAGAAAGACTAAAGTAATGTAAAGATGGCTTAGAACATTAACACATTCAGTATGTATGTATATGTGGTGTATATAAATCCAAAAGTTATGAATTATTCAATGTATAATTAGATGATAATCAATTATTTGGGAAAAAAATACAGAGCCAGATCCTTATCTCACAGCTCATACTAAAATCAGTACCAAATGTAATTAAACTGTAAATTGAAGTAGAGTAGGCCTTTCTATGAATGATGGGAAAACCAATCAAGAAATATGACTATATAGGTTTTAATTTTTGTATGTGAAAACAAATAAGCTTTCTTTATAGTCCAGCTCTCACATCCATACATGACTACTGGAAAAACCATAGCTTTGACTAGACGGACCTTTGTCGGCAACATTACCTCTCGCTAGTTTTTATATAGAAATTACTTCTTACTCTTTTTCAGATACAACACATCTGACACTCATTCAAAAATAACCAGACATACAAGGAATCAAGAGAGTGTAATGGAAAATCAAAAGAAACAGCAGTTGGTGTAAGGAGCCCACGAGGTATCTTAAAATTGGAGTTTTCATGCAATGGATTTTAAATTAAATATAATGAATATATCTGATACAATAAAACATGAGATTGATAGTTTCAACAGATAACAGTAAATTATAAAAAATACACAATGGAAATTCCAGAACAGGAAAAATGGAAATCAAGACTTCAATGAATAGGTTTAATATGAAGCTAGACAAACAGAAGAGAGAATTAGTGAGCTGAAGATAAAGGTGAAAAAATATACAGAAGGAAGTATGAAAAGATGAAAAGATTAACACACAGAGACAACAATGTAAGAAGCATAGGGGAACTAGGGAAAAGCTTTAACCTATTTGTTAAGATTCCCAAAAGGAGAAGAGAGAGACAATAAGGGAAAAACAATATTTAAAGAGACAATGAATGATAATTTTCTTTAAAAAATCTCTGAACCCAAGCCAGATGAATAGAAGTCATACAAGCTATGACTGTAATAACAGTGGTGAAAATAATAGCATGAGGAATAATAATGCCATCTAACATTGATTGGCAGCATTTTATGCATCAGGAATCATTGTAGAATCTTTTAATTCTATTAGCATATTTAGTCCTCACTTTGAGACAGATACTATTGTTATGCATATCAGAAAACATTTTATAAGCCAGTGAAAACAGTAAACCAGAGGTAATGGTAGGTTATGTTATTTTCTTTATATGCATGGTAGACCTCACCTGCCTCTTATTTTCCTTACATACACATCTTTTCTCTAGTTTTGTGCCATTGGCTAAAGAGACGAAGAGAGACAAAAACACAGAAGAAGGAGAGGGAGAGGGAAAGAGGCAAAGACAAGGAGAGAGAGAAGAGGGAAATGGGGAAAAGGAAGATCTTTGTGAAGTTATTATCCCTAACTGCAGTTTGAGTTTTGTTTTTCTTTTGGAAAGTCATTTAGCGAGAGAGAGAAAACAAAAAGGCAATGCTATCATATAAGAGTATTATTCTGTCTTGCTGATTTTGCCTAGGTTGAGATTGGTAGGTGCTGAATTAGAGATTCTGGAAGACACATGGGGTTTAAAGCAGATGGAGAGTTTGTCTTCTGTACTTGCCTATCAAGCTAGACTCAAAGTAAGTGCTATAATGCAATATTCTCCTCCCCACTCACTGCATTTGCACAAAATCAGGGTCTTAAGTACCAACTCAAGACAGTCACTAACTTTCCACATAGAACTTTTACCTGGTTATGGGAAAAATTAGAAGTGGACTTTCGAGGCTCTCAGAGTACTTTTAGGAAGATATTAATGGACAGCCCCTTAAGACTGTAATTAATTCTGCAGAGAAATTATGATGGAATTGTCCATTTAGACATTTAAATTTTGGACTTAGATTAAAAATTTTTAAGAAGGAAAAAAACAACTTTGCATAAGCAGGGATTCACGTCAAGTTCTTTTTAATTCCTAACAACTGTGGGTTTAAGAGTTTTACAAAACGAGAGGAACAAAATGATGTGTAATTTTCTCATCTGCACCAGTCTCTTTTTGCCCAGTCCTTCCCAAATTTCAGCTGCTTGGCATGTGAGCCAAATCCTGCAGTGCATGTCACTTTAGAACAATCTAAATGGGGAAACCACAGAGCCCCACTTCTTTAAAATTATGCACCAACAAACTGAGAATAATCAGAGGAAACACAAAACAGATAGATTTTCATCTAAAGTGGAATTTAGGACCAGTCACAAGTAATAGATTCTCTTTCGAGGATAATCTGAGGACAAAAGGTTATTTGACTTCAACAAAACAGGGGGTCACTATTTTAACATTAGTGTCAAGCTAGAACCATGAAGACCTTTCCTGGTAGAACCGATCTATTTTTTCGTTTTGCCACTGCTGTACCACCCCCTCTGTTTCAGTACCTGCCGCCCTCTGTTGCAAATTCCCGTTTGTGTATGCCTGTCTCCACTGTTGGGTTTTGAGTTCCTTGAAAGCAGGAATCTCTTCTTCACGATTTTATTTATTTGTTTTTGGCCATGTTGGGCTTTTCTCTAGTTGTGCTGAGCAGTGGCTGCTCTCCCGCTGTGGTGCTCAGGCCCTCATTGCCATGGCTTCTCTTGCTGTGGAGCTCGGGCTTTAGACGTGGGTCCAGTAGTTGGGTCACACAGGCTTAGTTGCCCCACAGCAGGTGGGATCTTAATTCTCTTACCAGGGATCAAACCCTTGTCCCTTGCATTGCAAGGTGAATTCTTAACCACTGGACCACCAGGGACATCCCTAGTGTCCTTTTTTTTTTCTCTTTTATTTTGGCAAAAATTTCAATTACTCTCCTTCTGGCTCATTTTCTTTCTTTCCCACAGATTCTTGGGGTAAGAAAAGAAGTGAGGAAAACAGTCGTTGTGTTGAAGATATCAAAGGTCAGGAAAGTTTAGTTTTTTCTTTTTTTTTTTTTGAAATAGTAGTTCCTAATACTGGCTGCTAGGGGCTTCATTTCTCTGAGTTGTTTCCATAGCAGCCTAAAGTAGCAACCTGGTCACTTAAGTGTGCTGTAATTCTACTACAGTTTATGACAGTGAAAGGAGACACAGTGGGAGAAGGTAGATCACATTGGATTTTCTGAGAAAATTTCAAACCACAGGTTGGTTATTGGGTGATATCTCCCTTTTTAAAATCATCTGGATTCTAGGGTTTCCCTGGGTGGCTCAGTGAGTAAAGAATCCACCTGTAATACAGGAGATGCAGGAGATGCGGGTTTGATCCCTGGGTCGGGAAGATCCCCTGGAGAAGGAAATGGCAACCCATTCCAGTGTTCTTGCCTGGAGAATCCCATGGACAGAGGAGCCTGGTGGGCTACAGTCCATGGGGTTGCACAAGAGTCGGACATGACTGAAGCGACTTAGCATGCACACGCTCTCATGCACGCACGGATTCTATGTATAGGCAACAATTGCCCTAGAAAATTTCCATGCTTTGGGAAAGCTTACATAATTGCTTATGCGGACTGCAAAACCATCCCTTGATATGAACTTAACCCAAAGAAGGAAAAATCCTACTTGAAATTTCAGGCTTTCCCTCCTGCAGAGATGGAAGCAGGGATGGGGGATATTTGTAAGGGTGGAAGAGGGAGGGTTTTGTGTAATGAGTGGAAAAAGCATTGAAGAGTTTATAAACAGTCACAGTGCATTGAGGCCGCTGCATCTAAGATTTTCCGGTGGGGGTTGGGGGGGACACAAAGCCATAAACTCAATCATTTGTCCTCATTTCAGCAGAGAAGGAGACTGTCCATTTTGTGTCTTGTTCTTTTATGTTTTGAAGATTGATGTCAAAATGAAAGCACTGAGCTACTCCTGGGCTTTTCTTTCCTAATTTGTCAATTGAAAATCCACTTCTGAGGTGGCAGGATTTTGCGTGTGCTCCAGATGAGTTTTATTCAGAACCTTTGCGAGTTGTGACTTCAGAAAATTCTTTCTCTTTTTAATTTTAAGAGAGCAATGGAAGTCTCATGGAGAAGCTTGTTACCGGAAATCAGTTTAGGAATCTCTGATATGGGAGAGGGTGTGTGCTTTGTGATAACAAATCCAAGGTGGGAGGGATTTTTCAAAATTATTGAAAGCAGGGTAGGTGCAGAAGATATTAAACTCTTACTATTAATAGGGGGTTTCAAGCCCAGGTACTTTGTTTTCCCAGACAGTCTTGTAGCTTGGAAAGGAGAGCATCTCTAAATCCTGGTCTCCTCCTTGTGTGTATGTGTGTGTGTGTGTTTGCTAAACAAAAAGACAACGTTCTTTCCCCAGATCTCCTGGATTTTACAGGTTCGGGGCGGCTTGCCCTGTGTAAGACAATAAATATGCAAGATAGCAACAGGGCAGTTACTCTAAGGCCTTGGCCTTTGTTAGGATTAACTGTTACACCAAGAGGCAAAACAGGGCGGCAGGGTTTTTTTCACCACTGGCCTTGGCTGTTCCTGGGTGCCAGATGGCATTATATCCATGAAAAAAAAAATGCTGTTATAATGTTGACCAGGCACTGTTACTTCCACTTGATCACACTGTTTGGGACATGCTTTGATGTACAAAACACTGCTAAGATAATGAAATGCGTTGGCAGCTGGCTAATGGCTGGGAAAGTGCAAACCCTGCATTGAACTCTTCCTCCAGACTATTCAATGGCAAGGTAACGGCAGGCCAGGGCTGGACAAGAAGTAAAGAGGCTCATTGCCAGGCAGGCCCGGGACTCCTGGGCAAGCGGCTGTGGAGTGGCTGGTATTTTTCTCCCTTCAATAGATGTGGTCTGTGCTGGCAGCAAATGAGAAATAAATCCATCAAGGCCAAGCTCAGGCTGATTTTGAAGCAGCTGCTGGAATTTGCATAAGAGCCTGGTGCACACAGGTAAACAAAGTTGGACCGAAGTGGAGGTGACCTGAGAATGTTAGTTTTTGTTTCTCTACAAAGCTGGGCCTCATCTTTATGCACAAAAAAAAAAGTCTTTTGAATTAAATTTGACTTTGCTGCCGTTAATCTTTTCACTGGCCTGATTCATTGGGAAAGTAGAGCATGCATAATTGGACAGGGAGGCATTTGCTCACCCCTCTCTCCCCTGATGCTACAGGCCAGCTCCACGGAGGTACACCTCAGGTGGGTAGCAGCCCTGTTGGGAAATCCTCCTGTACCCTTGGTCCCACAACCCCACCCCACCCTCCACTCATTTGCTGGCCACCAAAATTTCTTCTACCACCCAGACTTCCCCCAGCTAAACAGAAACCCTATTTCAAATGCCTCCTGATTCTCCAGTCTGTGCTCTTATCTATGTTGTTAGAACATAAACTCAGGGCAGAAACTCTCCTTTTAGACCAAAGGTCAGGAAATGACGGGCCAGCCGTGGAACCAGCTCCAGCTGGCCAGCTGTTTTTGTACAGCTCAGAGAGCTAAAAAGAGTTTTTATATTTTTAAAGGATTGGGAAAAGTCAGAGGAATAATATTTGGTGGCACAAGATCATTCTATGAAATTCAAATGTTCGTGTCGAGAAGTAAAGTTTGATTGGCAGCCTGCCACACCTCTCACTCACTGTATGTATGGGCTGTGACCGCTTTTCACCACAGCTGCAAGGCTGAGCAGTTGCTTCAGAGACACTAGAATGGGCCGCCAAGCCTAACATCTTTACTATCTGACCCTTTACAGAAAAAATTGGATTCCTGCCTTAAGCTTTCTGCAGAGCCACAGAGGGGGTGCTTAATACACCTTTCCGATCCTTTCTGAAGTCTGAGAGTCAGTTTAGCTGGGTGAAAAGTTCTCCAGAATCCCAGTGTTTGCATCACCTTTATCTGCAAAGGTTGTTAGTGTCACCAATTGAGACACTTTCCTTCCTTTCTAGCTTCAAATGGAACCAGTTTTTGAAGCTCTGGCGAAAGCTTCCTTTCTGTACTCTTGTTTCTCTGCTGTCAAACTATGTGGCCTTTAAACAAAAACTTCAGGTCTGAAATGTCCCCAGGGTGTCTGTTCAGCTGAAGTGGAAATCTGTGGGGGAAAGTTGGTGTGGGGGGAATCTGACGATAAAGCTGCTTCTTGTGGCATTTACGCTTTGCAGACGCCTTCTGCCAATCTACAACCTTGGGTTCGCAGTTCAAGGCTGGAAGCTTATCTGAGCCAACAGAAAATGGATCTGCCCATCCCATCACTAGCGACTGTTTCTGCTCGGAGCTGTGCCTGTCTTAGTTTCAAAAGTGTCTTCTTCAAAAAAAGTCACTGACCATGTTTTTGTTTCCTCCTCATCCTGTTTGTCAGAGGGTTCTGGGCATGTGGTCTGTAACTTCCTACCTACTCCACTTTATCTTACAATGCTGGGACCTTCTTCTTGAACCCTGGCTTTGCAAGATTGTGGGCCACAGCTGTTCTATGTATAATACATAGAATCTTACTTCATGAAAAGATATAGCAGTTGGCTCTATATGGTAGATTACGGATAACTATTTCTTTCTTGTGCTTTTCTGTGTTTCTTAAAGGGGAACATGTATTTCTTTCATATAAAACAGGAAAAAAAGGTTTTAAAAGGAAAAAAAAGGGAAAAGGTTTTAAAAATACTGTTTGGTAACAATTGCCACTTACTGATGAGTGTCTCAATTCCTTTCTTCCTTCCACCTCTTCTTGAAGTGTGCTCAGATGTGTACAAATAGTTTTTAAACCCATGAAACTAAATGGATCAACTTTGTATATTATGATTTCATAAAAAAATTATGTGTGAGAGAGACAGAATATCTGAGACTGTTGTATTTGCATTATAAACCTGGACTTCTAGTTTCCAAGGACAATAAGTAAAAAGCTGGAAAAAACTGAAAAAGAGACCTATAATGATTCTCATAGAATTAGCAACAGTAAGTATCTCTGTACATAGGTTTAGAGGGGATGGGTACTTTTAGTTTATGCTAAACTTGTTGAATTGTTTTAAACTTTCAATTGTGATAAAGTATTGCATTTGGAATGGTAAACAATATTTGAAAATCATTTAAAAACTCGAATCCTATATATTTTCCCTAGAGCCTTTGAATGTCCATTGTCCCCACCTACATCTGTTCTTAATCAGTCCCTCACTCCCACCCCCTCCTGTACTCCCACCGTAACTCTTAGACCCCTCAATCACCCTCCATGGAACATTTGAAAACTGCTAGTGTTATAGCTCATCTGGGAAGGGAAAGGGAATCAGACTTCCTTTATGGCTTCAGAGTTTTGAGTTATGCATAGAAAACTCTCTTTACTCCAAGGTTATATTATGTATATATAGTCAATTATGTTTTCCTTTGTTATTTGTGCTATTGTAAAATTTCTGACCCATGTGGAATTTATTTAATAAGTGTATAAATTGTGAAGTAGGAATCTGATGTAGGATGTTTCGATCCCACCATTTTGTAATCAACACAAATTAAAGCTGACAGTTACAAGTGCACATGGTAAAATCAGTTACTAACTAGTTGCTTCCAGAAGAATAAATCTTCTTGACAAATTTATATCTGCAGTATTTGACTTGGGGAAAATTGGACTTGATATAAACAATGGTCATAGAGAAAAGCTAAGCGTGGCAGAAGTTTTAATTAGTAAGATCTGGTAAAGATAAAGCAATGTTGTGTAAGCCATTTATAAGATTCACATGACATAAATTTTTGGTCTCAATGAAAATCATTTTTGATAAGAAAAATGGAAATGGTGATAATTAGAGAAATGTTTTAAGTATGTTGGATAGCAAATTCATCAAGGAAAATTAAAATTGTTTGATTGCAGAAAATTTTCCAAGGGAAATTCATTCAGTGTTGGTAAAATCATTATTTAATAAAAAAATAATTTTATTTATTTATATATTTATTTTTGGCTTTGCTGGGCCTTGGTGCATCGAAGGCTTTTCTCTCTTTGTGGCGAGCAGGGGCTAGTCTTCACTGCAGTCCACAGGCTTCACACTGGGGTGTCTTCTCTTGCCATGGAGCACGGGCTCTAGGGCATGCAGACTTCAGTGGTTGAGGCTCGTGGGTTCAGTAGTTTTTTTTAAAAAAAATTATTTCTATTGATAAAACCAGAGTGAAAAGGCTCTTGTGGTCATATCAATGGCATTAAGATGCTCCTTTTTGTGGAGATCTTCCTTTATTTTTTTAAATGAGTTTCTTACTTTTCTGACACCATTCATGTAGGCACTGATCAGTCTTTAGAACTGCTTTGAAATGAAATTTTTGCATTCACTGAATTCCCATACCTGGGTCTAGATCTGAACTCTTTAATTTCATCAGTCTGCTTGCCTAATCTGCACTGTTTTAATTATTGTAGATTTAAAGTACTCTTGATAACTAGTGAGTAAGCTTCCTCTGCACCTCTAATAGAATTATTTTTCAACATGTTCTTAGGTTCTGTCTCACTTTTATTGTTCTAAGGAACTTTAGAATCAGTTAATTAAATAGACCAGATTTTTTTTTTTAATGTATTTATCTGGCTCTGTCGGGTCTTAGTTGCAGTGCTTGTGATCTCCGCGTATCATGCGGGATCTTTCGCTGTGGTGCCTTGACTCTTTAGATGTGTCGGTTACCAGGCTCTGTCGGGTCTAGATGCAGCATTTGGGATCTTCGCGTGTCATGCGGGACCTCTCGCTGTGGTGCATTGCCTCTTTAGGTGTGTCATGTGGGGTCAGCAGTTGTGTGTGGGCTTAGTTGCTCTGTAACATGGGAGATCTTAGTTCCCTCACCAGGAATTGAACCTGTGTCTCCTGCATTGGGAGGTGAATTCTTAACCACTGGACCACCAGGGAAGGTTCTCAATAAGCCAGATTTTTAATAACTCGTTGACAAGCTGTGTGTTATTGTTTAGGCAATAAGTCGCATCCGACTCTTTGGTGACCCTATGGACTGGGGCCCACCAGGCTCCTCCTCCCAGGGTGCGTTGTTTCCTCCTCCAGGGGCTCTTCCTGACCCAGGGGTTGAACCTGCATCTTCTGCTTGGCAGGTGGATTCTTCACCTCTGAGCCACTAGGGAATCCCTTGACAAGCTGCATGATATAGATATTTTAGCTTTAATCTCCTACTTGGATTAATTTTATATGTATTTAGATCTATTTAATCTTTGGGCTTCCCAAGTGGCACAATGGTAAAGAATCCCCTTACCAATGCAGGAGACTCAGGTTCAAGCCCTGGGTCAGGGAGATCCTCTGGAGCAGCAGATGACAACCCACTCCAGTATTCTTGCCTGGAAAATTCCACAGACAGAGGAGTCTGACAGGGCACAATCTATGGGGCTGCAAAGAGTCAGACAGAAGTGAGCAGACACATCTAATCTTTATATATCTTTACATCTGCATATAGAGATATATCTAATCTTTTTATATCTTTACATCTGCATATAGAGGTATATGGGCTTCCCTGGTGGCTTAGAGGGTAAAGTGTTCGCCTGCAATGCAGGAGACCCGGGTTCAATCCCTGAGTCGGGAAGATCCCCTGGAGAAGGAAATGGCACCCCACTCCAATACTCTTGCCTGGAAAATCCCATGGACGGAGGAGCCTGGGAGGCTGCAGTCCATGGGGTCGCAGAGTTGGACGCAACTGAGAGACTTCACTTCACTTCATAGAGATATATATATGTAGATATAAATGTGTGTATATATGTTTGGTTTTTAGCTCTTAAATTAATCAAATATATTTATTCTATTTTTAATTTCAGACTTGTTTTCTTTTTTATATATATTATTTATTTATTGGCGTATAGTTGATTTACAGTGTGTTCATTTCAAATGCACAGCGAAGTGATTTAGTTATCCATATACAGCTATTCTCTTTTTATTCTTTTCCCTTATAGGTTATTACGAAGTACTGAGTATAGTTCCCCAGGCTTGTTTTCACATTTTGAGCCTTTAATGATCCTTTGTTGTTCATTTCATTTGAAGGTAATTTTTGGTACTATATTATATTTTGTCTACTATCTGTTTATTTCCAAAAATGGTAAGGCCTGAGAGCCCTAGGATCTTCAATATGAGATAATTTTGGCATCTACTTGTGTAAAAGTAGCAAAGGTTTATTTTTTTCCCTGAAATTCAGTATGTCCTCTGAGTGTTGATGAAGGGCTAAGATGTTTAAGTGTCCTTGCTAGTGGGATTTCCCTCTCTTCTTTCTCCTTTCCAAAGAATAAGAATCTATTATTTATCCTGTCCTTTGCTGTGTCCTCTAAATTCTTGGATGAAATTCACAAGGAGCATTTGAAGTCTACCTCCCCTTTGATGAAAGCTGGTGACTTGCATTTGCATTCTAATGTCTCTCCTAAGAGGAGAGCCTTAACCTTCACAGTGCTATACTTTACAGATGTGATACTAGATAATGGACAATTCTTTGAACTGTTGTTTCACTTATATATCACTTGTTTATGGTTTATTGGGGGTTCATCATGTGACCTTTGGGTTTCTGTGGGGGTTTTTTTTTGTTTGTTTTTTTGCAAAACCCCTTTCATATACAAGTTGTATTCCATGAAGGCAGAAATTAGTACTAATTCTTAGTTCTATTCAGTGTATGAAATACACTCCCTGGTATATAGTAGGTACCCAGAAAATATTGTTGGTTGACTGACCTGTGTTCTTTTATTTCCAAATACAACTTTTGAAAAGAGCCAGCTTATCACAATTAGCCATTTGTCTGCCCCAGATGTCATTATGGCATATCTGAAATGAATCTGACACCCCCAAGCCTTTGACTCTTCTTATTCCCAAATTCTGATTGTGTCCTCCTCACAATGTTGAAGCTCATCCTTTTCCAGTTGTTGTGATCCCCCTCTCTTCCCCACCTGCCTTCACATCCACAGAAGATGTCGATTCTACTTTACAGTGTCTCTACACCTGTTCCGTTCTTATGAGTCCCACTGCCCTAGTTCAAGACATTGCTTTGTTTCTCTTGCCTGCTCGTATTTCCCCCTAATCATTATCCCTTCCTTCTCTCCTCCCTCTCATTTCACTAAAATCCGCTTTAATATTGCTTCTAGAACAACTACCCTTAAACAAGTATGAACCCATCCCTCTATGCCTGTGATTTCTTGTTGCCTCTAGAATGCAGTTCAAACACTCCAGCCTGTTTTGCATATTCTTCTACAATGTGAAGGACCCCAGTTATTGTTTCCAGTTTTATTCTGTCTCCTGCCATGCACATTTCTCTCTAGCCTGGGTAGGGTACTGTTGGGGCTTCCCTGATGGCTCAATGGTAAAGAATCCACCTACCAGGCAGGAAAAAGAGGTTTGATCCCTGGGTCAGGAAGATCCCCTGGAGTAGAAAATTGCAAACCAGCCCAGTATTCTCACCTGGGAAATCCCATGGACAGAGGAGCCTGGCAGGCTACAGTGCATGAGATTGCAAAAGACCTGGACACAGCTTAGTGGCTAAACAACAACAGTGTACTGCCTTTCCATGGACAAACCCGACCATCTCTACTGCTGATCTTTGTTCCATCTCTCTGAGCTCTTTTCAGCTAATTGCCTCCAAGGCCTCTCCCACTGTAGAGTTGGCCAGCTGTGTCCTCCCTGACTGGTCTGCCAGCTGCACTTGGTTGTTTAACTGTCATTCATTCCCCAGATCTCACTCCAAAATCACTTCACAGGACAGCCTTCGATGATCCCTTCTCAGAGAGCCTTCCTTGATTCCCATTCTTAATCTAGGTCAGATGAAATAGATCTAGGTCAGATCATAGCTCTAGTATTAAAAAGTATGCACTATTATACGTATATTCATGGGATTATTTGATTAAGAACTGACTCCCTCACGTTACTTTAAACTCTGGATGTTGGAGCTGGAACTGATTATACAGAGTGAAGTAAGCCAGAAAGAAAAACACCAATACAGTATACTAATGCATATATATGGAATTTAGAAAGATAGGGATGATGACCCTGTGTGCGAGACAACAAAAGAGACTCAGATCTATAGAGTGAACTGTTGGACTCTAGGGGAGGGAGGGAGGGAAAGGGTGGGATGAGATGGGAGAATGGCATCGAAACATGTATACTATCATGTAAAAAAATAAATAAATAAATAAATAAATAAAAAAGAAATAAACTCTGGATGTAAAGATCTGGACCACTCTGCTCACCACTGAATCACCCCTTACACCCTGCACAGGAGTACACACTAAATTCTTAGTGAATGAATCTGACACTGTCTACACAAGTCTTGGCCTGCTACTTAACCCATCTCAGAAACAATCTGAGAGCCCTCATTTAGAATTCATCTCTCATCTCTTTCTAAAAAAATAATTTTTTTTTTGATGGCACAGCATGTGGGATCTTAGTTCCCCAACCAGAGATGGAACCCTCACCCTCTGCAGTGGAAGGTAGGAGTCTTAACCACTGGGCTGCCACGGAAGTCCCAGAGTTCATCTCTTTTTCTCTCTAATCCCACCACATGTAACCTCTTCTCCGGTGGGTAGTAGTTTCTAGAGAATAGTTATGTCTTATCTCCACCATAGACCCTGCTAGGAAGACAGAAGAATGATCAAGTTTGTGTTTATGGAAGAACGCTAACACAGGGTTTTGTTCAAGGGAATGAGCCATAAAGGTTTGCAAATGTTGAAATATTGGTTCCATCTGAAATGTTCTGAGTATTATGTCACGCTTCTAATGACATCGAGTTAGGATCAGAAGCCTGTCTGATCCAGTGTCCTCCACTTATACCTCGATCTTAGGAGTCAATTCACAGATGTGTGAGGATATTGATTAGAGTGGAATGGAATATGTGATGAGTTCAGTGGGGATCCACTCCTGTGAGTAGAAACCTATGCCCTGGTGCTGGTGGGTTAAGAACATCTTCTTACATTTTTATTTGGTCTTCTTTTGCATACTTCACTTGATAATCTTGTTAACAAATTCTAGTGGGTAATGATAGGAAATGGTAGGAAATGATACTTAACTAATCTGTGTTTATCCTATCAACTTCACCCTAGCTGAGGACCTAAACATTCATGGAAAAATTTGGCCTTTGTCTATTTAAGTCTGTTTTCACAAAAGAAAGGTGGTCCTTGAGTTTAACCAAAATGAAAGTGAAAGTTGCACAGTCATGTCCGACTCTTTGTGACCCCATGAACTATACACAGTCCATTGAATTCTCTAGGCCAGAATACTGAAGTGGGTAGCCTTTCCCTTCTCCAGGGATCGAACCCAGGTCTCCCGCATTGCAGATGGATTCTTTACCAGCTGAGCCACAAGGGAAGCCCCACGCTGCAGGTTTATTGCTCTTAATTCTACTCACAGCAAAATGAATTGTCCTTCAATCTGCTTTTGCCAACTATGTCATTTTGGACTGTAGGATTATGTATTTTAAAAAGCCATCAAATGTTCAGAAAATGATGTAACAATTGGTTTTGGATTGCCACAGAGAGTTTGGAGACTTTCCTGGGGTCTATGCATTAGTTTGAAGTCACAGTAAAGAAAATGGGAAGGGACAGGAGAAGTTATTCTCTAGCCTGCAGCTGCCACGGAGGTAGATAGCAATGGTGTGTTGCAAAGTTGCATTCTATTTTTTTTTTCTTTTTGAACTTTTTATTTTGTATTGGGGTATAGCTGGTTAACAATGTTGTGATAGTTTCAGGTGAACAGTGAAGGGACTCAGCCATACATATACATGTATCCAAAAACAGATGTCAGTTTGTCAACAAAGATCCATCTAATCAGAGCTATGGTTTTTCCAGCAGTCATGTACGGATGTGAGAGTTGGACCATAAAAAAGACTCAGCGCTGAAGAATTGATGCTTTTGAACTATGGTGCTAGAGAAGACTGGAGTCCCATGGACAGTAAGATCAAACCAGTCAATCCTAAAGGAAATCAACCCTGAATATTCATTGGAAGGACTGATACTGAAGCTGAAGTTCCAATACTTTGGCCACCTGATGCGAAGAGCCAACTCATTGGAAAAGACTCTGAGGCTGGGAAAGATTGAGGACAAGAGGGCAACAGAGGATGAGGTGCTTGGATGGCATCACTGACTCAATGGACATGAGTCTGAGCAAACTCCAGGAGACAGTGGACAGGGAAGCTTGGCGTGCTGAAGTTCGTGGGGTTGCAAAGAGTAGAGTCTCACATGACTTATTGACTGAAAAAAAAGCAATTCTCCCCAAAACACTTCTCCCATCCAGGCTGCCACATAACAATGAGCAGAGTTCCATGTGCTATACAGTAGGTCCTTACTTATATTCATTTTAAATATAGCAGCGTGTACATGACCATCCCAAACTGCCTAACTATTCCTTCCCCCTGGCAACCAGAGTTCATTCTCTTTCTGTTTTATAAGTTCATCTATATCATCTCTTTTTAGATTTCACATATAAAGGATGTAATAGGATATTTCTCCTTCTCTGACTTTCTTCATTCAGTATGGCATTTTGTCTTTTTCTTATCTTAACCATTAGAAAGGCAGGGTATGTGTGTGTGTGTGTAGGTTTTAATAACAGAAAATAGACTCACTTATCTTTCTTGCTCTTGTGAGAAAAATTCCTAAGAGATATCTTCTGAAAGTCAGAAAATGTATTTTCCAATCTCCATGGGCGTCGGGGATGCAAATTCCTCAATTTTGATCATAGCACCTAGTGTGTTTCTTAATTGTTTCCTTGATAAAGGGAGGGCTTTCCTGGAAGATAAGGGCCAGGAGAGGGAGAAGACAGATTTCAGT
Organism: Redunca redunca; assembly: GCA_006410935.1. Classification (NCBI taxonomy): domain Eukaryota; kingdom Metazoa; phylum Chordata; class Mammalia; order Artiodactyla; family Bovidae; genus Redunca; species Redunca redunca. Next base: position 38,277 of record SJYQ01005094.1, read on the forward strand.
GCTCTAAAAGAAAAAGCTGAGATCACTGGGATTTCAGGTAACCTGCTCAATGGGGGCGGGGGTGGGGTCAGATTCTACAGGTCAGAAAGAAGGACAATGAGATCATTGTCAGGTTCTGAGACTTTTGTCACCCCCAGGTTTGCCGTGGTGGTCCTTTTCCATCCCCATTTGGACCACCAGAAAAATGCTTAAAATGAAAATTATTCATGGGCAATATGTTAATATCTCCCATCAGGAAGCTTCCATAAGCCTTTTATCCTTCTCCATCAAAGGGCAGACAGAATGAAAACCACAATCACAGAAAACCAGCCAATCTGATCACATGGACCACAGACTTGTCTAACTCAGTGAAACTGTGAGCCATGCTGTGTAGGGCCACCCAAGACGGACGGGTCATGGTGGAGAGTTCTGACAAAATGTGGTCCCCTGGAGAAGGGAATGGCAAACCACTTCAGTATTCTTGCCTTGAGAACCCTGTGAATAGTATGAAAAGGCAAAAAGATAGGACGGTGAAAGATGAACTCCCCAGATTGGTAGGTACCCGATATGCTGCTGGAGAAGAGTGGAGAAATAACTCCAGAAAGAATGAAGAGATGGAGACAAAGCAAAAAGAACACTCAGTTGTGGATGTGATGGGTGATGGAATTAAAGTCCAATGCTGTAAAGAGCAATATTACATAGGAACCTGGTATGTTAGGTCTATGAATCAAGGCAAATTGGAAGTGGCAAGGAGGTGGCAAGAGTGAACACTGACATTTTAGGAATCAGTGAACTAAAATGGACTGGAATGGGTGAATTTAACTTAGATGACCATTGTGTCTACTTCTGTGGGCAAGAATCCCTCAGAAGAAATGGAGTAGCCATCATGGTCAACAAAAGAGTCCAAAATGCAGTACTTGGATGCAATCACAAAAAACAGAATGATCTCTGTTCATTTCCAAGGCAAACCATTCAATATCACAGTAATCCAAGATTATACACCAACCAGTAATGCTGAGGAAGCTGAAGTTGAATGGTTCTCTGAAGACCTACAAGACCTTCTAGAACTAACACCCAAAAAGATGTCCTCTTCATTATAGGGGACTGGAATGCAAAAGTAGGAAGTCAAGAGATACCTGGAGTAACAGGCAAATTTGGCCTTAGAGTACAGAATGAAGCAGGTCAAAGACTAACAGAGTTTTGCCAAGAGAACGCACTGGTCATAGCAAACACCCTCTTCCAACAGCACAAGAGAAGACTCTACACATGGACATCACCAGATGGTCAACACCGAAATTAGATTGATTATATTCTTTGCAGCAAAGATGGAGAGACTCTATATACTCAGTAAAGACAAGACCGGGAGCTGACTGTGGCTCAGATCATGAACTCCTTATTGCCAAATTCAGACTTAAATTGAAGAAACTAGGGAAAACCATTAGACCATTCAGGTATGACCTAAATCAAATCCTTTGTGGTTATACAGTGGAAGTGACAAATAGATTCAAGGGATTAGATCTGAGGAACAGATTATCTGAAGAACTATGGATGGAGGTTCATGACATTTACAGGAGGCAGTGATTAAGACCATCCCCCCCAAAATGCAAAAAGGCAAAATGGTTGTCTGACTAGGGCTTACAGATAGTTGAGAAAAGAAGAGAAGCTAAAGGAAAAGTAGAAAAGGAAAGATATACCAATTTGAATTCAGAGTTCCAAAGAATAGCAAGGAGAGATAAGAAAGCCTTCCTCAGTGATCAATGCAAAGAAATAGAGGAAAGCAATAGAATGGGAAAGACTAGAGATCTCTTCAAGAAAATTAGAGATACCAAGGGAACATTTCATGCAAAGATGAGCCCAATAAAGGACAGAAATGGTATGGACCTAACAGAAGCAGAAGATATTAAGAAGAGGTGGTAAGAATACACAGAAGAACTATACAAAGAAGATCTTCACAACCCAGATAACCACGATGGTGTGATCACTCACCTGGAGCCAGACATCCTGAAATATGAAATCAAGTGGGCCTTACAAACAAAACTAGTGGAAGTGATGGAATTGAGCTATTTCAAATCCTAAAAGATGATGCTGTAAAAGTGCTCCACTCAATGTGCCAGCAAATCTGGAAAACTCAGCAGTGGCCACAGGACTGGAAAAGGTCAGTTTTCATTCCAATCCCAAAGAAAGGCAATGCCAAGGAATGCTCAAACTATTGTACAATTGCACTCATCTCACACACTAGCAAAGAAATGCTCAAAATTCTCCAAGCCAGGCTTCAACAGTACGTGAACCGTGAACTCCCAGATTTTCAAACTGGTTTTAGAAAAGGCAGAGGAACCAGAGATCAAATTGCCATCACCCGTTGGATCACCAAAAAAGCAAGAGAGTTCCAAAAAAACATCAATTTCTGCTTTACTGACTATGCCAAAGCCTTTGAGTGTGTGGATCACAATAAACTGTGGAAAATTCTGAAAGAGATGGGAATACCAGACCACCTGACCTGCCTCTTGAGAAACCAATATGCAGGTCAGGAAGCAACAGTTAGAAGTGGACATGGAACAACAGACTGGTTCCAAATAGGAAAAGGAGTACGTCAAGGCTGTATATTGTCACCCTGCTTATTTAACTTATATGCAGAGTACCTCACGAGATACTGGGCTGGATGAAGCACAAGCTGGAGTCAAGATTGCTGGAAGAAATATCAATAACCTCAGATATGCAGATGACACCACCCTTATGGCAGAAAGTGAAGAAGAACTAAAGAGCCTCCTGATGAAAGTGAAAGAGAAGAGTGACAAACCTGGCTTAAAAGTCAACATTCAGGTAACTAAGATCATGGCATCTGGTCCTATCACTTCATTGCAAAAAGATGGGGGAACAATGGAAACAGTGTCAGATTTTATTTTTGGGGAGCTCCAAAATCAATGCAGATGGTGACTGTAGCTATGAAATTAAAAACATTTGCTCCTTGGAAGAAAAGTTATGACCAACCTAGACAGCATATTAAGAAGCAGAGACATTACTTTACCAACAAAGTCCATCTATTCAAAGCTTTGGTTTTTCCTGTGGTCATGTATGGATGTGAGAGTTGGACTGTGAAGAAAGCTGAGCGCCGAAGAGTTGATGCTTTTGAACTGTGGTGCTGGAGAAGCCTCTTGAGAGTCCCTTGGACTGCAGGGAGATCAAGCCAGTCAATCCTAAAGGAAATCAGTCCTTAATATTCATTGGAAGGACTGATGCTAAAGCTGAAACTCCAATATTTTGGCCACCTGATGTGAAGAACTGACTCATTGGAAAAGACCCTGATTTTGGGAAAGATTGAAGGTAGGAGGAGAAGGGAACGACAGAGGATGAGATGGTTGGATGGCATCACCGATGTGATGGACATGAGTTTGAGTGAACTCCAGGAGTTGGTGATGGACAGGGAAACCTGGTGTGCTGTAGTCCCTGGAGTCACAGAGTCAGACACCACTGAGCGACTGAACTGAACTGACTGAACTGTTAAATATCGTGAATTAATTAATTCAATCAGTTCTTTTTGAATGCCTATTCTGTACCAGGGGTTCTTCCAGAGCCTGTTATTGAACACAGCGATGATCTGTGCCTTTGCTGAGCTAGCATTTTAGTGGCAAAACACACAGTGAAGTAAATAAATAAAATCTATAAACTTTTAGATGCTGTTAAGTGCTACATGGGTGGTGAGGGGCGGGGGAGGGAGGAGAATGGACATGTTGAAGAAGAGGGTTGCAGTTTTAAATATGATCATCAAGAAATGTTTCATTGTGTTGGTGACATTTAAGTAAAGATCTGAAGGAAGGCTTACCTGTGTGGTCATTTGGAGGAAGGGTGTTTTAGGAGGAAGAATGCAAGGTTCAGAGATGAATTCTAAGTTAGAAAAGCATTTTATTGACTCATGGTATCTGAAAACTCAAGTGTTCAGGCATGGCTTGATAAAGAGATTGGGAAAACGTATTATTTTTCTGTTCTCTAGGTGCTGGTTTCATTCTTACACAGATTGGTCTTTTATAGAGGTAAGAGAGTTGTGCCTCCTGTTCTTACATCCTTGTACTTCAACTCTGTGAGAAGAGTAAAGGACTGTGTCAGCATCACCAGCAAAAATCTTACGTTGCCTCTTGCTCTGATTGGCGCATTGCTGATTTCTGAATCAATTTTTGTGATCAGAGTAAATGCTGTGTGCTGATTGTTTTATACTTGTTTTACTTGTCTCACTGGAATGGCAGGGACTGCAAAAGTAAACACGTGTCTTTTTTATTTTTTAAAGGAGAGTGTCTGGGGTGTTTCCCTAGGGAAAATTGGGGAACGAAGAGAACGGTGAGTGGATTTAGAAGAGCAAAAGCAGAAGGAGTCCATTATACCTTATCTTGAAGCTTTAATGAATTAAAAAAAAAATTTTGGCTGCACCCCTTGGTGGGGGAATCAAACCCACACTGCTTGTATTGGGAGGTGGAGTTATAACCACTGGATTCCTGGGGAAGCCTCCTTAAATGAAATCGTTAATAGAGCTGTATCTATCACAAACTTGCTGGGGAAAGTAACTTCTTCTCTATTATATCTCATTTCTCTTTCTCAAAAATTAAAAGATTAGACCCATGAACTTTGTCATATATAATTTATACTAAGTGTATTTCTTAAAGTCTTATATTATTATAGTATGATATTACAAATATAATGTGTTGAAGAAAAAGTAAAAATAGAGAATTTAGTCTTTATTATGGCTATTGATATTTTCCTAAGGGCCAACATGAATTTTTTTTTTTTGGCAATGTGGCATGTGGGATCTTAGTTCCCCAACCAGGGATCAAACTCACGACCCTTACAGTGAAAGCTCAGAGTCTTAACCACTGGACCAACAGAGAAATCCCATGAATTTTTGAGGATAGGATTAAAATGCAAGTTTCTTAAAAGTTGGTGTGATCAGTCCCAGATGACTTTGTACTCTGATTTCCTGTTCCTCTGCTTGATAAGCTATGGAAAGAAAGAGACAAAGAAAGGGTATTATATCAGAATTCTCTGCTGGGTGAATTTCCAGCCTGGCGTTGGGGAACTCTGTTGAAAGACTAGCTCCAGGAGCGTATTTAACACAGCTTTCTATATTTGAAACTGAGAATGGAGAGTCTATGCACTTATTTGTATTGGCCTTTGTGGCATTATGATAATGTGAGCATAAGATCCCCGAAAGAGAGGAAAGCCCTGTGACTCATTTCCTGACCTTTCAGGATTGCACAGCCCTTCCTTAGTGCTCGACTGCAGGGAGAACGGGCCAAAGAAGTGGTCTGCCCACCATGCGGCATCTTGAGACCTAGGCTCTCCTAACAGTTGGTATTTCCAATAAGAGGTCTTCATAGCTGTTTTGCCTATGAGGGGTATCAGAGCCCAGCATTTTATATTAAATTTGTGAATGTGTGTGTCTGACATATGGCATTGCATCATAGAGGCCAGTATCTCCTTCAAGCTTTCTGCACGATTTGGGCAACACCTAAAACACCTCCGTGTACAATTTCCATGTGTCACACACCATGCACTTAGGTAACCTGAGACCTGCCTCTGGGAATATTTTCTTGGAAATTTCCATGCGCTTGAGCACAGTGCACAAAGACCATATCAGACCGAGCATATCCTTCTTCCTCTATGACAGAGTCAGGGATTTATGGCCTTCTTGGCTTCCTCAGCCAAATCAAGATAAATTCCTATCTGGTTTCAGGAGGTCTTTAGGGTTCCATGAAGACCATTTACTTTATTGCAGCCAGGCTTTGTTTCAACTTGGAAGGACAATACTTCAGAAGGAAGTGGGGTCCTGCAAACTCACTCCCCACCCATCCAAAATATTCTTCTTATTGTGGTTTTTATGTGATTGACTCATCAGAATGATATTTGTCTGTGACATATTTTTCTACAATAAAATGTATGTAATAATTTATTACAGGACAGCATGAACAGTTTGCTGACCCAGCAAACTAGACTGTGTGTGTTTGACCAATATTCTGTGCTTGCTGAGTGCGTCTACAGTGTGTGTTGTTTCTTTTATTGTGGTCTCCCTTTCTGTCATTTCTTTGTGTGTGTGTGTTATTTTCATGGCTTACAGAAAAAGGAATAGCAACAGGCTGGCTGGAAAGAAAAATTGCAATAGATGTGAAAAATGTAAGTTTTATCAAGAGATGAGAGAGAAACCAGACTGCAGAGAAAATGTTTGCAAGAGGCATGTCTGATAAAGACTGTTATGTAGTATATGCAAAGAACCCCTAAAACTCAACAATAAGAAAATGAAAAAAACCCGGTTAAATAGTGGGAAAAAGACCCAGATAGATACCTCAGCAAAGAAGATATACAAATGGTAAATAAGCATATGGAAGGATGCTCAACACCATATTCACCAGGGAACTGAAAATCGAAACAACAATGAGATGTCACTACATACCTATTAGAATGGCCAAAATCCTGAACAGTGATGTCAGATGCTGGTAAGGATGGAAACAAGAACTCATTCATTGCTGATGGGAATACAAAGTGGTTTAGCCCCTTTGGAAGACAGTTTGGCAATTTCTTACAAAAATAAGCATACTCTTACCAAATGATCCAGCAATGGATCATTTATGTAATCATTTACATAGTTACTCCTTGGTAACTACCTAAACGAGCTGAAAAATCATGTCCATACAAAAGTCTCAACAAGAATGTTTGTAGAAGCTTTATTCCTAATTACCAAAACTTGGAAACAACCAAGATATCCTTCAGTAGGTGAACTGATAAATAACCTGTAGTATGCCTAGACGCTATGGAATATTATTTATTCAGTGCTAAAAAAAAAAAAAAAAAAAAAGAGCTGTCAAGTCCTAAAATAGACTTGGAGGAAACATAAATGCATCTCACTAAGTGAAAGAAGCTAAACTAAAAAGGCTACATACTGTATGATTCCAACTATATGACGTTCTGGAAAAGGCAAAATCATCGACAAGATAAAAAGGATCAGAGAGGAGGGAGGGGTGTGTGGTCTTGAGCTCCAAGGATTTGGAGGCAGTAAAACTATTTTGTATGACACTAAAATGGTGGATGTGTGTTATACATTTGTTCAGACCCATAGAATGTCCACCACCAAGAATGAACCCTACTGAAAATGGTGGGCTTTGAGTGATAATGACGTATCAGTGTAGGTTCGTGGATTGGAATAGTCGTGGGAGATGACAGTGGAGGTAGGTAGCTGTGCCTGTCTTTCGTAGGACAGGGAGTATATGGGAAATCTCTATACTTTGCACTCTTTGCTGAGACCCTAAAATTGCTCTAAAAATAAAGTCGATTAAAAATGCAAGTGGTGGTCCAGTGGTTAAGAATCCACCTGCCAATGCCAGAGACACAGGTTCGATCCCTGGTCTAGGAAGGTCCCACATGCTGCAGGGCAACTGAGTCCACGTGCCACAACCACTAAGCCCACACCCTAGAGTCCAGGAGCCACGGCTGCTGAGCCCGTGTGTTGCAACTGATGAAACCTGCACACGGAGAGCCTGCGGTCCGCAGCAAAAGACGCCACCACAATGAGAAGCTGGCCATCCGCACACAGGGGAAGCCTGTGCGCAGCAACGAAGACCCAGCACAGCCAACAATAAAGAAGAATTAAAAAATTGTAAAGATACGCCATTTGTATGGATTTTTGAGGTGACTTCTTGTGGAAATTCTTTGATCTGATAAAGGGGGTCATCATCACATCCTAGACAGACTAACACTCAGCTCCACGGGAAAGGAAAGGAGAGGGAAAGAGGAAAGCAGCTACGGTGACGAGGCCCGACTGTGGAGACTGACCGTGCTTCTCGTAAGGACTGTGCAGTGTCCACCTGTTGAGAGCCACTCAGATAGCAGGTTAAGCTTTCCCAGCCTCTCCCTATTCCTGAGTCTCTTCTTCCAGCAGGACCAAGGAAGGAGAGTGGAGATGTATGCTTCTCACTCTGAGTTTCCAAAAGGCTTTCATGGGAGATGGCTCCCCTCCCTTATCAGAGCTGGGCTGTACCGAGTCCTGCCTTATCTGGGAGGACAGCTCAGTTGCCACTGAATCTGTTTTCCCAGCTCAGCCGCTGTAGCCGCAAGGGCCCACTCCCCTGCTCGTCCCTCACTGCCTCTTGCTAGCTGGACAAGAAGGACGGTGTACTGAGTGACTTCAGCTAATGATTATGGTGACGGCCAGCATATAACGATTGCAGGTGTTGTGCCAGGCCTAACTCTAAGGGTTTTATATGGATTGTCTCAGTATGAGAAGAATAACAGCCAGTAGCCCTTAGTAAATGTCAGGCACTGTTCAGACATATTATCCTGATTTACTTCTATGAGAACCCTAAAGAGGAGGCTCCCTTATCTTTCCTGTTTGACAGATGAGGAAACTAAAGCTTAGAGAAACTGTATCACTTGCCCAGCGTCACACAGCTACCGAGTGATCAAATTCGAGGGCTCTAACACAGTCTTTTAATTTATAATTGTGCAGAGTTTTCCCACTACAATTATGTTCTCTCTAAAATATTTTCTAAACATAAAGGGTCTCTAGAATGCCTGATATGACCATGGGCGCATGTGGTTTCCCCTGCTTTTGGTGTTCCACATGATCATGGCTAGTGAGAGCTAGCGTAACAAACTCTACCACACACGCTTAATTAATCAGCTCAGGTGATTGTGTCCCACTCTGATTGTGAAAGTCCAGAAGAGAAGCAAAACCAAAATTCGATACACAACCAGGATCCCTATTAGTTTGCCAAACGCCGTTGAGATCTATTTCTGCTTGTTCCTCCGTGTTTATTCCTCCCAGGTGTTAGGGTGTCTCTTTAGCCTCATTCTTGTGTGCTTTATACTGTAGTCACTTCTCTTTTCATTTCCCATCTGAGCTAGTTTGAACTTGCCGGCCTCTAATTTTAGGCCTTTCACCCTCCCATCCAAATCACTTCTGCCAGAAACGCACTACTGCCAGAATGTTCCTTCTAAAGGACCGGAACTTCTGGATAATAATCTTCACAGTTGGACCCAGGTTTCCCTTCCCAGCCAGACCTTTTACCGCTCCCCAGCTTGTCCCCTAAAACCAGCCACACACAATCACTTGCTGTCCCCCCAGGTCACCCTTCCTAACTGTGGCTCTGCTCAGATTTCCCCTCTGCCCAAAGCCTTCGGGTCCCACAGGGAGCTCCTTTCCATCCTCAGTGCTAAAGTCAAGCTATGCTATTCCAATTTCTCTAGACTCTTTTCTTTGAAATCATGGAACCTTGGACACACCTTAATCTTTGTGCAATAGGTACACATTTCAGCTAAAAGTTTTTGTTTTGTTTTTTCTACTGACCAATTTAATTTACATTTTGAACTCTGCCTCTTGTTGGATACATGGTAAAGCGATGTACTTCTCCCATCTCTTCTCTGGGCTTATGTCTAAACCCATATGAGTTCATATGGCTCATGTAAACCAAAGCCATATGAGTTCATATGGCTCATGTAAACCAAAGCACTTGGGTTGGGGAGTGTGGTCTTGGCCATCACCTCTCCCTGCTGGCCTCCACTCGATGCCTGATGTCCTTTGGCTATCAGCCCAGACAGGTGGCAATGATATCACTCTCCCTCCCATCTTTGAAGGCCTCTCAGGTTTAGCAAATGCCCTGTTTTGGTGCCCTTTTTCTTGGGCATTCAGACATGTATGTTCCTAGGCTGTGCCAGGCAATGGGAAAGTTTAGGGTGCCAAGGCCTGCATCTTTCTGGATCACTCTCAGAAGCATAAGCCCATTCTGTTAACTCAGTGAGGCTTTCCTAGCTAGCGCTTGTTTTTCTTTGGTGGGGTCTGAAAGCTCCTCCTGGGCTTCCTGAGACACTGAAGCACAAATTGTTGCATTCCGGGAGCTCTCAGTTGTGTGTGGGAGCCCTGTCATTTGGTCTTTCCCTGTACACGGGCCCTTTTCGCAGTCCTGGTTGCATGTAAGTTCTCCTGTGTTTATTCTGACTCTTCTTCCTCCCCATACGCTGAGGAAATGTTATTCACCAGTCAGTGAGTCGGGTGGAGGGTGGGGGCAGGGTGTGGGAAGTCTCGCTCTAACCCCATCCTGTCTCTATGTCCTCAGGCCTAGCCTTTTGAAACTCAAAAACTTTTACCCTGTTTTTTGCTATCACAGCCTTTTGCAATGAATCCCATAATGCTAAAGTGGGGCAAAACCTGGGGGTTCTAGAGATATATCTTTATTTCACTGTCATGGTATCCATCTTATTTGGATAATAGTATTCATTACATTAAAGGAAAACTTCTACCTTTCCTTTATGATACCTTCTAAGTCAGGGCAAAACCCCAGAGAAAAGATGAAAGAAGTACCTGGATTTGCCTGAGCTTAGTATTTATCAACAGGCAGAAGGAAAGTTCAAAATGTAAAAAAAAATTTGTACTTAATTTTACTTTATTTTATTTTCTTCCAGTTATATAGAGACAGACCTGCCATACAACACTGTGTAAGTTTAAGGTGTATAGCATAATGACTCAACATAGGTATACATTGCAAAATGATAGGATTTACTCTCTTAATAACTTTCAAATATTCAAAGTGTAAATTAAATTGAGCAATAGAAAAAAAAAATACGTCAGTTGAAATGTATACCTAGTACACTAAGACCAAGGTATGTCTGGGGTCCCCTGAAGGCATAGGAAAGGAGAGAGAGTAGGAACTCAGTGTCTGGTGAATGAATTAAGCAATTAAATGATTAATGCTAACAGATTTTGTTTCTCCAGTGCCCACCACACGCCAGGTACAACTAGCCTTCTCAACAATCTTACAACATTCCCCTTATTTATACTTAAGGAAAGCAATATAGCTCAGAAAACAACATATTTCATCCTGGATTGAACAGCTAATGAGCAGTAAATACAGAATTCTGACCCAAATCTATTTGATCCCAAATCCTGAATTCTTTCCGCTGGGCACACTATGTAATCAAATTTATTGAACCTTTGAAGTGCTTACAGGTGCAAAACCCATATGAAATGTATATGTATACATATGTATGTATATACAGATGCATATATCATATATATGTATATATGGTGATGTTTCTTGCTTTCTAAGAAATTAAATGCACTTTCCAACCACTGGAAAGGATTGTTTAAAAATATTATCTTGTTCTGCTATTCTTAGAAATTTTTTGTGTTATTATTTTCTGGGAAGCTTATTGATCCTGCTAATATTTACTGCCTCACTTATCAATAACAGTAGGATGCAATGTCACCAGTTTACGCTTGGAATCTTAACATTTGCAACTGTGGTATATTTCAATCAAATGATGTATTTATCATTTACACCATTTAGACGTTGGTGAGGATGAAGAAAAAAATGTTTGTGTGAGTTACATGGGGATAAATGTTTTCTTTTTGCACTGCCTGGCAAGATGGTGGCTGTATTTTTTACAAATAAGATATGTAATTGTGTGTCTATTCCAAGCAGCTTGTTTATATTTTCCCTCAGGGTTTGACTTTCTTAGACGTCTAAAACACTCTGAGGGGAGGGAGGGAATGCCATAAATTTTTACAAACAGACATTGTCCTTGTTTCCCAGGCAAATTCAATGCACCTTCTGTTGGGTAATTGGAATCCAAGAAGTAACATGGAGTGTTTTAACAAAATGTGAATGAGCTGTATTTATAATGAAACGACAGAGATTTGGAAACCCAAACTATTTATGTGAGAGAAAGTGATTAAAAAGACACAGTGAGAGATCAGAGTGTACTGACTCAGTTGTAGAATTTGGCATTTAACACAGTAAACATAGGTGAATGTGAGTAAATATTTCCAGAAGATGGGTCCCACAGCCTTTCTATTTCTAGGGTAGCATCCCACTGCATTTTGTAGTGGTGTTACATTCTCTTTTGGGGGTGGTGGTGGTTATCAGCTGTACTGTTAAAAGTGGGATGTAATTAAAAAATGCATCTCAGAGTGGTTCTTTTTCTTTCTATTTCGGGTTAAGTTGATCAGAAAGAGATCTTGGGGGAGCTGTGAATAAGCTTCATGTTACTTTTTTGGTGCAGTAATGACCCCTTTTGCAAAGAGCCATGTGTCCATGTGTCTGTGATTGTGTCTTTAGAACATCTGAGCTTCTGCTGCCTCATAAATGCAGTCCTTTCGTATTTGAGACCATTGTCCCAAGCAGTGCCAAGAACTGAAGGCAAAGGCCAGATGCCACGTTGCTAGCAGAACCAGGTGACGGGGTTGGGCTGTGCAGTGTGGTGGGAGGAAGAGAGAAATGCAGCTGGTGATGTCAAAAGCTCGGTGAGATTTCCATTTCCTTTGCTGTTTATTTTAGATACAATTGTTTGATGACTGTTTACTCATCGGAAGATACAAATAAGACTGCCGCCCTCCCTCTCTTGTTCCGAGTCACTCATTCCAATTTTCAGTTTTACTGACTGGTTGTCATCTCTCTCAAAATTCTCAGGTTACTGTTTCTTCCATGTGAGAAGAGTGGTTTTCAACCTTTGGGGAGTCACATACCTTGGAGAATCCTGTGAATGGTAGGACCTTGCTCCTAATTCACACATAGTCAAATATTGTTCAGAGAGCCTCAGAAGTTCATCAATGGACCCCTGGTTAAAACCACCATCCCCTGTGACCTCCTCTCCCCATTTATCTGTAGTACCACACCCTGGCTTCTTGTCCTTTTTTATTTTATAAATATTTATTTACTTATATATGGCTGCATCGGGTCTCAGTGCGGCAGGCAGGGTCTTTGGCTGTGCTGCGCCAGCTCTCTAGCTGAGGTGCTCAGGCTTAGCTGCTCTGCGGCATGTGGGATCTTAGTCCTCCATTTAGGGATCGGACCTGGATCCCCTGCACTGGGGAGCAGATTCTTAACCACTGGACTACCGGGGAAATCCCTTCTTGTCCTTTTATAACACCTCTCATTTGCAGTGTGGTGAATTGCTCTGTTTCTAGTGCGGGTTGAACAAAGATGTGCTGTTTCTTTTGTATCGTAGGAGAGCAGGTGGTGTGAGTTTCTCCAGTTCTACACTCCTTTAATATGAGTCTTTTCCCCATGTTATTCTGGAAGTGGTGTCTAATGCATTCTTCTTTCTACCTGGTGGTAATGATACGTATGCACAACAGTAGAAAATGATTATGGAGTTGAAATGTTAAGACATCTTGTATATGACTATCTGTTCTTCTGAACATGGACTCTCTTGAATTCAAAGGATTTACACATATTTACAACATGACATGCCCATCTGATGGAGTCTTTGATGGTAGAGGTAAATATAGTTAACTGGTTCCCACGGGAATCCAATCTCTGATTAGACAATAGGTCTTGAACTGCTGGACAAAAGCTAAATGTGTCTCTGAAACTACAATATATCTGAAAAATAATGTAGATTTTCAGGATTGTATGTCCATTCACTCCAATTTGAAAAGTGCTGACTTATGAGGCTAAAATCTTATTCTAAGGAATTGTTATTTAGTTGCTAATTATAAATGAAAAAGAATTCTAGTGTTAGGCAGAATATTGCCTCTCCTCCCCACCCCCCACCCAAGAAGACATCCATACCTTAATCTCCCAAACCTGTAAATATGATCAAAGGGACTTTGCAAATGTGATTAAGTTTAAAGACTTTGATGTAGGGAGATTTCCAGTCGGGCCCAGTCTAATTACCTGAATTCCTTATACTTGGAGAATCTTTCCAGGCTATGATTAGAGAAAGAGATGCGGTAGCAGAAGCAAGGTTACAAAGATGCTACATCACTGGCTCTGAAGATGGATGAAAGAGGCCACAAGCCAAAGAATGTGGATGCCCTCTCAAAGCTGAAAAGGCAAGAAAATGGATTCTTCCCTAAAGCCCTCAGAACGGAGCCCAACCTGGCTGACATCCTGACTTCAGCCCAATGAGACCTGTGCCAAACTTCTGACCTTCCAAACTAGAAGATGATGAATTTGTGATGGGGGAGCCTGGTGGGCTGCCATCCATGGGGTTGCACAGAGTCCGACACAACTGAAGCGACTTAGCAGCAGCAGCAGCAGCAGTCCACTAAGTTTATGCGAATTTGTTGCAGCAGCAAGGGAAAGCCAATACAGTTCCGTTGTTACAACTGTAAAATAATGGAAAAATATACAATTAACGTAAATATGCAAAAGTTTAAAAACTTTTATGTGATTCATGAACTGTTGGGTCTCAGAGTGAGAAACACTGCTGTATTTAACCATTTAAGAAGTTGGTAAGGGGATCCATAGATTTTCTTCATGTGTGCTTTTATTGGGTGGTTTGTAAATTCTTTAATTTAGTGCTTTACATTTGATGAGCCCATTGTGGGAAACAGAAATCTTTTCCCATGGGCTGAGCCACCTTCCCTTATATTGTTCAAACTTCTTATCTCTTAGCACCCAGTTACCAAATAGTAACCTATGAATGATGTATCATGGTATCTAGTGATGTTTTAGTAATAAGGCTTCAGCAATATGTGAATTGTGAACTTCCAGATGTTCAAGCTGGTTTTAGAAAAGGCAGAGGAACCAGAGATCAAATTCCATGATCTGCTGGATCATGGAAAAAGCAAGAGAGTTCCAGAAAAACATCTATTTCTGCTTTATTGACTATGCCAAAGCCTTTGTCCTCGACGATCACAATAAACTGTGGAAAATTCTGAAAGAGATGGGAATACCAGACCACCTGACCTGCCTCTTGAGAAACCAATATGCAGGTCAGGAAACAACAGTTAGAACTGGACATGGAACAACAGACTGGTTCCAAATAGGAAAAGGAGTACATCAAGGCTGTATATTGTCACCCTGCTTATTTAAATTCTATGCTGAGTACATCATGAGAAACGCTGGGCTGGAAGAAACACAAGCTGGAATCAAGATTGCCAGAAGAAATATCAATAACCTCAGATATGCAGATGACACCACCCTTATGGCAGAAAGTAAAGAGGAACTAAAAAGCCTCTTGATGAAAGTGAAAGTGGAGAGTGAAAAAGTTGGCTTAAAGCTCAACATTCAGAAAACTAAGATCATGGCATCTGGTCCCATCACTTCATGGGAAATAGATGGGGAAACAGTGGAAACAGTGTCAGACTTTATTTTTGGGGGCTCCAAAATCACTGCAGATGGTGAGTGCAGCCATGAATTTAAAAGACACTTACTCCTTGGAAGAAAAGTTATGACCAACCTAGAGGCATATTCAAAAGCAGAGACATTACTTTTCCAACACAGGTCCATCTAGTCAAGGCTATGGTTTTTCCAGTGGTCATGTATGGATGTGAGAGTTGGACTGTGAAGAAAGCTGAGCACCAAAGAATTGATGCTTTTGAACTATGGTGTTGGAGAAGACTCTTGAGAGTCCTTTGGACTACAAGGAGATCCAACCAGTTCATTCTGAAGGAGATTAACCCTGGGATTTCTTTGGAAGGAATGATGCTAAAGCTGAAGCTCCAGTACTTTGGCCACCTCATGCGAAGAGTTGATTCCTTGGAAAAGACTCTGATGCTGGGAGGGATTGGGGGCAGGAGGAGAAGGGGACGACCCAGGATGAGATGGCTGGATGGCATCACTGACTCAATGGACATGAGTTTGAGTGAAGTCTGGGAGTTGGTGATGGACAGGGAGGCCTGGTGTGCTGCAATTCACGGGGTCACAAAGAGTCGGACATGACTGAGCGACTGAACTGAACTGAATACATTTTTTAGTAGTAGGTAATAAGATCTTCGGAGAAGGCAATGGCACCCCACTCCAGTACTCTTGCCTGGAAAATCCCATGGATGGAGGAGCCTGGTAGGCCGCAGTCCACGGGGTCACTGAGGGTCGGGCATGAATAAGCGACTTCACTTTCACTTTTCACTTTCCTGCATTGGAGAAGGAAATGGCAACCCACTCCAGTGTTCTTGCCTGGAGAATTCCAGGGACGGAGGAGCCTGGTGGGCTGCCGTCTATGGGGTCGCACAGAGTCGGACACGACTGAAGCGACTTAGCAGCAGCAGCAGCAGCAGTAAGATCTTAGTAATGCATTTTATATTCACCAGAAGCTCTACATTCCCTTTTTTGGCGTGATTCACATTTACTCTGTTTAGGATGAAATAGCAGTTTGGTTCATCTGCAGTGATATATTTTTTAAATCTAATACAGATTCAACTAGTTGTTGTTATTAATATCTTGAAATGTAATTGTGTTATCTCTAGGAATAACTCATTTGTACAAGAGGGAAAATATGCACCTCTTTCAGATAATATTGTTGTCTCATCTGTGTCAAAATTTATCGATAAATTGGTTTTAAGAAAGAGGAGAAAGAGAAAGAAGGAGAGAAGGATTGAGAGAGACAGAGAATAAGCAAGGATCTTGACAGGCCATCTCTTTCTTCAGGCAGAAATGTATTTAAGAGACTCTGAACAGATAAATATCTATCCTAGGGATGGAAATGGAATTTTTTCCCCCCTAGGGGAGCCCTGAATATATTTCAGCTGGTTCATTTGCATGAGTCATTTACATTGATTTCTATGAACCGTTCCTGGGTCTCTATTCTCCATATAACCCTTGACTTAACAAGATCTCTCTCTCTCTGCCCTGTTCCCCCTTCCCTCTCTCTTCTCCCTATTTATCATTTATTCCATTCATACTGAATGTCTGCTCTGGGAATGACTCTGTGAAGGCATCATGGGAATCTCTGAAATAAATGCAGAGTCTCACCCATAACTATTTACCGTCTTCTGGGGGAGAGCATGGGCCTAAGGAAAGGTGAAATGACAAGGGGTGTTTATAATAAAGCGTCATGCAAGGCAGTGTCCGTGGAGGGTAATAATAGCTGAAAGCGTGGGTCATGGTGATGGCAGAAGCCGCATCTGAGTACCCCACTAATGTCAGGCTCCCTGTGTATGCTTTGTCTCTTTATCCTCAACAAACTTTTGAAAGAAATTATCCCCATTTGTGTAATTCTGGAACACTGAACTCAGTATTCCAACTGACTCAGGTTCACTTGAGTTGAAAATTCAGCTTCATCTCATTGGGGCGCACTGTCATTGATGTGCCGGTATAGACGTGTTCCCTGTGGATCTCGTCTTCCTGGACGACGTGACCCATTTATCAAGCATCTGCTACTTGCCAGGCACTTGCTAGATCTATTCTCTCATTTGAAGAATGAGAAAAGTGGGCCCTAGACAGGTTCAGCAACTTGCCCAAAGGCACATCCTAGGTGAGAGATAAAGCCGGGATGTGGACCCAAGTGGGCTGATTCCCAACACTGCGCTGTCTGTTCTGCACCGGGCTGGGTTTCATAACCTGCCGCTGGGCAGGACGGGAGGGCTTTTCACTCCTTTCGGCATGACATGGAAAGAAAACACATTCAACAAGCTGTTTCATGAAGTGTGATAAGGATTTTGATAGGGGAAGTAGAATGCTTTGGGGACACAGGAGGAAAGAGTTTCTAACCTGAACAAGAAAAAAAAGTAAATTCTTCCTCAAGGAAATCATAGTTAAGCTGAACCCTGAGGGAGGATTAGAAGATAACCAGATGAGGGGGATGGGAGCACGTCCACAGAATCATAGCCCCCAGCCTTCAATCAGCAATTGCTTCGAAAATAAGTCAGCTGCGCGTACCACCCTCTTCACGTAGGTCGCCACTAGGTTCAGGCCCCAGGTGCATTTAGATAGGGACTCAGATGTCACGTCTCCTTAAGGTCTTTCCTAATCACCCTACTTAAAATGTTACCACAGCCCCCAACCTTCCCAGTCTCTTTCCATGGCATCTGTTTTCCTCTAAGGCCTCCATATAACTTACCACGTCTTATTTATTCATTGCTTTTGGTTGTCTATTTCTTCCCATTGGGATACATGCTTTATGCAGGCAGATATTTTTTTTTTTCACTGTGTTTTGTTCATGGGTGAATCTTAAGATCTTAGAACAGTGCTTATAGCATGGTGGGCTCTCCATAAATACTTACTGAATGCACGTTGAGACATTCACTTGTTCCTGGTTTCATGACCGCTGTGTCCTGTGAATCAGAGAAGCTCACTCAGGCGATCTTGCTGAAATCTTCCTGATGCCCTTAGTGTGCCATGCTGTATTCTAGAGAACCTGGGAGCCGCCAGGCAGTGTGGTGGGCGGGCACCTTTCAGCAGGGTACTCCTTGCTCTACAAAGTCTACATACAGGTCACTCACAGAACTTTCTCTAACTTTGTGTGGAGCTGAGGATATTAAGTGTTCATTTCCACCCATCACCTGAGCACTCTCCTTTCCAGTTTCTTCCTCTGCAGAAACATGTTTCTAGATCTCTTCACCTGCTTAGTCCCCTGAAGCTCACCCCTGGGAAATATTTCTGTGCCATGATATTCATTATACCAAAATTTAACTTTTCCCTTTCTTATTTTCACTTATCTGGTAAGACTTTTGACTTTTGGTGACTGAAAATGTTTATATTTAAAAGTGTACTATCAACAATATTTGGCATAGCAGAGTTACCGGATAGATCCTGTTTTGTCTAAGTTTACAGGTTCTTTTATTCTCTCAGATAGGCTAGCTTATTTTACAAACATGGGCTGACAGTTTCTTGCTCTTTTCTGTCCAGGTGGAGGAATTCAAGCAGAGAGCCCAAAGCCTGTGTACAAAGAGCTCATGATTGCAAAGGAATCCAAGGACCTTAGAGATGAGAGTTACTCATTTTATGAGAGAGAAAAACAGAGACAGAGAGAGACATAGAAAGTATCCAAATGTAACAAGTACTGTATAGTTGTTGTCTGACCAGGAAACTGCAAAACAAAGCTATAACTCCTTTACCATTCCTGCATGGAATTTTCACAGAGGTGTGAAATTCTGTTGCTCTGGTGATGTGCTGCTGCTGCTGCTGCTAAGTCACATCAGTCGTGTCCGACTCCGTGTGACCCCATAGACGGCAGCCCACCAGGCTCCCGTCCCTGGGATTCTCCAGGCAAGAACGCTGGAGTGGGTTGCCATTGCCTTCTCCAATGCATAAAAGGTGATGTCCTAACTAATGTGAAAAGATTTTGCTTACAGTTACTGTGTGACCTTTGGGGATAGTTTGTAGAATCACTGGTTAACTAGGTCATCTCTATCCATATGGTTTCATTATGGTCATTATGCCCAGAGAGGAATAGCAAACTAGAAATCAAAGCTAGGAAGAAAAGTATTGAGGTAACATTTAGTCTCTGCCTGCCTGAGGTGACCTGAGCTTCTGCACAGTGGCAGCCATACCTAGAATAGGCGAGGAAGGCCAAGGTCAGAACAGCAAACTGCTCCCTGCTACTACTTCCCTACTAACCTCGCTCCAGATCTGGGGTATAAAACAAGCTTGGTTTTCAATTTTCCCAGCTGCAGAAGCATCAACTTAAGCCTCCTTTTAGGTGGTCTGCCTCTTGTTTCTCCAATATTAATTCATAAAAAAAGCAGATCATTTATAAGTCTTAATCATTTTATAAGTCTTTTAATCAACCCATTAGACGTTTTCCTTGGTATCTGAACAGACAATTACCACAAATTCCTGAAGGCCAAATACATAATTCTGAACAAAATATTGAAGACAGTTTCAGGTTTCATAACTTGAATTTGGGGATAATTGTTTCCATGTGTTTCCTGCTGATGAATCAACCTATAGTCATTTAATAGGTTGATTTAAAACATTTTTTTTTCTTTTCACAGTTTTGTTTTTCTATTACATATGTGTTTCTCTTTATCCCACATGAAATATTCCATTCTCCAAGAGAATTCATGAATGGGAAAGAAGAGAAGACAAAGCAATGAAGTGCTGAGCATGGAGTCAGTCGGGGCAAATTCTAAGGCTGTTCACACAGGAAGGGACAACAGGGGTGGAGTGTGTGCCTGGTGGGAGCACATGGTGGCTGAGTCATGTGGGGACTAGGGTTCCACACTGGGTTCAGAAGCTCTTGGCAGATTAGTGAGAGTTTATCTGTGTTTTCTGAAGTCATTGGGATGCCTAAACCACGCCCTCTAATCACACAACAATATCACATCCCATGACTCAACTGCTAAGACTCTTTTTGATTCAAGATCATTATTGCCCCATAAAGATCATTTCCTGAACTGTTTATAGTTTAGAAAAAGACTTGCAAGAAGGTTGAATAGTACAAGGTAGCTTCTAGAGTTAGTTACTTCATTCAGCATCCACGTACGGAATACCTGATATGTATTAGCCCTGTTTTGTTTTTCCTAGGAACTAGAGATAGTAATGGGTTCCTTATCCATGAAGCTTACATCCTAGTGGTGGGTGGGGAGTGGTGCAGATGGACATTCAGCAGATAAGCCAATAAACAAATATGGTGATTTCTGATGGTAGTGTTTACCAAGGAAATAGACCTGGGAGTTATGATTGCAAGTGATGAGAATGAGGTGGAGGTGGGGGAATTCCAGGCAGAGGGAACCGAATATGCAAAAACAGCAGCAGACAACAGTGATTTCCATCCTTGATTCATCAGCCTCGAAGGGTTTCTGGGAACAGTGGGAGAAGTTCTGACACCGCCAGGGCCCTCCTGTGAGTTGTTTCACATCAAGGGAAGTACAAGCGCCCCAGGCAGCCTGGCCTCAACTAAGTACAAAGAAGACCATGGAAAGAGGTCAATGGAAATTCACCCATATCCACTTCTTCATTTTACTATTTCACCTCTCCTTTTAGCTCTAGCCACTTCAGAGAAAAAAAAAAATCTCTTCTTTAGGGCAGCTGCAGACACAGTCCCCAGGGAAATGCCGAACAAAAGTGTTTGAGGAACTTGTGTAAATAATTGTGTGAAGTGATACCGTAATTACACTGGGTTTAGAGAAAACGCTTCATTAGGGGATGGTGCAGAGAAGGCAATGGCACCCCACTCCAGTACTCTTGCCTGGAAAATCCCATGGGTGGAGGAGACTAGTGGGCTGCAGTCCATGGGGTCGCAAAGAGCTGGACACGACTGAGCGACTTTTCACTTTTCACTTTCATGCATTGGAGAAGGAAATAGCAACCCGCTCCAGTGTTCTTGCCTGGAGAATCCCAGGGACAGGGGAGCCTGGTGGGCTGCTGTCTATGGGGTCGTACAGAGTCGGACACGACTGAAGTGACTTAGCAGCAGGAGCAGCAGGGGATAGTGAGCTAGAGTCCATTAAGCCAATGATCTCAACAGGGGTGATCCTTCCTCACCCACAGGGGACATCTGGCAAAAACTGAAGATCATTTTAACTCATAACTCGAGATATCAGGTATCTAGTGAGTAGAGGCCAGATATGTTGCTGCACATGCAACAGGGCACTGGACACTCCCCACAAGATTACCTGATCCGGCACTAAGTGCTGAACTGGGCTTGTTCTAGTTCTTCTTACTGCCATGAGTTTAATCCTCCACACCAGCCTTCCAGTGTTGCAGGGTACAGAGGAGGTTAGGCGCTTCTGAACATTGCGAATCCCCTACCATCATGGTGCGTGCTTGGTCACTTCAGTCATGTCTGCCTCTTTGCAATCCTGTGGACCGTAGCCTGCCGGACTTCTCTGTCCATGGGGTTCTCCAGGCAAGAATACTGCAGTGGGTTGCTGTGCCCTCCTCCAGGGGATCTTCCCGACCCAGGGATAGAATCCACAGCTCTTACGTCTCCTGAATTGGCAGGCGGGTTCTTTACCACTAATGCCACCTAAGAAGCCATCATTGGGGTTCCTATCCCAGCTCTGCATCTTACTGGATGTGTAACTAAATGCGTATGAGATCTTGGCAAGTCACTTAATTTCTGCCTTTCTGTTTCTTTTAGTTGTAGGATGGAGATAATGCAAGTCACAAAGTGACTTTGAGGAAAAAGTAAAGTGATGTATACAATACGCGTTAAATATTGTGTGTGTGTGTGTTGCAGTTGCCTGGTTTCTGGGAATGTGATTGGTAAATATCAGAAGAGTAGTGTGGGGATCATTTACTCAGTATATACCATCCCCCAATTCAATTCCATCCCTTCATTGATTAGCTGCTTCATGTCAGGCATTCTGCTGGGGATTTAGGGGTGGATGACAAATATGAAGTAGATAGACATTGTGAAAGTTTTCTCCCTGGGTGCAGCTACATGACGACCCTGGAGAAAATCAGTAGACATATTTGTCTTTCCCTTGAAAAGAGAAGTGATGTTTTCAAGCCTCACTAAAACATCTTGTCTATTTGAAGTGTGTGTGTCTCATTGTACCACTAGCTAACCCTGAAGCATTATTCAAACTGAACCTAAATTATCTTTGGTACCTGCCAGAAGGTTTATTAGACAGTTTCTGGGGACAAATCCCTAAGTGAGTGTATTAGTCAGGGTCCTCCAGAGAAAAAAAGAACCAACAGGATGTGCATACATGTAGAAAGAGGTTTATTTCAAGGAATTGACTCCCATGGTTATGGAGGTTAGCCAGTCTAAAGTCTGCAGAGTAAGCTGGCAGGCTGGAGATTAAGGAAGAGCCACTGTTGCAGATGAGGTCCAAAGGCTACCTGTTGTCAGAAATCCTTCTTTGGGGAGGGTCAGTCTTTTGTTCTAGTTGGGCCTTCACCTGATTAGATGAGGCCCACCAACACTATAAGGGTCTGTTTCACTTAAAACCCATCATTGAAAATGACCATCTCATTCAAAGACACCTTTACAGAAAAGTCCAAAATAAGTTTTGACCACATATTTGGTCATTACGGCCCAGCCAAATTGACACAAAGAATTAACTCTCACAGTCAAGAAGGCAATGTGGTCCAATACTGGTCCAGGAAGTGTTTGAAACCACCTAGGTTTCAAAAGCACTGCTACCTCTGAAGTGTCTCTGTCAGATGTATGCTTGGAGGAATAGGCCAGGTGGCAACACTGACTTTTCAATTGCACATGTTATCTGGCAGAAGAAATATCACAAAAAGTGCCAGCTCCCTTTTTCTAGAACACTGGAGAGCCTCTGGTTTTCTCATTGGCAGATCAAGGTCCCACCTTTTATTAATGTCATTCTATATGGCATTTTTTTCTGTGGTTTTGTCATAGCTGGAAAGGAACAAATCTTCTTTGTGTTTGGATAGTTTTCTTAGATTCTGCCATCTTTTCGAAGCTTATTGATATGAATAAGTTGAAACCTCATTGTCATATTTGTATCTCTTACTCTCTTAGAATAGTGATTTGAGAGGCTCAACCCTTAACAGGAAATTTCTCCGAGGAAATTGAGCAGAGATATGAAAAATAAATTGTCATTTGTTTATAATCAAATTCATTCCCCTTTAATAAATTTTGCATTAGAAGCTGCCAAATCTAGTCTCAGCTTCCTGTTTCTCCTGCAACCTGGATACAAAAGTGTTTCATTCAACCCCCCTTCCTAGTGATTGACTCCTTGCGGGGAACTCCCAGCATGCACTGCCATCTGCTCACCTCTCAGCTGCTTGAATCCACTCCCCTTTCTAAATTAATTCTAAAATCTTTTCTTCCAAATGTGAGTCCTTTGCCTAGTTTTTTTTAGGTAACAGTTTACTCCAACCTGAGACAAAGTATCGGGCTCCATCCCCTACTCTCTAGGAGGAAACAGCAGCAACACAAAGAAACCAAACCTGTCTCAATGTATGTATAGCTCAAATAAGTTACTTAAAAACAGTGCTGCAATCTTGAAGTGTGTATCCCTGACAGAATGTCTGAGTCTAATTAGGTTCTTTGATACCAGGTTTGATTTGAAGGACCCTTTAGAGCCAAATCCTGTTTTTCTCTTCTTCAACCGGATCATCCAGGCATAAAAGTCCTTAGTGCAAGCCTTTGGGGGAGAAACGCTCCTAGATCAATAGTTATTCTTGTAGAAACTAACTCAACATTGTAGAGCAACTATACTCCAACAAAATTAATCAAAAAATAAAGTTATTCTTTATTTTTAAATAGTTAAAATAGTTCTTCTTTATCTTTCTTCCTACTTGGCTCTTGGGTAGAATTAGCCATTTACTGTTGTGCTGGAAGTTTCTTATGAACACCTCTTTGGAAATTAAGAAAGACTGGATTCAAGGATGGAGAAGGAAATGGCAACCTACTCCAGTATTCTTGCCTGGAGAATCCCAGAGACAGAGGAGGCTGGTGGGCTGCCGTCTATGGGGTCACACAGAATCGGACATGACTGAAGCGACTTAGCAGCAGCAGCATGATTCAAGGAGGAGGAGAAGATGGAAGGAAAACCTATTTCTTCTCAAATATTTCTCTATCCTTTGAAGATGCCATGTGAATAAAGGAGTGAGAAGAAAGATGTGTGGTTGCAGGAGGTGACCTTGAGAAAATCCAAGTGTATTTATTTGCTAGGATTGCCATAACAAAGTAGTTGGTTTAAATAACAGACCTGGAGACAAGAGTCCAAGATGAAGGTGCCAACAGGGTTGACTTCTTCTAAGGGCAGTGGGGCTTTTCCAGTGGTTCAGTAAAGAATCTGCCTGCCAATGCAAGAGATGCCGGTTTGATCCTCTGCTGGGAAGATCCCCTGGAGAAGGAAATGACAACTCACTCCAGTATTCTTGCCTAATAAATCCCATGGACAGAGGAGCCTGGTGGGCCACAGTCCATGGGGTCGCAGAGTTGGACATGATTTAGCAACGAAACAACAACAACAGCAGCAAAGGCTGTGTGAGAGAATCTGTTCCCCTCCTGCCTCCTGGTTTCTGAGGATTTGCTGGTCTTATATAGTCTTCCTGGGCTTAGGCATGCTTCATCCTGAATTCTGCCTTCATAGTCACATAGCTGTCTCCCTGTGTGCCTGTTTGTCTCTGTATCCACATTTCTCCTCTTTCACGAGGGCACAGTTGTATTGGAGTAGGGCCCCATCTCATGACCTCACCTTAACGTGATCATCTGCAGACCTATGTTTCCAAATAAGGTTACATTCACAGGTATTGGAGGTTAGGACCTCAACATCTTTGGGAGAGAACCATTCAGCTCATAACACTTGGATTGACTGGAGGTGGAAAAATCCACTTTCTTCTTCTGTACCGAACTTGGATACGGAAGTTTCGGGGCTGTGCGTGAACGTTGCCTGTCGCTCAGCGTCACAACTCGCCATTGCAAAGCCTGCTCTTTCCCACCTGTCTTGTGTTTCTGTTCTCCTAAATAAGATTGCTTATTGCTTTGTTACTATCAGTGTAACTTTCTCCAAGGGAATGACTGTGTATGGTTTTGGAAAAGATGAATGGAATGAAATTTTCCATTTCAAGTATGAGAAATTGATCTAAACCATAGAGTACTTCAGCAAGTAAGAACTGCTTTTAGATTCTTGCTAGCCATTCTTTCACTCACAATTCCCCATCTCCATCCCATGCAGGCATTCACATACTTCTAAAGCACACACATGCATCTGCATGCAGACAGACAGACACACACACACAGACAGACAGACAGACAGACACACACACACAGAGAAAGTATGGTTTCCCAAAAGAAGACCTTGCTTTGGTCTGAAACAAGGCTACCCAAACAAGGTATTCATTTTAATTCCTCTGATATAAAAGATTTCTTTTATCTTCTTTTTTTTCTGTTGTCTGTTTGCTTTTGTGTGTACGTGTGCGTGGGCACGTGTGTTTTGTTAGCCTCCACTGGTAGGTGATTGTCTCTTAGATGCCCAACCAGCTGTCTGCTGGCAGTAGAGGAAAAAGATAAACCTCTACTGGTTTCCCCCAGAGAAAACCTGCTTTATCTCAAGGAGCCGAGCTGCCAGGTGGGGTTGAGTAAACTCTGGGGTTACGATACAGTTGAGGCACAAAGTTCACCACCAACGTAAACCAGCCAGCCCAGTTCTGCTTTTTAATGTGCTCTAAACTGACAGAACTGAGCAATGTAAACAAGGGTGGAGCAATAGCTTCAGGAGCAAAAGGGGCCGAGATCTATTGACGACTAGTGGGTGAATGGCTGCTTTAGCCTCCTTATGCTTGGAATACCATTTTGCTAACTTGCCCACAAAACTTACTAGGAAATTAAGACTGAGAGGGGAGAAGGTATGTAGAAATTTTAAGAGAGAGATTGTCCGTTGCCTGCTGGGCTTACAGAGTTAGAGGGACTTTATTATTAGAGCAACCACTTCAACCGTCTTGCCTTCTTAGGCGAGGAAACTGACACTTGGGTAAATTAAATGCATGGGGCTGTATGCTTTAACGCAGTTTCGGGACCTAAGGTCGGTGTCTCTAACTTTGCAAGTGGAGATACTAATAGGTGAACACTGCAGGTGATGGGTTGTTATGGGGCTTTAATGAGAGAGCACGGTCTGCATTCCTAACGTGTCAGCTTGTGACCTACCTTTCCTCCTTAGGCCGGGATTACTCAGCTAATTAGTCCCAGAAGAGGGACTTGACATCATTTCTTAGCTGGATGTTTTACATTTGCCTGTGTTACCTCAGCTAAGAAGCACATGATTTTGGAAATCCCCAAAAGAATGAGCTCTACGGTTAAATGAAAAAAAGCTCTTTCCAAATAGTTGTTTCCAGCGGCTCCACCAGCAACTTTCGCCGGAGCTGTTAATAATTAACCAAGGGGAGTGACTGGATGGAAACTTATCCAGGCCTCTCCAACGTGTTCCTTGCCAGAAACGGCGTGAGAGGCAGCCAAAAGAAGGATGAGAGGAGAGAGAAAGCGGCCTGTGAAAACACATGTGCGTGATCGAATGTCCTGGCTCTTGGACAGATGGAGCAGTGAGACAGAGAAGTACTTTCTCCGTTTGTGTGTTTACGGGTTCAGGACCTCATTTCGGATCCATATTCAGAAGAGTGGACCAAGGCTCTCGGTTTCCTCAGTGGTGTCTACTTACTCGATAGATAAAATTGATTAGTGGCTTTCTGCAGCCTTATCTGAATCCCAGTCACTGTTTTGATGCTGTGACCCCAGTAAGGGATCGCATACAGTGGGTTTTGGAAGAGAATGGGGACGAATGGAGGGGGCGGAAGAGAAGGAGTGTGTTTGAGCATCAAGCATTATTGTCCTTGCTCTGGTGCTTGACAATGCTGCATCAAGACCGGAGGTCAAAGAATGCTTAAGTTAGATACAAAAATAGAAGAATCGAGGGTCCCTAACTTCTCTCTAAAACACCAGTGTAGAAATTGTTAAGTGCCAGTGGCAGGCTGCCAGGTGAAGCCTGTGTCCCCAACTTTGTTCACTTTCACTGTTTAGTTCCACTGAGCAGCTGGTAACAGGGCTATGTCACTGGAAGCTGTCTTTTCTCAGGAATGATCAGACTCTTGTCCAACGATGTAGTTAAAGTAAGGCCAGATCGTTTTCCCACCCAGTTTCAGAATGAGAGATCAAAGTGCTCCAGGTGATGTGAATTGATAGCCACCCCGAGTTATCAAACACTCAGAGGCTGTCATGGCAACCACCGTGCAACAATGGCTCAATGGTTCCTTGTTGAGCAAATGTGACGGAAGAGGCTAATGATGAAGCCCGTTGCCCTTGATTTAGATGATTCACACCAACCTTAACTTGTTGGGCAACTATAGTTTTATTGATGGTAACTTGTTGATTTCCACCTTTTAGATCCAGACACTAAAGAAAACAAAGCGCCATCACTAAAAAGCAAATGAGGTGGATGATTTCATTTGAACTTTTCAAATGTTCAGCTCTCAAGTTACAGAAGTTTAAGTGGGACTCCTCTCTTGTCAAAAATAAAGATATTAATATCTTCACTGTAGGGTTGCTGTGAGGATTAATAAGTCAATACATACTTAGGACACTGCCTGTCAATAGTGAGGGCTCAGTAAGTATTAGGTTTTATATTACCATGTTTGAGCTTGCTTTTGAAATAGTTTTTCTTTTCTGGTTATAATTTTTCATGTGTACACATTATATAGTTTTGCATAAATACATCCATCTGTTACTTAGAGAACTCTTGTTTCTTTTTTTATTGAAATACAGTTGATTCACAAAGTTGTGTTCATTTCAGGTCTACAACAAAATTTTTCAGTTATATATAACTGATTCATTATATACTTTTTCATATTGTTTTCCTTTATAGGCTGTTACAAAATATATATTGAGTATAGTTAGTTTTGTTTTATTCTTGATGTTTAGCCTCGTCTTCCCTCTCTTTTCTCCTTTGCGTCCCCTCTGCACCCCTCTCTGGCATGTAACTATTGCTAGTGACCTGATGCATGCTTCCACATTTCCCCCCTCGCCCGTATGATCACATATATGCATATTACACTTACACATGTTTATGGGGGTGATCTGTCTACTTTTTGTTTTATGACCATTGAATAATGCACATTTTCTTTCTCTTGCTATTTTTTAATATTTCTTTGGCTGCTCTAAGTCTTAGTTGTGGCACACGGGATCTTTGATCTTTGTTGTGGCATGTGGGATCTAGATCCCTGACCAGAGATTGAAACAGCACCCCCCTGCCCCCTCCCTGCATCGAGAGCACAGATTCTTAGCCACTGGACCACCCTGTTATTATTATTTTTCTCATGTATGTGTAGAAGTCCCTCCAAAGTGACTATTCAGTTGTAAATCTTTTTTTTTTTTTTTTTGGAGTGGCTACGTAATAACTCATGGTATGGATGAGCTGTAATCTATTTAGATGTTCTCACTGCTGAACATTTACTGGGATCCCTGTCCCCCTCTCCTATTCTTGCTATGAATAGTATAAGTGTCTTCTTACATTCGCCCCTGTGCTCTGATGATCTTGGATGTGTCAAGAGGAGATTGCAGTGTTGAATGGCACATATAGGTATGTGTTTAATTTTTTATATATGCTGCTAAGTGCCTTGTCAGAAAGTTTTAACAGCTAAATTTTTCACAGCAATGTATAAGCAGCAATTTTTCCATATAGCCATCATGAGTAGAGCTTATTGATCATTTCATTTCTTGCCAGTCTGATGGGTATAAATATACATTGTTGGTATTTTAATGTGCATTTCCCTGACTGATTTAATGGGAGCATGTTTTCGTTTTCCATGTGGGTTTATTCCTCTGTGGATTTCTTATTTCTTTATTAATTTTCCTATGAGTTTGTCTACTTTTGTCAATTTGTAAAAACAAAACAAGAACTGTTGTCATCTGTCTGTGGTACAAATATTTCCGGACCTATCCTTTGTCTATTTATCTGGTAAGGGAAACTTTTCTTTTGTCAAAAAAAAGGTTTTAAATCCTTATATGATCAGATTTGTTGCTGTTATGTCACTAAGCTGTGTCCGACTCTTTTATGACCCCATAGGCTGTCAATGGGATTTTCCAGGCAAGAATACTGAAGTGGGTTGCTATTTCCTTCCCCAAGGGAACTTCCTGATCTTTTCTTTATAGCTTCTGTATTAGATCAAGAAATGCATCAGTCAAGAAAGTTGGCTTTCACTGGTGGTTTGTACATATAAGCACATATAATGTGCTAGATTCTCTTGAAATTATTTTTTTGTACAATTGTCTTTAATTTGGTCATTTATTTTTGGAGCTGATATAAGACTGGGGTTCAGTTGTTTTTAAATGCAGTTGAATAGCTGTGCCATAACCAGTTAAATGCATATATGAATGTATTTGCACATATATATATTCATATACAAATGGTCCTGACTTACAAGAGTTTGATTTTATGATGGTGCAAAAGTGATATGCATTCAATAGAATCTACACTTCGAATTTTGATCTTTTCCTGGGTTAGTGATATGTGGTCTGATATTTTCTCAAGAAGCTGGGCAGCGACAGCAGCTCCCAGTCAGCTCTGCGAACACAGCTGTGAACAATCGATACACTTACAGCCATTCTGTTTTTCACTTTCGGTACAGTATTCAATAAATCACATGAGATATCCAACACCTTATTCCAAAACAGGCTTTGTGTTAGATGATTTTGCCAACTGAAGGCTAATGTAAGTGTTCTGAGCACGTTTAAGGTTGGCTAGGCTAAACTGATGTTTGGTAGATTAAGTGCATTAAATGCTTTTTTGACTTTTATGGCATTTTCAACTTATGATGGGTTTATCAGGATGTAATCCAATTATAAATTGAGGAAAATCATTATGTATGTGTGTATATATACCATATGTATGTCTGTACATATATATATATTTATGTCCATATATGTATAAGTATGTATTGTGTGTGTGTGTGTGCATCTCCATATAGGTATATGAATAGATATATATCCATGTGTGTGTGGGTGTGTGTGCTCAGTGGTGTCCTCTGTCCATGGGATTTTCCAGGCAAGAATAGGGGAGTGGGGTATTACTCCAGGGAATGTTCCCGACCCAGGGATGGAACCCATATCTCTTGCATCTCCTGCATTGGCAGATGGATTCTTTACCACTATACCTTCTGAAAAGCCCATTATCCATATATAATATATCTCAAAATATATGTGTGTAAATGTATATACATATTGATATGTATACGTGTACAAAATTTTTTTGATTCTCTGTATAGTTTTACTGAATTTATGAGGCCTACCTGTAAAATATTTGATTAAGGATTTGAAGAGAAATCTGAATTAGTTTGAAAAGGAAGAAAGCTATATTTAAGCACCCAGAACCCCAACATTTCCTTTTAAATCTTTTGACCCTGTGACACTATAATTCATCCTCTCTTTTTTCGTGGATGTCGTTCTTGTACTACTTACCTCTCTGCACTGGAGGCAGATGCTTTAACCTCTGAGCCACCAGGGAAGCCCACTGCTTACCTCTATTAGCCATCAAATGAGTTTGTTCATGTCCAGTTAGACTCAAAAGAGTCGACACAACTCCTGTCCTCTCATTCTTTCTATAGAAAGCAGCTAGAGAAGCAATAGACTCTCAGGTTGGTTGTTAGAGAAGAAATAGTTGATGTATAGTTTTCCTCCTTAACATCTTTCATCACATAGCCTATTTTGGTGTTTTGGTACCTGAAACCCCATTTTGCTTATAGCTACATTAAAATGTGAATATTCCTTTTGGAGATTTGCTGGAGACAGTTATGCCAGTAAAATCAAAGAGCTACATCCAAATATTTCAGAAAAGCAAAATTAGATGTACTTAGAAATATTTCCTAATAATCTAGGTTTATTTCAACATGAATTCTATATAAAGTCACAGGGGAAAGAAAAGACATGGCAATTTAATTATTTAATCTAAAATGTAACACGCTGTAACAGTTCTCCTTTATCCAAGGACAACGCGTCTCATACTTGAAAGTGACTAAAGGGCAATGATTCTTTATGAGTTTTCCCTTCGGTGACCTTTATAAAAAGTCTAAGGTAAAGTTCTAAGTCAGGGCATTCCTCCTTCCCCTCACTTCTCTCAAAGAAATATTAGAGAAGTGTCACTTCTACAAATCAAGTCTGGACTCAATGCCAAAGCAATTTTAAGGAACAGAATTTTGTATGCAGATTGTCTAACCCAAGACAACTTTATGGTTCCTAGAACATGCTTTTTCAGTATTGTTCCTTGTTAAATTTTATTACATAAATCAATCCTTTTCCCCTTTCTTTTTCGTACTTAAATGAGAAAATAGATTTGCTTCTTCTCATCCCAGAAATGTACAGAATCATAGGGTGTTAGAACTGTCAGGGATATTATAAGCCAGACAACCTTAGCAATTGTCTACTTTAAACTCTTGCTAAATGATTCTTTTCCTTTTTTTTTTAAAGCCCCCAGTTGATTCAAGGAAAGGCAAGATTCTGTGAATGCCTGGACTCTGTTTCATGTCCTACTTCCGTCTTCCTCTGATCTTTGTTTAAATGATTCTGCCAGGAGGACTTTCCAGGGGGTGGGGTTGTGTGCTCAAACACATGTGGGAATCCACTTGTGCCCTGCGTTTTCTGGAGAGGTGGTTTTTGGCAGGGGATTTTTGCTTCATGGAGGGAGAGTGTATGAGCACTTTTTTTTTTCCCTACTCAGCACAACAGTAGTTCCCTACTGACTGGTATCTATTTTGAAGTCACATGGCAAAGGGGATTTCTGTCAATGTTTATTCATTGCACATTCAAATATGACATTCTGATGACCATTCACAGGATCACGTCAGTGTTAATATACAATTTTTCTGCCAGCAATGGGAAGTTTATTCCCAGAGCTAAAGTTGCTTTATTTGAAAATGCAGGAGGTTTCATGCACAATAGGCATATTTTAGAACTTATTTTTTAAAATATTAAATTTATTTAGTTGTTTTATTTTTCAGTTGTATAAGATGACTGCTTGGCTGAGCCTATCTGAAATGTTTCTTAATCGGTACCATGTTGATTAGTGAATACCTTCATGGTACAAGAAGATGATGGATAAAATGACTTTATCTATCACTACCCTAACATAAATTGAAACATTTTTACTCCTGTTTGGGGCCCCACCCTGTGGAAAGAGAAAACATCTCTGCCCTATTATATGGGATAAATGCATGTGACTTGATTTGGCCAATGATCGGAGACTGATAGCCACTTTCTATCAGAGGTTTTCCAAGCTAGCATGAGGTCCATTACTCTTGCTTTTCACTCTGCCCCGTAACTGCCTGTGTTCCAGGTAGAGGCTGCTCTGTCATCTGGATCTACCTGTAAACAAAAAGTAGACCAAAGCCCCAGGTGACATGGGACATGAGCAAGAAATCAAGCCATATTACTGTGAGCCCGAGATCTGAAGTCCATTTCTTACTGCAACGTAATCTTGGTCCTCCTGACTCATGCAGACTGCATACCAGAAAGAGTGAATAGAACCTACGTTCAAATCCTGGTTCTGCCTTTAAATAGTGATGTGAACTTGAACATTTCTAAAACACCGGTGACCTTCACAACTTAAACTTCAGTTTCCTCAGGATGGATACAATGATCATCACCTTGTGGATCTCACAGAAGATTGATATGAGGCTAAAATGACACCGTTTATGTTAGCACACACTGAAAAGAATGATGCCCTTTATAAATGCAAGGCACTAGGAGTGTTGGATTTTCCATCTTTTAGTGAGTGGCATATCCTAATCTTTGCTTCTTTATTTATTTACGGCTGAACTGGGTCTTCAGTGCTGTGTGCAGGCTTTCTCTAGTTTGAGCTGGGACGACTCTTCATTGCGATTTTAGGGCTTCTCGTTGCTGTAGCTTTTCTTGTTGCGAAGCAAGGGCTCTATGGCACTCGGGCTTCAGTAGTTGTGGTGTGTGAGCTTAGTTGTTCCAAAGCACATGGGATCTTCCCGGACCAGGGGTCAAACCTGTGTCTCCTGCACTAGCAGGCAGATTCCTAACCACTGGACCACCAGAGAAGTCCTATATCTTAGCTTGCTTTCAACTTTGAAATAAGTAAACATTCTAAAATGTATGATCCACCCAAGGCTTTATACACCATTAAGTGCAGACACTTCCATATACCTGTCTGAAAAAGGCACTTCTGACTATAGAAGACCATTCTTTTTAAGCACCCAGCTTTGAAAAGAGCACACTTGAAGTAATGTTGAGCCATGGGGATACTTGCTGGGCCAAGATGATCAGCCTGATTATAAGGCCAAACTGCTTCACTTTTGGAGAAAACATTATTAATGATAAGAACACTATTATATTTATTTTACTAGTAAGAATTAGTGGAAAGAACATTAGCTTTAGACACATAGACCTGGCCCTTGGTAGTCATTCAGTAAATATTTACTGACTAAATGACCAAATCAGTTCAAATCTCACCAACAATTTCTGGCTATGTGATTTTGTGCAAGACATTTAACCTCTCTGAGTTTCCGATTGTTCACTTGCAACATACAAAATAATAATCTCCTCATAGGGCTTTTTTTTTTTTTTAAAGGATTAATGAAGTGGTTGATGTATGAGATCTCTCAAAGTGCTCAGTAAAAATTTAATAAGCATGAAAGTTTAGTTGATTAGCTATGCTATGTCCTAGAGTGCATAGCCAGCTTGTAGAAAAAAGAGTGGGCTTTTGATTTTGTTTGCAATGTTCCATTAATGAAGTCTTGAGATTCCTTCTGAAAAAATCAATTTCATTTTGATAAGACCACACTTTCTTTGCCACAGAAGCAATACCATATGTGTGCACCTGAGGAAAGCATTTAAAAGGCTTTTGACATGCAAAGGCTTCCAGGGCTCTGCTTTGGAAAAGCTCTCCTAACAAGAGGAACCACACTGCCTCCCATTGCCTGGTTTCTGGATTGGTTTTCCATTTCTTGTTCACGGCACCGCCTTTATCTCTAAGGGCCTGATATCTGCCTCTTTAACACACTTGCAGGTCCCTGAAGGGCCCTTCTGTAGATAGATGTCCTTAGGAACTTCCATCAGCAACAATAAGGTGGGTGGCAAACTTTTAAAGGATCCGCACCAACAAAAAGGGAGGAGAGGAGGAACCAATGACACACGTGGTGATTTTCTAGGTATTTAGCACTCATCTAATCCTGGTGGCAGCTCTGTGCAGTCAATGGCTTTGTTTATGTATTTCAATGGTGGTTTAAAAACAAGGACCTCAAAGTACAAAGAGGTTCAGGAATCTGCCCAAAGTTATACAATCAGTAAGTGGTATGGCTCGAAATTGAACACAAATCTGTTTAGTTCCAAAATCGTGTTCTTTCCTGGCCATTACCTTGCCTCGCTCTTTACTGACATCTCCCTACCTCCATGCATGGTGCAACGAAGATGTTCAGACAGCACGGTGTGTTGTGGAGAGAGCCATCTGAGCTAGAGAACCTGGCTTCTCACGCTGATAAAGTCATTTACTACCTATGAACCCTTGAGCAGTTTGCTTATCAACTCTGTGTCTCAAGGGCTTCATTGAGCAAGAGAGAAGTCTTCCCTTTCTGGCAGTGTCAGCGAGAAAACTAGACACAGTGTAAGCAGACTGAGTGCCTGGCGTAGAGGACCTTCTGTCAGTGAAAGCTACTGATGCCATTATTGTTGTCCTCAAACGAATCCCTGAACAGGATGATTCACTTTACAAAGCTGTATTGGGTGCGTGTTCAGTGGGTGGTATAGATATAATGCAGATTTGAAAGGAGGTGCAAGGGAATTCTGGGAAGATGGCGGAGGATTAGGACGAGGAGATTACTTTCTCCCTCACAA
>SJYQ01005098.1:0-82174 GCA_006410935.1 Redunca redunca
TCATATCCTCCCCTGATGCCCCCTCTCCGTTCCAGGTCCGGAGGGGCCTAAGTGCCACCCCCCCCTCCCTCCGAGTCTGGCGCCCACCATCTCCGCCCAGAACCAAGAGGCTGCCCCCGCCCAGCCACGGAGGGAGGCACCATGCAAATATCTTCCAGGCCCAGCCCTTCAACTCCTGGCCCCACAGGGGCTCGGGGCCTGGTCGTGGCCCTGCCCTCACACCACCAGGGTGGACTAGGCCTGGAGGGCATTTCCCTCATGGTCCTCCACCCCACCTCATGCGGCTTTGGCCTTGCACACCAACTCTCCTCCTGTGAATGTAGCCTCCATCATCACAGATTGCCGCAGCTCAAGTTGGGTGGGGGGTGGGGCACGCAGCCAGCGATGGGCGTGGCCTGGGATGGCCCCACCTCAAAACCAGGCAGCTGGGACCTCAAAACCAGGCAACTGGGACCAGGGAGGGTCTAATCTCTCTGGGACCTAGGGGGAGGGAGCTGACATCAACCTTTTATTTTTTTTTTCTTTTTTTTTTTTTTAAAAAAACTGAATCTCAACTGATGAATGTAACTTTGAGGGTGCTTGGGCCAGGCAGCTGTGGGGATATTTTGACATTTGCAGAAGGGACTGAAGGAGCTGAGGCCTGGCCATCCCTCTGGCCCTCCCCGAAGGGGTGTGACTCTGGCCGTCCCCACAGGGGTGGTCACACCTGGCATCTTCTCACTGAACGTGGAAGTCCCCAAGCCAGGCAGGGGCCCAGCAACCCTGCACACCCCCTCCGCCCAGCCCTGCTGAGCTTGGAGACAAGTCCGAGTGCTGAATCAATCCAAAGCTGCCTGTTCCGTGCCCGAGGCCTAGGTTATGGGTACGGCGACCACATGTCCCAGATTGTCTTCAATTCCAAAACAGTCGTCTTGCTGTCCCTGCCAGGACGAATGTATTTGGGAGGAGGGTAGGGTTCTAGAATATATAGTCCCTGAAAGAACCTGGCACCTTTCCCCTTTCAAGAAGGGTGATGCTGGGGCTGACTCAGGGTTTAGGTGACCCTTGGCATGGCTTGGAGGTCCCAGGCCATCTGCTGGGGGAGCACTCTCCCAAGGAGGGAAAGCCAGGGGTGGCCCAGTGCCTGGAGGGTTAGGGGCTCTGCCTGTGATGTGAGAGAGGAAGTAGGAAAAGGCAAGTCTTAACGTTTGATCCTCAGCTTCCAGAAACATCCTTAAGGCCCTGTCAAGCTCATTCTGCTCCTTAACCCCATTCCAGGGCCGAAAAGTAAGTTTACAGTCATTTTCCCCATTAATCCTCCGATCTGATCCCCACTGCAGCCGAACCTGAGGCCGAGGCTGGGCAGAATTCCTCAGTCCCCCCACAAACAGTCCTGCCCGTGGCCTTTCCTCATGACCTTCACTTGGGACATAGGAGCTCTGGCTCCTTGACTGCTAAAAACCAGCCGGCAGGGGCAAGCTGGGGATCAAGCTACCTTCTGGATGAAAGCCACAAATGAATGGAGCCCCTCTGCCCAGGGATACCCCCAAGCCTCCCCAGGGGTTTCTGAACACCCCCAGGGTCTTTGAGCTGCCTGTCTTAGTTCCTCTGGGGCATCTGTGAGGAGAAAATCATGGAAGAAATGGCTCCCAGTTTATCTGTACCACCCCTCAGGGCAAACTGGGGACCGAGGCCCACTGACACCCTTTAAGGTGGCTGGATGCAGCTGCAGTGGGGTCCTGGATACTGAGCTCCAGCTGGCACTGCCCAAGCAAGGGGATGGGTGGGGTACCCCTCTGGCCAGTTCTGCCCCACCAGCCAGCCACACAAGCTGAGGCGGGGGCGGGAAGCTAAGGGCTGGGTTTTGCACTATTGTGGCGGTACCTTAAAGCATCCTCTTGTGGTACACACGTGCATACAGGTGGCGATGCATCTGGCACAAGCATTTGGATCCACATCTCCGCACAAGCGTGAATACCTCTGCACACACAGGCACATCTGTGTGTGCATGCACATGGGGTGGGGCTGGGGTGTGGAGAACCCAAGACTTCCAGTGACCAGTCCACCTGGCTCCCAGCTGTCCGCATCCTCCTGCCCCACCCTGGCAGCCCCCACCCTGGCGGTGCCCAGGGAGGGGTGGAGGCACACTGACGTGGGCCTGGAACTGGCTCCAAACAGCATCCTGTAAATACGTCATCTAGGGCTCGGGGTGGGGAGGCAGGGACAGGAACGTCCATTAAAGATCACGTCCCAGGGCTTCCATGGAACTCACACCAGCCTGTGTCTCCGTTCTGTGAATGATCACACTGTGGCCAGGACCCTCCCCCGTGTTCCGTGGCCCTGGAGGGAGTGTGATGACACCAAAAGCGGGAAGGGAGCACCCAGGACTGGGCACTGGGAGACTGGGAAGAGGGGGCATGGCTTTCCATTCAAGGCCAGGAAATAGGCACCGACTGGGTGGAGGGCCTGGCCCTTCCGCTTCCTCACTCTTCCAACAAAGAGAACTGTCCTTTCCGGTTTCAGCAAAGTAGATGGGAGTTGAGCAGGAAAGCATCTTAGCAAGAGGCAGAAGACTCAACTTTCCTTTTATGGTTGAAGCCAGACTCTCCTCACCTCCCAAGAGAGTCCAGAAATCTGGATCAAACTGCTCTCTGGTCCCAAGGGTGCTGTGCTTTCATTTGAGGCCTTCAGAGAATTGGCTCTTACCTCACTGAGGGGCTGAGCACAGCCAAGGTCAAGAGCCCTACCCACACTGGGGGCCAAGTTTGAGCCAAGAACCTAGTCTTCTCATCCTGGCCTCCGGATGCTTTGGGCCTGGAGATATCTGGCTCTGAAAGTCCTGCTTGTTCANTGTGATGACACCAAAAGCGGGAAGGGAGCACCCAGGACTGGGCACTGGGAGACTGGGAAGAGGGGGCATGGCTTTCCATTCAAGGCCAGGAAATAGGCACCGACTGGGTGGAGGGCCTGGCCCTTCCGCTTCCTCACTCTTCCAACAAAGAGAACTGTCCTTTCCGGTTTCAGCAAAGTAGATGGGAGTTGAGCAGGAAAGCATCTTAGCAAGAGGCAGAAGACTCAACTTTCCTTTTATGGTTGAAGCCAGACTCTCCTCACCTCCCAAGAGAGTCCAGAAATCTGGATCAAACTGCTCTCTGGTCCCAAGGGTGCTGTGCTTTCATTTGAGGCCTTCAGAGAATTGGCTCTTACCTCACTGAGGGGCTGAGCACAGCCAAGGTCAAGAGCCCTACCCACACTGGGGGCCAAGTTTGAGCCAAGAACCTAGTCTTCTCATCCTGGCCTCCGGATGCTTTGGGCCTGGAGATATCTGGCTCTGAAAGTCCTGCTTGTTCAGGGGAAAGATAAGATGAGAGAGGTTGGGGTGAGGAGGAAGGAAGGGAATGGGAGAGAGGAGATAACGGGAGCAAGAAATAGCAGCTAGAAGCTGCTCACCAGGACAGGAGCCCCCAGGACCCCTCTGGTCACGTGCAGAGAGAACAGGACTCGACCCGGGCAGTGCTGGCCTGGATTCCTGGTCCCCACCCTGTTCCGGCATCTCAGTCCCCCAGCACATCTGGAACCTCTGCCCCCAGACTCCCCCACTGCAGAAGGTCAGCTTTTCCCCCAGGGGGTTCACAGGCGAGGCAGCCCCACAAGAATCCATCTCCAACCTCAGTCATGACCTGAAGTCTAGGCTCGCCCTGTCTTCTCTCTTCTGGGCTGCAAACCCTACTTACAGCATCATCGCTCCTGCCTCTCTACACTTCCATCCCTGTCCGTACCCCTTATCAATTGCCGATCCGTGGTGACCTTCAAATTTGGTCTGATGTGTATACAGCTGACACTTCAGATAGGAAAAAGTGTGGCTGTCAGACTTCCCTGGTGGTCCAGTGGTTGGGAATCCACCTGCCAACGTGAGGGCCACAGGTTTGATCCCTGGTCTGGGAAGATCCCACATACCGAGGGGCAACTAAGCCTGTGTGCCACGACTACTGAGCCCACGCTCTAGAGCCCATGTTCCGCAACAAGAGAAACTGTTGCAGTGAGAAGCCCGCTCACCACAGAGAGTAGCCCCCATTCACCACAACTAGGAAAGCCTGCACACAGCAATGGAGACCCAGTGCAGCCAACAATAAATTAAAAATAAATAAAGTGTGGCTGTTGGCAGACAGTGGCGGGGGACTCAGGGGAGGCTCGGCACTTGGCTCTTGCAGGTCAGTGCTCCGCCACTCACACCTGCCTCTCAACCTCAGGAGCCCCCAGAGCTCCCTGTTATTTACATGGGTGCACAGTGATGCAGGAGGCTGCAGAGGGGAGCAGGTGCAAGGGGGTGCAGCGGGAATGCCAGGGAGGTAGCACCTCTGATGCCAGCACCCCCCCATCTGCCCGGGTGTCAGACTCTGTAGGCTGGCATGGAACAATCAGACCTGGCCCAGACAGATAATTGGAAAACTACAGGCATCCCTCGTTTAGTGAAAGTTCACTTTATGCCCTTTTGCTTTTACAAGAGACCTGTATTAGTACTTGTTTTCCTAACTGAAAGAAATTTGAAGAGGATTTTTGATTTAGTGAAATAGCATTCAGCACCTGTTTGGAGTAGCCCTTACAGAGGCCTCGAGGATCCCAGGAGTGAGAGTGACATCAGAAGGAACCACACTCAGCATCTACCGGCCACAGCCTTTTCTGTTCATTTGGGTTTTCTTTTTTTGGCCGTGATGCATGGCAGGAGGACCCGTAATTCCCCTGACGAGAGATCAAGCCCATGCCCCCTTCAGTGGAAGCGCAGCGTCCTGCGCACTGAACCACCAGGGAAGTCCTTTTTCTTGTTTTAAACCACCAACCATAGCTTTGAACTGTGAACATCTGCACTGTATCTCAACTTATTTTGTGCATCTGTTAGCAAGACGTTTCCTATGGCAATTGCTTCTTCGTTTTACACCATTTTGGCTTATGAAAGTTCTCCCAGGAGCACTCTAATTTGGGCAGTGGGGAAACTCGTACTTGCTTTGGCTTAGAACATGTCAGGCAGTTCTGACAGTGGTGCCTAAAAAGTGTGACGTGGAACCAGAAATTAAACTTGCTCTGAAGACCACCTGTTGAAGGAATTCCTGGGTATCTCGTTTTTCAAAAGTAGAAACAAAAAAGTAGATATAATGACTCCCAGTCTATCTGAGTCTCCCTCTCTAAACCAGGACCTGCTTGCTGAGGATTTATTTATTCATTTATTTTGGTTACACCACTCAGTATGTAGGCGCTTAGTTCCCCCGCCAGGGATGAAACCCATGCCCGCTGCAGTGGAAGAAGGCCGCCCTAGCCACTGAACTGCCAGGGAAATCCCTGTTGAGGATTTCTGGGTGGATCATGGGTGCAGACTTCAATCCCCAGTTCTATTTGTTTGGGCTAATGTGTGGGTCCCCTTGGCGTCCTCATGAGTTGGAGGCGACCAAGATTCAAAGCTGGAGACATTGGCACCTTGTGGTTGTTTAGAGTCTACTCGTGGAGTTGAAGGAAGGGTTCCAAATTCATTCTGGCTCATCCCAGTGTCTAGACCAACAGAATTGAATGCAGCCTACACATACAAGCTTTGTATGCATTTACAATTTTCCTGGACTTGCCTGGTGGCACAGTGGATAAAAATCCACCTGCCAGTGCAGGGGACACAGGTTTGATCCCTGGTCTGGGAAGATCTCACATGCTGTGGAACAACTACGCCCCTGCCTCAGCTATTGAACCTGGGCTCTAGAGCCTGGGAACTGCAACTACTGCAGCCTTTGTATCCCAGAGCCGGGGCTCTGCAACAAGAGAAGCCACTGCAGTGAGAAGCTCACACACCACAGCGACGAGTAGCCCTGTTTGCAGCAACTAGAGAAAACCCAAGTACAGCAATGAAAACACAGCACAGAGAAAAAAATTCAATAAAATTAAAAAATAAAAATTTCTAGTAGGTAAAGTTAATACATTTTACTAAATCCAATATGGGCTTTCCAGGTGGCGCTAGTGGTAAAGAACCCTTCTGCCAAATGCAGATGTACCCTGGGTCCAGAAGATCACCTGGATTAGGAAGCGGCAACCCACTACAGGACTCTTGCCTGGGAACTACTATGGACAGAGGAGCCTGGCAGGATACAGTCCATGGGATCAAAAACAGTTGGACACGACTGAAGTGACTTAGCACGCACAGCCACTATATTCATAATAATTTCATTTCAACATGCAATCAACATAATCATTGAGATGTTACAATGGTCTGTTTTTTTGGGGGGGGTTATTTGTTTTCTGTACTCTGTCTTTGAAATCAGGAATATATTTTCACTTAAAGCACATCTCAGTTTCGGTGAGCCATGCTTCAAGAGCTCAGTCCCCACGTGTGGCCAGTAGCCACCAGAATGACCGGCTTAGGTTTAGACAATAACTAATGCTACTAAGTTGCAGTATCAAACCCAGGCAACTTGGAAATCAGGCAAGGACCTGAAAGATGAAACAAAGCACAGCAAGAAAGATTTGAACCAGCTGCCAGGGGCAAGACCTCACAGAAGGTCAGAGGGATCTTGGGTGTACCTTTCTAGAAGGCAAAAGAAGGGCTAGGAGTACTTTGATAGCATTGGGGAATTTTAACCTAACCTAGACTGAGAGTTCTGCCCTCTGAGCGCAGCTCTGGCCCCCAGGAACTTGCTGTAAGTAGACAGTCCAACTTCTGTCAACATTTTCAGAAGGTCAGCGGGGGAGAGGCAACCCTGGGCCTAAGGCTTGGTGTCGAGGACACCTCTTCTTGCCGAAAGGAGTTCATAGGCTGTCAGTAACAGCTTCAGCTTCAGCATTTGGCCTTTGAAGATGAAGATTTAGTCTCATTTCTTTAAAAAGTATATATTTATTTCTTTGACTA
Source organism: Redunca redunca (assembly GCA_006410935.1). Classification (NCBI taxonomy): domain Eukaryota; kingdom Metazoa; phylum Chordata; class Mammalia; order Artiodactyla; family Bovidae; genus Redunca; species Redunca redunca. The sequence continues at coordinate 6,860 of SJYQ01005098.1, forward strand.
CCCTGGGTCTTAGTTGTGGTACGTGGGATCCAGTTCCCTGATTAGGGATCGAACCTGGGCCCCCTGGATTGGGAGTGTAGAGTCTTAACCACCGGACCACCAGGGAAGTCTCATTTCTTGAGGAGCCACAGATATGTTTAGGGACTGAGGTCTGCTCAGGCCCCCAGGAGACCCTCTGAAACCTGACCTTCGCTCTACATTCATGAGGGCTCTTCAGGCCTCCTGATGTCGAAAGTGAAAGTGAAGTCGCTTGGAGACCCCATGGACTGTAGCCTCCGACTCTTTGCGACGCCATGGACTGTAGCCTACCAGGCTCCTCTGTCCATGGGATTTTCTAGGCAATAATACTGGAGTGGATTGCCATTTCCTTCTCCAGGGGATCTTCCCAACCCAGGGGTTGAACCCAGGTCTCCTGCATTGTAGACAGACGCTTTACCATCTGAGATGTCGAAAGCAAGGTGGGAAATAAATGTTGGTAAGCGTTGTGACTCAAGCTGTCATTGTCCTTTTTTGATATTATGACCTGGACGCCATTCCCCTGGTGACAGCTCCGGAAATGTGCGCTGGCAGCCCTCGGGGCAGGAGTTGTCCAGAGGGCTCACTGTCACCTGAACTTGGCAGAAGCCTCTCCCTGCCTCCTGAGGTTGATGAGGCTGCAAAGCCCTGGCCACCTCTGCATTCCAGATGAGCTGTAAGGGCACAAGGCACACTCGGTCCCCCCGAGTGCCGACAGAACAGCCCTGATGCTTGACTGCCCTTTGCTCTTGCGAAAAGATATTCACATGATCCATCTGACCGTGAATTGAGATTTCCCCCGTGACCCTTCCACCCCAACCTGGAGGGATGCCGGGAGTGTTCTGCACATTGATGGCTCCAGGGCAGCCCCAGGGTCCCTGGGATTGGGCCTTGAGTCCCCACTGCCTTCCTGGGCTCCAAAGTGTTAACTGCTCCTCCCCTCACCCCTCCCACCGGGTGACCCTTCAGGCAGAGTCCTGGCCTTCAGCCACCTGAACCCCTGCCCATTTGGCAGCCTGCAGCACTCCCGACAAGTGTCTGACCAGCTGCCAGTCTCTATTCTCCCCAAGAGCTGTCTGCTCCTCCCTGGCAGCTGGAGTACCCACTTGGGTTTAAAAATAAACTCCCGCTCTGCTTTTCTTCAGCCTGACCCCTGCAACTTCCTCCAGGTTGAGCTGCCGATCCTGGCTGCCGCTGAGTAAGGGCCGCCATCATCCCAGAGGCCACATCAGGAAAGTGTTCTGGCATCTTCACTGAGGACAGACTGTATGAAGTTGACCCCAGAAAACTCCTGTTTCTTCATGAAATGATTGTCACTTCTCTGGGGGTCATTCCCAGGTTGAGGTGTGGTTGAGGGTACATGTATAGGGTGGTGGGAGGCAGGGCTGATCTTAGGAGGAGAGAGACTCCCAGGCTTGTCTAAGTTGACCTCATTTCAAATCCATAGTCTCAAAACAACCTAAATGTCCATCAACAGATGAATGGATAAAGAAGATGTGGTGCATATATACAATGAAATACTACTCAGCCATAAAAAATGCCATTTGCAGCAACATGGACGCAACTAGATCATCATACTAAGTGAAGTAAGTGATGATATCACTTATACGTGGGATCTAAAATATGACACAATGAACCCATCTACAAAATAGAAATGGACGTAGACAACAGACTGGTGGTTGCCAAAGGGGAGGGGGTTGGGGAAGAGATAGGGTAGGAGGTTGAGGTTAGCAGATGTCAGTTCGGTTCAGTCACTCAGTTTGCAACCCCATGGACTGCAACATGCCAGGCTTCCCTGTCCATCACCAACTCCCGGAGCTTGCTCAAACTCATGTCCATCAAGTCGGTGATGCCATCCAACCATCTCATTCTTTGTCGTCCCCTTCTCCTCCTGCCTTCAATCTTTCCCAGCATCAGGGTCTTTTCAAATGAGTCAGTTCTTCGCATCAGGTGGCCGAAGTATTGGAGTTTCAGCTTCAGCATCAGTCCTTCCAATGAATATGTTCGACTGATTCCCTTTAGGATTGAGTGGTTTGATCTCCTTGGAGTCCAAGGGATGCTCAAGAGTCTTCTCCAACACCACAGTTTTAAAGCATCAATTCTTCAGCACTCAGCTTTCTTTATGGTCCAACTCTCACATCCATACATGACTACTGAAAAAACCATCGCTTCGACTAGAAGGACCTTTGTCGGCAGAATGATGTCTCTGCTTTTTAATATGCTGTCTAGATTGGTCATGGCTTTTCTTCCAAAGAGCAAGCGTCTTTTAATTTCATGGCTGGAGTCACCAGCTGCAGTGATTTTGGAGCCCCCCAAAATAGTCTGTCACTGTTTCAGCATCTATTGCCATGAAGTGATGAGACCGGATACAGTTAGCAGATGTAAGTTATTATAAATGGAATAGATAAGCAACAAAGTCCTATCATACAGCACAGAGAACCATATTCAGTGTCCCATGATAAACTGTAGTTTTTAAAAAAGAATGTACATATATGTATGATTAAATCACTTTGCTGTACAGCACAAATTAACACATTATATATAAATCAACTAAACTTCAATTTAAAAATAAATAAATTAATAAACGAAAACCAAAATAAAACAAAAAAAACGACCTGTGGTCTCTAACCTCAGCTGGGCACTCAAGAAAACAGCACAAACACCTGCTTTTAGCTGGTCAGTGCTCGTCCCACTCCCCATTATTTAATTCCACCTCCTTTGCTCCCTACAAAACTCACCCCATCTTGCCTCTGCTCCCCTCCTACTTTACACTCAGTCTGAAATCCTCTCTTAAGACCCTGCCAGAGTCTCACCTGCATTCTTACCAGTGTTCTTGGGTCCTCCCCGCAAGGGTCAATCCCTCTTTGCTTTGAACACCAACCCATCCTACCTTCTCAGGACATTATTCTGCCACTTCCTAACCCTCTCCCCTGATATCTTCTAGTTCTTCCCAAACTCAAGACCTTTCTGTCTTTGAAAACAAAACCAGCACCACCAGAAGATCCCTGGCCACCAGCCCTGCATCTTCACAGCCACACTTCTTTTCTACCCTCCGCCACCCTCCCCACGATGCAAAATCTGAGTTTCCTGACCAGTGATCGAACCCATGTCCCCTGCAGTGGGAGTGCAGACTCTTAACCACTAGACCGCCAGGGAGTTGGCTGATTCCACCATCACGCTTCCCCATCAATCATTCAGTCCTTGGAGCAAACACTGGAGGCTGTCAACTATGAATTCATCTCCTTCTCTGTCCCATCATCTGGATCCTGGTGACGGCCAGCTGCACCCCTCCAGCCATGCCCTCTCCAGTCCCTCCTCAACCCAGAGTTCTGGCTCGCCTGCCCTTTCCTGCCTCTCCAGCTCATTTTGCGTCCACCTTCCCCCAGACTCCAACCTTGGGAATCTCTTTCAGTTCCTTGAAGTATTTTATCCTGGGAACTTCTCCCTATTGCCTTGACCCTCATTTTATCCAGCTAATGCCTATTTATCCTTGAGGTCTCAAAGTATGCGGCTTGCTCCAGAAAGCCAGCCTGGGTCGGGTGTCTTCCCAACATGTTTGTGAAGTATTTTAAAGTTCTCCTTTCCTAGGTCATAGCATGCAGCACACACCGTCATGAAGCTTGTCCTGCTCCCCCAGACAGCATCAGCTCCCTGATGGGTGGGTGGAACCTGCCTTTTACAATGTCATATTCCCAGCATGTAATCTAGTACCTGCAACATTCATGGTACTTACTGTTTGTCAAGTGGAAAAAAAAGCAGTGCCATCCAAAGGCTGGACTGGATGGTTGAGTGTTGGGTAGGGGGCAAAAAATAGAAAATAGGGAAACACAAAATTGGACCTGAAAATCCAGACTGGCTCACAACTGTCCTGTTAGTCAATGAGTTGCGTCTGATTCTTTTTGAGTCCATGGACTGAAGCCCACCTGGGTCCTCTCCAATCAAGAATACTGCAGTAGGTAGCCATTCCCTTCTCCAAGGGATCTTCCCTACCCAGGGATCAAACCCAGGTCTCCTGCATTGCAGATCCTTTCCCATCTGAGCCACCAGGGAAGCCCAGATTAGCTCACAACTGTCCTGTTTAACTGAAGTTCAATCTGGAATTTGAGTGATCTTTGGGGTATGGAAGCAAAACAGTTTCATTTGAGACATAACCCACGGGATGTGCTCATTCTGGAAATTCCTTTTCCAACATACAACACAAAGAATAACTGACTTGTTACTGTAAAGAAAGAACTGGGACTATATTCCCAATGTCACAGCTTCTCCCTCAACCAGGTTTCCTCTGAGCCTTCCAGATTTATTGGTGGAAACGCCAGTCTTCCCATCAAGTACCCTCATGTATGAAGCCTGACAGCTCACAGCCCCTAGTTGGTGTTTACTGTGGACCGGGCACCAGAGTGGCATCTCAGCAGGTAAGCACACTCACCAAATGCAGCAGGCTATTTTAGCCCCACCTGATAGACATGGAAACCCAGGCTTAGAGGACACCTCTACTTGAACCCACCATGTTGCCTTCCCTGATATGCCTTCAGTATGTTGGGCTTCCCTGAGGGCTCAGTTGGTAAAGAATCCGCCTGCAATGCAGGAGACTCCAGTTCGATTCCTGGGTGGGGAAAAGCTGCTGGAGAAGGAATAGGCTTCCCATTCCAGTATTCTTGGGCTTCCCTTGCAGCTCAGCTGGTAAAGAATCTGCCCACAATGGGGGACACCTGGGTTTGATCCTTGGGTTGGGAAGATCCCCCTGGAAAAGGGAAAGGCTACCCACTCCAGTATTCTGGCCTGGAGCATTCCACAGACTGTATAGTCTATGGGGTCGCAAAGAGTCGGTCGCGACTGAATGACCTTCACTCACTATGCTGCCTGTAACACTCATTTGTCACTGTTTTTTGGTTTTTTAAGTTTTATTTGTTTATTTGGCTGCACTGAGTATTAGTTGCGGCATGTGGGATCTAGCTCCCAGACAAGGGTCGAACTCCACCCCCTGTGTTAGGAGCACTCTTAGCCACTGGATCATCAGCGAAGTCCTTGTTAACTTTGATGTAAAGGGCCTGTTTTCTGCAGTTCTGTGATGGCACCCAGGGAGTCTCATTTTCCCTCTTTTTGCATCTTCCAGTTTTTATGTGGGGCCACCTCACATCCTTGGAGGTGAGGACTCTAATACAATAACCCTGTGTCATTCCTGAGGCCCAGGACAGGCCTGCTGCTCCAACACAAGAGCCAGCCACTTGCTTCAAAGGACTTCTGTGGGTTCTTCCCTTTTCTGAACAATTCATAAACTTCAAAGATTTATAGTGTTTACTTACTAAAATACTTTCCAGCCTTTCCAGGAGCTTCAGAGGAAAACAAGAAACAAACCCTAACAATCAATGTTGTTGAAAAGGGGGCGGAGACTAAAATCTTGTTTATTCAGACAGAAATGTAGAATGTGGAGATGAGAGGGACCTGAGAAAGTATCTGTCCAAATCCCTGCTTGATTCCTCCTGCACAACCCCCAATTTAGCCTTTGTGTGAATTCCTACAACGATGGGAAATGCACCACCTTAAAACCCTAGAGAAAATTTATCAGAAAAACTGAAACCACATTCAGCCTCTTTCTGGTTTCTCCCGACTAGTGTCCTCTTCCTAGGACAGTCTTTTTTTTTTTTTTTTGCCATGAGATCTGCAGGACCTTAGTTCCCGGACCAGGATCGAAACTGTGCCCCCTGCAGTAGAAGCGCAGAGTCCTAACCCTGGAGCTCCAGGAATTCCCAGGACAGTCTTTTAACTGTGAAGACCACTGCTGTTTCCCCAGTGCAAGTCTTCTCTCCCTCAGGCTAAAGATCCTTTTGGATTCGTGAAATGTCCTTCGAAGGCCAGGGACCCAGGTCCTGCCCTGTGCTATTACTCTCCTCTGGACACCCTTCAGCCTACCCTTGTTCCTCCTAAAGCATGTTGACCAGGAACAGAATACTCTAGCGTGTTGTGACCGGGAGAGCCGAAGCAGCGGGCCCATTCCCATCCTTGATGAGGAAACCTCACATCTACAGCAGCAGTAACTGTGCTCTGAGCAGACCACACTAGGAATGTGTTTACTGGCCTTCATCCTGCCATGATTTGGCTTAAATCTGTAGACATTAAATCTGATAAAGTGATGTGGGATAAATTTAATAAAGCTTTCAGTTTTTAGGAAAGGGCCAAACCTACATGTCAGTCCTTGTTCAGAGACTGTATTACACAAAGACGTTAAGGCATTACACTTGGAGAGACAGCTGAAGACACTCTCCCCTCCCCCATCAAGCACCTGCATGATTCTCCGTTTTGGGAAGCACTACAAATTCACTTCTGGGAAGTGATCTCTCCTGTGGAGAGAACACGGTGTTGAGGGTTGCTGGGCGCAGAAAGTAGGAAGCTAAAGGCATCCATCCACGGTTGTGCCGAGTGGAGTGGTCATTAGAACTCCGAAGCAGGTCTACAAATAATGTGCAAAGTGCTCCAAGATGTAGGAGGTGAAAAAATAAGACATGGAGGTTGTCTGTAGGATGACACCTCATATGTAAGCTGACATATGCATAGGAGAAACCAGTGGTAATTTCACAAAAATGGGCCAGCTGTTACACCTGGGAAGAAAAACTTGAGAAAGGGATACTCTTCATCCACTTAACATGCTTTAGTACTCTGAATTTTTAAGACACATGGATGTATGCTGTGCTTAGCCACTCAGTCACGTCTGACTCTTTACGACCCCATGGACTGCAGCTCGCCAGGCTCCTCTGTCCATGGGGATTCTTCAGGCAAGGATACTGGAGTGGATATCCAGGGGATCTTCCCAACCCAGGGATCAAACCCAGGTCTCCCACATTGCAGGCGGATTCTTTACTAAGCCACGAGGGAAGCCACAAAATACTGGAGTGGGCAGCCTATCCCTTCTCCAGGGGATCTTCCCAACTCAGGAACTGAACCAGGGTCTCCTGCATGGCAGGTGGGTTCTTTACCAACTGAGCTACCGGGGAAGCGCACAAGCAGTATATTCCTTTTTAAATACCAGCAAGGAAAATCTAAGTGTGGAAGGTATAGACTATTCTTATTTCCTTCATACTTTTCTGTGTTTCAAGATGAATAAGTGCCCGCATGCTTCTGAAGAGAGACAAGGATAACGGTTTTTTAGGGACAGGCAACAATCAATGTTTTTCATTTTCTCTATTTCTAATTTTCCAAGTTTATAAGGAGTGATACACTTTGATAACTGGGAAAAATGTCATTAAAACAGAGTAACCAGGGACTTCCCTGGTGGTCCAGTGGCTAAGACTCCACACTCCCAATGCTGGGGGCCCAGGTTTGATCCCTGGTTGGGGAATTAGATCTCACATGCCACAACTAAGACCCAGTGCAGACAAATAAATAAATACGTATTTTTAAAAAACCCAGAATAACCAAAAAACACCAGGCAATGGTATTTGGGATTAAAAAAAAAAAAAAGACACAAGTCATTGAAAACAGGCACATTTATTGTCTGTTAATTATGCTCCATAAAGTTAATTTTAAGAGCTTAAAAAACCTTTAGAGCTCTTTCATTTCAAAGTCTGTATTATAGTACATAAGTTATCTTCATGGAAGATTAATTCATGTACACTAGCAGATGTTCCTGTTAAATTTCAAAGTGTTCCCTTTCCAGACAATTAATTAAAGTTCTCTAATTTTGGTGCCACCAATTTTAGATTTGAGGTCCAGTAGTCTATTAATAAAGACAATTGTGATTCTGTTGAATAAATGGTTTGCTAAGACTCAACTGAACTCAAACAAAGAATAGGCACATGTGTATGCCTGTATGTGCAAAAACATTTCTGGTAGGAAATGCTAAACAGTGATTATCACTGAGGAATGTGAATAGGATATGAGGGAGCATTTTACTTAAAAAAAAAAAAAATATATATATATATATATATTTATTTGGCTGCACCCGTTGCAGCACGCAGGATTTAGTTCCTTGACTGGGGATCGAATCCAGGCTCCCTGTATTGGGAACGTGAAGTCTTAGCCACTGGACCACCAAGGAAGTCTCCACATTTTACTTTTTTAGATCCTTTAGTATTGGTCAAAATTATTTTATGATTTTATTCAGTAGGTTTATCCTTTTTTAATTGTGGTAGTTGCAAAACATATGTAAAATTTACCTTCAGTGATTTTGAAGTGTACAGTTCAGTGGTGATGGCTATATTCACATCGTGTGACACATCTCTGCAACTTTATCTCACAAAACCGGAACTCTCAACATTTCCCAGCCCCCTGGCAATCACTATTCTACTTTGCTTCCCTGATGTTGAGTACTTTAAATAGCTCATGTAAGTGGACTCACACAGTATTTGTCATTTTGTGACAAGCTTATTTCTTTTAGCATATTGTCCTCAAGGCTCAACCGTGTGACAGGATCTTTTCCTTTTTCAAGGCTGAACTAGTCCATTATATGTATGTACTATATTTTCTTTATCCACTTACCTGTTGATGGACATTTGAATTGTTTTCGTTTCCTGACTATTGTGGAAAATGCTGCAAGTTACATTGGTGTGTAAACATCTCCTCGATTCTGCTTTCAATTCTTGGGTATATACCCAGAAATGGGATTGATAGATTAATAGGTTTGTGTGTGTGTGTGTGTTTAAAGGCGGATGGTTGCTGGCCTGAGCTTGGGTTGACATGGTTATTAAATTGTTACTAACAAAATTATAAATCCCCCAAATGGTTTGCATCAAGAGAACTGCTATAAAGATGGAAGACCAAAAAGCACTCCTCGTCGGTGGCTTCTTACTCTCCATATGAACTGGCTCAGACTTAGCATACGGCTTTTGCTCAGTTTTTCTGAGCAGAGTTGACTAGTCTTTTCCATTCTCTATTTTTTTTCCGCACGTTTATTTTTATTTGGCTGCACCGAGTCTTAGTTTTGGCACACAGTGTCTTTAGCTGCAGCATGTGGGATCTAGTTCCCTGACCAGGGGTCGAACCTGGGCTCCCTGCCTTGGGAGCTCGGACTCTTAGCTACTGGACCACCAGGGAAACCTCTCCATCCTCTGTCATCAGGCCTCAGAACACATGTCTGAGTTGCATCAAGGTAGGTTCGGCAGTTTTAGCAAATAAAAATACGACACTCAGTTACGTTTGAATTTCAGATAAATAACAAATAATCTTTTAAAATATCAAATAATTTTTTAAATATCAGCATGTCCCATGTAATATGTACGATTGACCTGAAATTCAAATGCAATCAGGCATCTGTGTTTTATCTGGCAATCCTAAATCAAGGGTGATGGGCTCCAGGACATCTATTCCAGGTCAATCTACACCGACCTTCTCTGGGAGTACCCAGCTGTGCTATGGCGGGCATTCTCCTTATCACACAACTGCCCCTCCCCCTGCCCTGCTCCCCGACCCCTCCATGCCCTTAGCTTGGGTCTATGCTAAATGCTCTACCCTTCTTTCCTGCAGCTATTTCCTGGGATCAGAGCTGGCTTGAGCGGCTGTTCACTGCCTAGGGTCAACTAACATAAAGGAAAAGCAGTCCCCACTCCACACTTTGCCTCTTCTGGGTCAACGAGACCCCAAGCAGACCACTGGAACTCAACACAAGTTAGTCTGTAATTACAGCTGGTTCAAAGGCTATAGCTCCTTTGTCTGTGATTATTTTCCCATCTGAATGTGGAGTAAACACTTTGACAATTCACACTCACCCTGTTTCCATGGCTTTTGGCATTAAAAGCATCTTAAGGAGTCCCAATCCTTGTGCAGAGGGTTCTGCAGTCAGAGGCTGAGGCCTGTCCTTGCTCTCAGTAGCACCTGGGTCCAGGACCAAACATCAGTCTCTGCCCACTGGGCAGAAGCCACAGCTGCAACATGCTTTCCGGAAAATGGGCCAGGCCGAAGGAGCTCCCTGTCAGTGTTTTTCAGTGTTTCCAGAGCAAAGATAAAATTTCACTTTCACCGGACTGACTTCACAAACTAAAAATAAAATTGAAAAAAGCAGTCTAGTTCTGTATCATTTTTCCCCATGGTCAGGTCCCATTCAGGTCACTGGCTATGCACTGAAATCGGTTATGAACAGTTGCTTGGCTCTGCCTTGCCTGGAGTTTAAGGCTGTCAGCCAGCCATACCCTGCGTGATGGCCCCGCAGAGCAGACAAGGCTACTTGTGGAAGCTTCGGCCGAGGGTAAAGAGGGAATCCGGTCAGCTTTTCCTCGAGGCTCTAGCAGTGGGCTTCCATGGGCTTTTTTCACAATCCCCAAATCCCAGTGAAAGTAGGCACAGCACGTCAAGGGCACAGCAAGGAAATGCTTTGCACTTCCTTGGAACTGAGAAGGCAGAAGAGAAAACCAACTGACAGCAGATGCCTGTCACCATCAACTCTTTTCTCTTTTGTTTCCCAGCCTGAGTCACTTCCTGTTTCTACTTTCCTCAAAGAAGTCATAAAATGTAGGGTGGAGAAACTCCGAAGCAGTGGTACCAACTTGTTCACATACAAGGTGGGATGGGTCTGGGTCTAGTCATAGTGATAAAGTGGAAGTCCGGAACACCTACTGGAAGATGTTTTGAAAACTTACGCTTTGTGGAGGTGGGGAGGGGTTTAAATTGGGAGTTTAGGATTGACATAGACACACTACACTATATAGATAGGTACTAACAAGGACCTACTGCACAGCACAGAAAACTCTTCTCAATACGCTTGTTTTAGTTGCTAAGTCATGTCCGACTCTTTGGCAACCACATGAACTGTAGCCCATCAGGCTCCTCTGTCTATGGGATTTCCCAGCCAAGGATACTGGAGTGGGTTGCCGTTTCCTTCTGCAGGGGATCTTCCTGACTTAGCAATCAAACTCATGTCACCTGCATTGGCAAGTGGATTCTTTACCACTCAGCCACCTGAGAAGCCCTCTCAGTCCTCTCTAAATCTTAAAAAAAAAAAAAGTACACACACACCCGATTCACTTTGCTCTGCAGCAGAAACAAAACATTGTAAGTCAACTACACTCCAATAAAAATTTAGAAAACATGCTTAAACATCTAGCTGGAGACAGCATTCTTCCTGGTAGCCCCTGCCCCTCTCCCAAATCACTTATGGATTATTTAGCTGATTCCAGTCTGAGTTATCTCCAGTTCTCCACTCCAGACAGCCATTGTTCTGAGCTGACACAAGATGACACTCATGTGTTCTGTCTGGTTTAAACCCCCTTGAACAGTGATCACTCAAATCAATCCCCTTCTCCCTTTTATTCTGGCACACACTTCATGTTTATATTGTTTTCCTAAGATAAGCGGTTCTCACACTTTACTATACATAAGAATCACCTATAGAGAATTTTGTAAAATATAACTTCTGTATCTTCCAGTGGTAGCTTACTCAATGCACGAATCTGTAACTACACGCTCAAAGAATGAGTTTTACATTGTGTAAATTACACCTTACTAAAAGATTCTTAAAAAAAAAATCACCTGGAAAACTTTCTGACTGAGCCTGATGGGTCCAAGGAACCAACATCTGAATAGGCATTCCCTGTAACTTCTTCATAGGTGGTCTAATGGTCACATTTAGGAAAAAACACTTGAAGACAGCAAGGTCCACCAAGCAGGGTCCACCCCCATCCACCACGACAGCCCTACCAACAGTGGCTTCTGCACTTGTCCAGGAAAAGACCAAAGGATGCTGGATCGAGCCACTGGGCCATCAGTGTGCAGACCCAGGTCTGTTCTCTGTTCTGCCTCAACCTCTGTATGGTCTCACTCCTGGGTAATATGCTCCCAGCCCTAAAAGCATTACATGTGAAGACTGGTACAAGCCTTCAAAACCTTAGAAGAACTATTTTAAACTCTTCATGGCAAAGAAAACAAATTTTAACTTGGATGCAACACCGCTTCCAGGTACTGGTCTCTGTTCTGATGGCAAATCTGCTGAAGAAAACTCTTTCCAAACTAGCAGCTCTAACAGCTTTCAAATGGCTCACACGTTTATTACCAAATATGGTTGGCTGACCAGTTTACAATCTGTGCCGCTGAGGGTGCGCTCAATACATGACCTGTTCTGTCAGTCAGCGGTTCTGCGTCTGGGGGAACAGAGGGCATTGTTGCAGTAAAGGCGACCTTCTCCTCAGCCCTCCCCCACACCATTCTCTTCTGAGTGGATGAGTCACACCAAGACTGGTCTACATCTGTGAGGGGCATCCCTCCCAGAAGGCACGCTTCTCCAGGAGTCCAGAACCAAGGGGAGCCAGAGATGGGGCATGTTCCCAGGGGCTGCTTAGACTGTACCCCCGCCCTCTCAAGGTCACCTACCCTCCCCGGATGGAGACGCCACAAACATGCTAAACCCTGCCAGCCGCAGCAACCCCAGAGGAATTCTAACACAGCTATGAAAATCAGGTGGTACCTTTTGAGCCCAAGCCTCTACTTTGAAAATTTCCTGCCCCTGTATTCCCACTGAGATCAACTTGCAGGTGAATGTACTGGAAGAGATTTCCTTATCAGGTTTCCTGTGTAAACCATTAAGCTCTCGGGCACTGTTATACAAAGGATGGGGTAAAAAATCCTCAAAATGACACGTCCTGGCAGTTGAGTTTTCAAGTTTGGAAAAAGATGCACAGACCACAAATGAATCTTCTAAACTGTATTTGGAAATGACAGAAACATTCAGAACCAACAAAAATCTTCCTAGAGACAAGGCCCTGAGAGAAGTCTGTCCCCACTGTGTAAAGTTTTACATAACTGTACAGAATGAAATTAGTAACCAGTAATCTTTGGCACTAGAATGGGTAACTCCTTAGTTGTTCATACAATATCCAAACTGAACATTACATGATGTTAAATTGCTAGTTAACAGTTGAATTTTACATTTAAATTAACAGTTTGAAGTCCTAGCTAACTTTTTCAGTATCAATATGCTAATCATATCTAACAGTGCCTGAGGTAGAGACTTCTTATTTATTGAAGAGAACACAATTGAGAGTATAATGAAGAAAAACACTTCCGGTCTTGGAAGCATATTATAGCCAAATGTCTTTGCTGGTTCAACAAGCCAAGCCTGAAATGCAGAACTATTACTTCTTTCATTTCTGTAGAGACTTTGTACAGGGGTAGGGCTTTCTTTTGTTTCAACTCCTGCATTTTGGAATACACGGATTGCTTCTTTTAAAAGTATGATTCTTAACATGGAATGTGCATGAACCAAACTCAACACCATTATTAAAAATAACAAAAACAACACAACTGCATTAGAGACACCAAACAAAATCTTTTAAACTCTCCATGATATATGGCCAGAATGAGTGACAAGTATGCAAGTCAACCTAATGATTCTAACATTTGATGGTGACTGTGAATTATTACAGATTTATGATACATAGGTGAGTTGAAATTTTATTTCCAAACTCAGCACTGTGTAAGTGCAGGGGCTTTATTATTTTTAGGTGGTAAGACTCTTCATGAAATTACATGATTTTATGAAGATAAAATCAATATCTGGAACCTTCCAAGCAAAATGACCAGCAACTGTGTATCTCTGACTTCAGGTACTTTACTTCACAGTCAGGAAAGACCTTTCTTTCCTTTATAAAAAGGCATTTCTTGAAGTAGGTTCAAGTATAACACACTTGCCTTTTACCAAACACTGCCTGACCAAAAATTTATCCTTAAGTATGGGTATTATTTTTAGAAGTGTACAGTCCCATAAATGAGATGGAAAACACAAAGCCTGGACATTTATAAGCTTAACGGGTAAACCATAGGCATGACTAATAGGAATAACATTTAAGTCCATTCTTGGAATAAGCTGCTAGAGCAAGTTCAGTGTTTTAACAACCGATTCCTGTGATAAAGAGCACCGAAGGACGTCTTACTATATCACAGTTCTTTCAATGATTTTTTTGAAGCTTCAAGCTCAGACAATGACCAACAGTTGGTCTTTTAATACTTTTCACCAGAGGCTTTCTCTAACTCCTCCATAACACTTCTGAGAGGTAGGTGGCTACTGGAACTTAGAAAAGTAAAAGGAATTGCTTAGTTTCACACCACAAAGAAATGACAGTTAAGGTACCTAATGATGACATTTTTCTTTTCAAAGACATAGGTGTCCTTCTTAAAGACAGATGTGTGGGAGTTCTAACCTGTGAGAACCATTTTAGATGACAGAGTTCATCTTTATCAAAAGTAACTCTATAGGTGTTAGTCAAGGAAAATCCCCAGAAAAACTGACTTCTAATGAAATAACACACCTGTGGTTTTAAATGAACAAATATAGAAGCTAGCAAAACTAAGGCAGAAAGCAAAAAGGAAGCCACAAAATGCACATTAACATTTCTTTAGAGGAAAATGCTATCTAATTCTTCCCTCAAATTTGAGCTAAGAAAAAAAAGCCTGTTTGCTTTATAAAGGACACACATCTGAATAAATCTGATGGTATATTAAGGAATATAAACATGCTGTTGACCATATCCTGATTATAGTAAGTGAAGGTCTAAGCACTCAGCTACTAGTTAGAGAAGCACATGTCCTAAGACATACCATGTCTTATGCAGCAATTCAAAGCAATGTGATTTTGATAGGGGAAAAAAATGCTGTTTATACAAACACTTGCAAGTTCCAGAATAGTAACTGGAAAAATCTTTTTATTCACTCAGTGGGTTAAGCCAGACTTTGAAAGGGTGAAAGGGCCATTTTCTTAATGCAGGTCCATGACATGTTATTAGCTGAGAATGGTTTTGGCAAACCTGTACGTTCAAAGGCTAAAAGAAATGGACCAAGGAAGCAGTCAGAGTTGGGAAATCTATGTCATAATTAGAACTTTAGTGAGAGAATAAAAATAGATTTGAACACATGTGAAGGTGACCCAGAATATCTTTCTATGTACTTGAGGAAGCTGAAGAATTATCCAGACACAAAAGATAACATTCTCATCAGAACAAGCCAAGATGAAACACCAGAGGCCCTGCCTGTAGAAACTAAGTGGATGCTTCTGGCGCCGAATGTCTGCCTGGCATTTCTGCTTGACTCTGTCCCTCTCCTATCATTCAAATTCCCAACCCTCCCAATGGCAAAGCCACTCTATTCTCCCTCAGGCTCTGAATAGATGGACATGAACCTACGTGTATTTTTTTCTGTCCTTCAGTTCAGAAGAATGCGTGAAGTTCTACTGACCTAAGAATTATTGGTAGTTCTTTATCTTAGCCAGCCTGAAGTATTTAAAATCTTGCCTGTTTTAGAATAATTACTTGAAATTCTTTAGTAACACTTTGTTTTGAAGGAAACTGTGCAGATCTGGTAATTAGCCAGGATACATACGCATATAAGTCATTTTCTGAAATTTTCCCTTCAGTCTCACTGAAGTTGACCTTTTGCTCAAGTGTTTAGAGATCCTGAGGAGCTTCTCTTGGGTAAAATTTACAGATTAAAAAAAGCAAAATAAATGTAAATGCATGGCTAGAAGATAAGCTTAAATTTTCAACTGAATTTTGGGGGGGGAGGGGGAGAAATGGAGAACAAAGAAAAAAGAACTGTACACAGGATGGTGTTCTAAGACCCTCTTAAATAATAAAGAACTGACCTTTAAAAATTAAGAGCAAAAACAAAACAAAACCCACTCCTGGAATTTCAAAGTTCCAGGTGGCTTGCAATTAACTTTCTGTTAGAGAAGACTGAGATGTCCCAGATGAAAGGCTCCCTGGTGAAGCAAACACTCCTTCCTTTAAATCTTTACCAAGTTCTCACTCAGAAGCTCTTAAACTGTAAGACAAATGATGTGAACATGACAGACAGAACAAAGTTATCCAACAGAAGGCTGAAAATGGCAGTTAAATACTACTGCAAATTATGAGCGTTATGTGAACACGAATGCTTGTCACTGACAAACAGATATGCCTATAGTGAATAAATACTGAAATTTTCTTTCAGACTATTTACAGACAGAAACCCAGGTCTGAACTGGTCTTCCAGGCAGAAACCTACTTTGGCAGAAGTAGGTAAATTATAAAAATTCCATGGTAAATGATAAGAAGTAAGGAAGTTGAATTTAGGCCTTCTGCCACATGCAGTATAAGTGGATTTGATTAACTTTTAGCCTAGAAGGGAATTTTTGTATTTTTATTGTTAACATATAAAAGAAAATATTCATCACTGGCATCTTAAGAAAGCAGAGAGAGGCAGACTTTTTGATTCAGATTTAAGGCAAATCAAACAGGCCCACAACTAAACATCAGGGCTTATTTTCTAGGCATGGCTTTGCTTGGTGATAGCGGAATCTCAGAACAGTTCTAGCCACAGTCTCCACACTGCTACTGGTTGAGGACACCTTTGTGCATCAGACTTTTGAAACAACTGACGTTACACACCATCAAAGCAAGGCTTGGTATTTAAAGGACTCCTTCAGCGAATCACTTGGAAACAAAAATAGCTTTACAAAGACTAGATACAACTCTGGGGATATGAATAAGATTCAGAGATTTCTCAAGTCAGAGAGAGATCTCCATTTCCTTCTACTATGGACTTCCTCTCCGAGGCTAAGAACTGACTAATCCCCCTTCAGCTCCTCACATATCTGAAATCATCCCTGTAACATGAGAGGCACTTTTTATTAGGTGTATAGCATCTATTAAAACTTTAAACCCCGGGTAGAGTTTGCTGAACAAAGTAATAACACTAGCCTAATAGGCATTACCTTAAGGATTTTTTTCCCCTTTAATATAAAAGTATAACTACAGTGGTCCAATGTACAAATACAAAAGAAAGTTCTCATACTTAAAAAAAAAAAAAAGTACCATAATACTGTACATACAAAAACTGTTCAACAAGAATGATTTAAATATATCTGTTCTTTTCCAGATCTGGAAGACACAAATGTAAAGTTCTGCAACTGTATTATTGCTGGAACTCGTATCCAGGAACGCTGTGTTTCCCGTTCTCTCCCCCTTGCTCCAGCCCCACCTTCAGAGTCCCCTGAGCTTGGATCATGAGCCAACAGCATCCCTGAAGATAAGCAGAGCCACATGTTTACTCAACGGAAGTCATTTTTCAGTGAGCCACTGCTTACCATGAACTATGAAAGCACAAGCTTTAAGCCCAGCCAAGATTAAATCCAGACGGAGGTCTTCCCATCCCCTGATTTGCTACTAGCACTGCTTTTGTTGGACCCAGCTTTGGACCCCACTTTGGCTTTTTTTTCCCGGGAACCGTGGGGGTTGTTTTGGTGATTGTAGGCCTGGATGGCCAGATCCAAGCGTTCCTGAGCCATTCTGATTTCCCTCTGCAGAGTCTCCAGGTCAGGTGGGAGGCTGTCCTCATGGCTGCCGTACTGCTGTTCCTGGGCAATGTTGGCCTTGTTTTGCTTGTAGGCAATCTTAGCGTTGGACAGTTCGGTGTACTGGATTTGATCTGGTTTGACGGCAACGTTATAGCCAGGGGGAGCAGATGGCGTATTCCAAGTGAAAGGATAATTATAAGCACCCGGATCTTCCAGTTCCCTCCTTTTACTGTTTAGTGAGTCTCGAATTGTCCCAAATCCTAAATGAAGCATCTCCCAAATGTTAAGCAATAGGCAAAGGCCTGTAACACCATACATTATCAGAAGAAAGATGGTCTTTTCAGTGGGTCTAGAAATAAAGCAGTCTATCTTATGAGGGCAAGGGAGTCTGCTGCACACATAAAATGGGTGGACTTGGAAGCCATACAGGAAATACTGCCCAACCAGGAAACCCACCTCGAACACGGTCCTTGCCAGCAGCTGCAGCACATAGATCTTCATGAGCCCATCCTCCCGAATCCGCCGCCGGCCATCATGCTTAGGTTTAGACTGGTTCTGATCTTTATTTTCTTTCTCACTTTCTAATTCCATTTCTGGATACATCATGGGATCCTCTTCATGGTCCTCTTCCGTTTCTTCCAGAGCCCGGTGCTGTTTCCAGCGCATTGCGTAGGGCTTGCTGCGAGCGGCCTTCTTGTCTGCGTCGCTGTGCTCCATCTTGGCAATCTTATGAATGGCATAGCCCAGGTACATGACTGAGGGGGTGGCCACCAGGATGATCTGGAACACCCAGAAGCGCACGTGAGAGAGGGGTGCAAAGGCGTCATAGCAGACGTTCTCGCAGCCCGGCTGCTCTGTGTTGCACACAAATTTGCTTTGCTCGTCGTAATAGATGGATTCTCCTCCTACGGCTGTAAGAACGATCCGGAAGACGATCAATACCGTGAGCCAGATCTTCCCTACAAATGTGGAATGGTTGTGGATCTCCTCCAGTAGGCGAGTGAGGAAGCTCCAACTCATGGTGACTAAATTGGTCCGCCCTGACAAAAATGAAAAATACCAAAGGAAGATCAGCAAATATTAAAATCTTACTTTTTTTTTAATTGATGATATCTTTAGAAACTACTTCTCTACATATGTGAAATCTAACTTCAAGGCTCATACTAGAATGACAGAATAAACAGCGCCTCACCCACCACACCCGGAGAAGGCAATGGCACCCCACTCCAGTACTCTTGCCTGGAAAATCCCATGGACAGAAAAGCCTGGTAGGCTACAGTCCATGGGGTCGTGAAGAGTTGGACACGACTGAGTGACCTCACTTTCACTTTTCACTTTCATGCATTGGAGAAGGAATGGCAACCCACTCCAGTGTTCTTGCCTGGAGAATCCCAGGGACGGGGGAGCCTGGTGGGCTGCCGTCTACGGGGTCGCACGGAGTCGGACACGACTGAAGCGACTTAACAGCAGCAGCAGCAGCAGCACCTGCCACACCACCATCAGGAAAGGCCCTTCCCCTCAGTCTATGAACACTGGTGTATGCTGACAGGGCCTTAGGGAAGTCTGATTTCTTTTCATGTCTTCTCTAGTTTAAAAGGTAAAATTGTAGCTGTCCTTTGAGATACAATTCTTAAAGTATACTGGATGTTTTACATATAGTGTTATTTCTTAGACTTTCTGAATTTTGTGAGATAGAGGGAAGAGTACAAAGGTACACTTATTCAGCCACAGTAAGACTGCCACCGAGAACACGATGGGGACGCCTGGGCTGGACTCCACTGTGAAGAGGCACCTTACTGGCAAACTTAAATACCAGATCTGGTAACAAAGTATTAATAAGAATTAAGGAGATGGTATAGCTGCAAATATTAATAACTGGCAAAGATCAACAACTAAAATAAAAGACAGAAACTCAGAAGCCTTAGCTAGGGCGCATCACAGCAGATTCTAGCATTCTGTATTATACTTCTGTATTTTATTTATGGTTGATGTTAAAAAACGCCTGCAGACAGAAAATCCAATCAAGAGGTAAATCTACTTAAAACAGCATTTCAAATGACAGTTTTATTCTGAGATTCTTAGATCTATGTTCAGAATCTTGGTAAAAACCATCTGGACAAGATAATATATACGCAGTCCCTAATTCAGCCCCGACACAAAGCACACCTCGCTCTTCTCTCTCTCTCCTCTCTTGCTTTACTTCTGCAGGTTACAGTTATTATCAACATCATCGAAGAAATTTAAACACTCTTTTTACCTGTTATCCAGAATTTCTGCTATCCAAAATTTTCTTAGAGAAATGATGCTTTGTTTACAACTTTTCCAGATTTTCTCTGGAAGAGAAACAGAAGAGAAGGCCATTAAGTTTTCTCCCACAGAAAACAGTAAATCACCAGAATATCATTTTCAGGGAGAAACAGTTTTCCATGCACCACAGGAATCAATCAGCATGAGATGGAAACCAGGACTGAGCTTGAATATCACTGTTCTCTTCTCCAACACACTGTGATAGGAGAAAATCCCTACAAGTGACTCGAAGGTGCTAACTTAGTCACTGTAGTCTACGAAAATATGACAGGAAATGAGTCATTTGTGAAAATCCGAAACAGATGAACTCTGGCATCTATAGGAAAAAGCCACAGCAGAAAATCTCAACGAATTTAAGCTGGGTCATCATAGGCATTGCAAAAATCTTCACCCCACGTGCTCTATTCCTGCCCTCTTCTCTGGAGCAGCCAACTAGGAGCAAGCTGTTTATTTACAACACCCAACAGCTGGCCCCCCGTCACTGGTTCACCCATATCCATAGGAGGCGATTCACAGACTCAGCTGCCCACAGAAAGAAAACATCTGCACCAGTACTGGGATCACAAGCGTATACACATAGGACAAATTACTTCTCATTATCAAGTTCTGCCAACTGTGGGACAGCCATGGTCACGAATCATCCTCATTTGCTATCACTTAATTTAATAAATAAAATGTAAAACAAACCCTGAGTGTTCAAAGTTATTATATGTTCAAAATAACAATAAAAATTTTTTTGGGTAAGATATATGAAAAAACCCCAAAACAATTCCCAAAAGGTCAATGAAGAAGAAAAAAGTTTAGAGGCATCTACATAACGTGCAAGTATCAAGATTTATATACAGAAGAGCCCAATCACACAAGTATTTCACCACAGGACTTCAAGCACAACTCTCGTGTCCAGCACTGATGTCCAAGTGAGCTCAACAGTTCTCCTCTCACTCTATACACAAGTTATAAAACCAAAACAAAAGTAAATAATAAACAATCTTTAAATGGTGATGTAAGCCAGGTTTCCACAATGGATCACGTCCACAGGGTCTAGACTCACATTTTTCTAAAATGCCATCTCTAGAGCATTTCCCTTAAAGCCTGAAATTGTATTTGCTCCATTAAGCCAAATCATGAAGGTGCAATCATTGGTTAGCTAGAAAACTCATTCTCTACACTTCCATCTGTACCAAAAACAAATGGATATCTTTTTAACAACTATTGCTATGAAATAATTTCTCAACAGTTCAGTATTTCATACAATAATCTTAACTTTTTTGGGGGGAGGGGATCAATGGCAAATCCTTCAAAGCCTGTATAATAAAGCGGTCATTTAAACACAACTAGAAACACACATTTCATACTGGTTAAGCTGCGGGCCTCTACAATGCTAAATAGTTAAAAGCCTGGTCTTCCAAAGTGTAAGTGCCACAGCACCCTATCCCCAAACCTTGAGTATAAATGAAGTGTATAGTACTGTAACTTCAGCATCTCATAATATGGATGATTTTCTTTCTAAAGTAACTACACGCTTCCTAACCAAATGGCAGCATCACCACTCTTTGGATCTACTGAGCTGTCAGTGGGTTTTTCCTTTGATACCCTTTCCTTTCCAAATCCCTTTCCTCTCCTTGTAAGCATTAACAGAAAGGCTTAAACATCAGAGTACACAACTCCAATCTGTGGGGAAGGGTAGAAAGGCAAAGTGGGAGGGAGTGCAAGGGGAGAAAAGAGTCAACTAGTAGAATTGTGGGTTCTGGAATTGACGTTTCTAAGCAAAACTGTGTCACTGCCAAGTGTGGTCTCACTGTGTTGCTGCACCACTAAAACTCCCTTTTCTCATTACCACTTTTTTGCTTGGCTAACAGACAAAACAACAGGGTTTCTCTGGTGGCTCAGGAGTAAAGAATCTGCCTGCCAATTCAGGAGACACACGTTCGATCCTTGACCCGGGAAGATCCCCTGGAGAAGGAAAGAGTAACCCACTCCAGTATTCTTGCCTGGGAAATCCCATGGACAGAGGAGCCCAGCAGGGCTACAGTCCATGGGGTCGCAAAGAGTAGGACACAACTTAGCAACTGAACAACAGGCAGAACATGGTGTTCTTTGACATCCCTGCTTCAGCAAATAAACTTGGTTAGAGTGAGGAGTGAGACTGTACAATTAACTGTGAATGGCTTTCATGAAAAATAAAAATCATTTCTGTATTCTACCTATGAATGGAAAGTGACATGGGAACGTGTGATGAGTGCGGTGGGGATGGCGGGGAGGGGTGCTGAACAACTAAATGCTTTTTGCCAACTAGGAAAGCCAACAGATTTATACGTATTTTGACACTTAATATCTTCTTGAATATATCCTTTATGCTTTGGCTGAATTCATCTATAGACAAATCTAGGAAGTAGTAGAATTAGGACACAAGAAATGTAAATCTGCATGGTTCTTGCCCTGTACTGTCATTTGAGTTTCTAAAAAGGTTCTAGCAATTTACAACGTCTGCCAATGAAGTACAATTTTACCTCAACCCCAGCAGCATTGTCTGTTATGCTACTCTGCTAGATGCAAAATGGAATTTCAAAAGTATCTCAATTTGTATGTTTTTAATACAGCAGGATACATTCCCCCTGTGGTCCTCCTTCTTCATGAACTATTGCTATCCTTTTGCCCATTTATCTGCAGAATGTATTCTGCATTTGACATTTAATATAAATATATTTGTTTTCCTCCAAAATTTACTACTTTATATAGTCACGCCAGTCAATCTGTTAAATAAATATTCTTTCTAGGATAGCTTTTTAAATAACCTGCAAAATTCTTGGTAGCCCATAACTCAAAAGTATTCTTGTTTCTGTCCCTACCCCACCCCACAACACATACTGAAGAAAATCATGTTTGCTTACATAAAATGTACTGGACAGAAATCAAACATGCTATTTTTAGTCTGTTTTCCAAATAAACTTTCAAATCTACCTTGTCTTACACTAGAAAAGAGAATTTTAAAAATTTCTTGGTATCAACATGGTAATAAATTATGTAATCCCCTCCCAAATTATTTATATTTGAAGAGTTTTCTATCAGCTGTACCCTAAACAGGATCAAGTCAAAGTTTACTGCCTTTTTCTGTAAACTAAAAGCATCTTTGGAGATCAAATGTAAAAGCTCATTATTTGGATTATCTCTGGAGGTAGATTATATGATCAGATCTATTTAACAATGAAGAAATGAGGCCCAGAAAGGTTTTAAAATTTCCCCAAGATCACCCAGTTATTAAGAGGTGAAGCTAGAATCTGAAGGCAGTCTTACTTCAGATTCTGGGCTTTTAACCACTAGTTAAGAATTACATTACAGATGAGTTGGAACAAAGTACAGGTCCCTTGTGAACAGAGATGTGGGCACCTTATCTCAATCATCGGGATCAGAATTAGACTAAATAATAAAGTAAACTCACAAAGACCAAGGGGGAAATTTCAGAGTTTAAGACCTTATACACAGAATGAACTGCAAGTTAAAAAACCAAAACACCCCCCCAAAAAACAACAAAATAAAAAGCCCCAAAAGAACTTCAAGGTTTCTTGGCAGTTGGAAAAGAAAAATAATGATTTCACTAAGAAAGATTACTTCTCTGGCCATTGAGAATAGAGGCTAGAGAAGTTGGTAAATTCAGTCCAGGAGTGATTAGTTGTTAAAGGGGAGATATACACGTGCTCAGATGTGCTCAAAAATACTGTAAATAAATCAAACCAGAATTCTAAAGATTGTTCAAGTAACTATAGGAAAATGAAATAAAGAAAACACATCAGCAGAGTGGACAAACAGAACACAACGGCTAAAATTCAAAAGAATGACTATGGGAGGAGATCCCTGAGATTCTGAAAAGCCAAAAAGAAAAAAAAAAAAAAAGACATTCACTGGGTAGGAATGACTATACCTAGTGTTGGTGAGGATGTGGAGAAGCTGGTACTCTAAAACACTGGTCACTTTGCAAAACAGTCTGGCAGTGGAGCCTGCTGTAAAGAACCGCCTGCCAATGCAAGAGACATAAGAGACATAGGTTCGATCCCTGGGTGGGGAAGATCCCCTGGAGGAGGGCATGGCAACCCACTCCAGTATTCTTGCCTGGAGAAATCCATGGGCAGAGGAGCCTGGTGGGCTGTAGTCCATAGGGCTGCAAAGAGTCGGACAGGACTGAATCGACTTAGCATACACAGGCAAACGTGTATCAACTCTGTGCTCCAGCCAGTCTGACCCTGGCCACGAAGCAAAACCCTATGTCTATAAAAGGACCTGAACATAAATGTTCACAACAATTTTATGTCTAATAGTCAAAAACTGGAAACAACACAAATGTCCATCATCAGGTTAATGAATAAACAAATTGTGGTATATTCATACAATGGAATACTACTTATCAATAAACTACTGATATGTGTAACATGGATGAATCTCAAAGTCAGGCAAAAAACCCCACACTATATGATCCATTTATCAAAATTCTAGAAAATGCAAACTAATCTGTAATGACATAAAGCACATCAGCAGTTGCCTATAGTGGGGTGCAGGGAGGCATTGGCCAGCCTGATAATCAAACTCTCCTGGCTATTATTTTTCAATTTCTATTTCTGTCTCACTTCTCCTTTCCAAACTTCTAAATACATATCCTGATTTTTGTTCTATCTTATTAGCCCATCCTTTTCAGCACTCTCTGTTGATTCCGTCACCAGAACTCAAGCTATAAACGATGTCCCACTTATCCCAACATCCCCCTGGAATTTCAGACTTGAAATTCAACTGCTGCTCTACATCTTCTCTTGGATGTCTAATAGGCACCTGAAATTTAACATACCCCAAACCAATCCTCCCCTCCTCCAAAGAGTTACTCTTATTCTGTCTGCAGTTTTCCCAAACTCAGTAAGTAGTTTTGTCATTCATGATGTTTTTAAGGCCAAAATTTTCAAGACAACCTCACTCTTCTTTTCTCACTCCATAGCCAAGCTATCAGCAAATCTTGTCAGTTCTATCTTTAAAATATACATCCACAGTCCAACCACTTCTTTCAATCTCTACCACTATCACACTGATCCAAGTCACCTTGGATCTCTAGCCAAGATTACTATAAAAGCAAGAGTCTTCTAATTGGTCCCCTAGTTATCCTCTTCAGAGAAGGCAACGGCAACCCACTCCAGTACTCTTGCCTGCGAAATCCCATGGACGGAGGAGCCTGTTGGGCTATAGTTACAGTCCATGGGTTTGCAAAGAGTCGGACACGACTGAGCAACTTCACTTTCACTTTTCACTTTCATGCACTGGAGAAGGAAATGGCAACCCACTCCAGTGTGTTTGCCTGGAGAATTCCAGGGACAGGAGCCTGGTGGGCTGCCGTCTATGGGGTCGCACAGAGTTGTACACTACTGATGTGACTTAGCAGCAGCAGCAGCTGATCCTCTTAACCCTCCAAGTCTCTTCTCCAAAAAGCAACCAGAGTAAAGCTTTTAGAAAACAAGTCAGATAATGTCTCTCTTCTGCTCAAAATTCTCTCAGAACAAAACCTCCAATCTCCACCACAGTCTATCGACGGCATCCTTTATCACACAGCTGCTAGGACACTTCTGGTCTCTTCACCTTCCACTCTCCCTCTGGCTCACTCTGAATAAGGAATACCTACATCCTTGCAATCCCCTTTTCATACCAGTCAGGCCATACTTTTGCCTCAAGATTATTGTACTTGTTATTTTCACTGCTTTGAAATATTTAATTTCATAGATATTAGCAGAACATACTCTCACTTCATTCAAGTCAGCCCAAAAGCCGTCTCCCTAATGACTTTCCTCAGGCCACTTTCCTCTAAAATAACATCTCTCATTCTCCAGCCCTTTAATTTTTCTTTATAGCACTTACCCTCACATAATTTCTATTTTACAATTTGTTTATAGAAGGTAAACTCCCTGAAGGCAGGCTTTTGTTCTTTTATCCCCAATACCTAACACCCCACAGCCTGACAAAAGGTAGCAGGTTTTCAATAAATTGTGCTCAGACACTAAGTCGTGTTCACTAAGTCATGTCCGACTTTGTGACGCCATTGACTGTAGCCCGCCAGGCTCCTCTATCCATGGAATTTTCCAGATAAGAATACTGGAGTGGGTTGCCATTTCCTACTCCAGGGGATCTTCCTGACCCAGGGTTACCCAGGGATTGAATGCATGTCTCTTAAGTCTCCTGCATTGGCAGGCAGATTCTTTACCACTCCACCACCAGGAAAGTCCCTCTCAATAAATACCTGTTCAATAAAAATGTCCCTGATGTATTAACTGGAAATACAGGACTCAGAACAATATTATCCCAATACTGTGAATGCAAATAAAATTTATGCATTACAAAACCCTAGAAGAAGAAAAGCTTGAAAGGATATAAATGAATACCCACTCTACCTTCTCTCTTCTTTAGCCTTTTTCCCGTATCTCCACTAGAATTCTGTCTCTAAAATGGATGTGTTACTCCTTTGCTAAAAAGACACTAATGAAAGTAGCCCCTCAAATCAGTGGGGCCAAGACGGATTTTTTAAAATATTAGAATAAAACATAGTTGATATTTGTTATAACTCTGAACATGGGAAGAAAAGAAGGAATCTGAGTACAAACAAATAAAAAGTGTCTTCACGGATAAAAGAAAAAACAATTTAAACAATACTGGAAAGCAATGAATTGGGGAAAGAGGTTTCAGTAATTCTTTTATATCCAAAGAGCTAATCTCTAATATATATAAAGAGTTCAAAACAGACATTCCACAGAAAGAAAAACATAAATTCCCCTTAAAAACTGTGCAGCATGGATGAACCTTGAAAACATAATGCTAAGTGAAAGAAGTCTGACACAAAAGCCACCAATTATATGATTCCATTTATATGAACTGTCCAGAATAAGCAAATCAACAGAGACAGGTTAGTTAGTAGCTGTTAGGGCCAATGGGCTTCCCTTCTGGCTCAGCTGGTAAAGAATCCACCTGCAATGTGGGAGACCTGAGTTCGATCCCTGGGTCGGGAGGATCCCCTGTAGAAGGGAAAGGCTACCCACTCCAGTATTCTGGCCTGGAGAATTCCATGGACTGTACAGTTCATGGGGTTGCAGAGTCGGACACGACTGAGCTTCACTTCAGGGCCTATAGGAAATGGACTGTGATTGTTAATGGGTATAGGCTATCTTTTGGGGATAATGAAAATGTTTGGAATTAAGACAATGGTGGTGGTTACACAACCTTGTGAATATACTAAAACCACTGAATTGTATACTTTAAAAGAACAAATTTTAGGGTATAGAAATTATATCTCAATAATAAACTACTCTGAGATACAATTCTCCTATCACACTGGCAAAAATCCTGAAGTGGGAGAGGTTATGGAAAATAGATGTTTTCAAATACTGCCGGTGGGAGGGCAATTTACTAATACCTACAAAATTATACGTGAATCTGTATCCTTTGACCCAGTACCTCACTTTTGCGAGTGATCAAAGTAGAACACTGTTTCTATGTAACTCAATGTCCACTGTCAAGGGAATGGTTAAATGCACCATGGCCTATTTACACAGCAGAATACTGCATGGCTGTAAAACATGAGAAAAGATATTCAAGACAAATGTCTTGAACTGTACAGAGATATTCAAGACATTGAAATAGTGAAAACAGAAAAGTATATGTGTATATACGTATACATCTTTTCTATAAAGAGAAAAAATATCAATTCGTGTTTTTTGTTTAGATTTCTATAAGGAAACACAAGGATATCTTTCTTTTTAACAAAGTGGAGGAGGAGACAAAGAGAGATGGGATAGAATTAAGACTTTTATTACATACCTTTTTATAGTCTTATTTTTTGAACCAAAGGAATATATTGTCTTTTTGAAGAAAACACCACCCAAAACATTCCATGTCCTAGAGAATAAAGTCTGCTTGAGATTTTAAAATAAATCTTTTGTAAACTTTAAAGTTAAAAAAAATTAAATAAAATCCTTCATCTTCTCTACACCCTTGCCCTGCCTTTTTTCTTCAGAGCACTCAACACTACCTCAAAAACTTATTTGTTAACTTGTTCATTATCTGTCACCTCAATCAAATTAAATACTTTATTCTTATAACCCTGGCACTTAGAAAAACTATTAACTGAATGATTTAATAAATGTGAATCTCTGCTCATTGATTTTCCTCTACTTTATATGGTCTTTCCACAATTTCCTACTTGAGAAAACTTTTTATCCTTTAAGATCTAGCCTAAAGGTCACTTCAAGTTTTCTAGACCTCCTCATTTAATCTCCTCCTCAGAAAGTCCATAATAAATTTTTATTCCACCAATATCAGGACTTAATCTAGTAAACTGAGGTTAGTGGTATCAGTTTCTTCTGCTGGAATATTAGTTTCTTGAGAGGAAAGTCCATGCTTCTAAAAATTTGGTGAGCCCTCATATATACCTCAATATATGTGTGTTACATTCAACAGAAGCTCTAAATTGATTTATAGGAGGCAGAAAATATAAAATATATCCACTGTCCATGAACACAATCATTTCAGAGCAGAATACAATGAATGGAATAGAAGTACAAAATGTGAAAATACTCAGAGAAGGAGAAGAGACTAATCTCTATAGATTAAAAAGCATAAGCTGTCAATTATACTGCAATAAAGCCAGAAAAAAAAAGTTTAAGCTTACTGCAGAAGACAAGTGGGTCTCTGAAGAATGGGTATGGTTTCACCAGGCAGAGCGGGGGTGGGAGGTAGGGGCAAGGCAGATGGAGAACATGATGTGAGTGAAAAGCGGCACACAGCTCTTAGACTGGAATACGACGGAGGATGTTTGAGAAGTAGCTGCAGAGAAGGCTGAACAGGGAGGTCAAAGGCCAGTCTGCAGAGGGGCTTAGCACACCACAAAACCTGAAAGTAAGCCATGTTAAGTAATGATGAGTAAACATTCCTCAAATGTGGTCCACAGACCACCTTCATCACAATTACCCAGCATGCTCACTGAAAATGCTGATTCCCTGGTCCTACTTACCCAATTTCCACTCCCAGGCGTACTGAATCAGAATTTAACACATTTACGGTTAAACATTTAAGTTGTTTACAATGATTTATGATAACACTTAAAAACTTTGTGTGTGTGTGTGTGTTAGTTGCTTTGTCATGTCCAACTCTTTGTGAACCCATAGACTATAGCCCGTCAGGCTCCTCTGTCCATGGAATTCTCCGGGGAAGAAGTCTGGAATGGGTTGCCATTTCCTTCTCCAGGGAATCTTCCTGACCCAGGGACTGAACCAGGACTCCTGCTTGCCAGGCAGATTCTTTACCATCTGAGCTAAGGGAAGCACATTTCCAATTACAGATTTAGGATAAATTTATAAAAGAATTTCTTTGTATAAAAGAAATTTGTACAAAGTTGTACAAATTGTGAAAAACTGTGTATGTTATTAAGAAAAAGTCAGTTTTTTTTAATGTACTATCTCTCCAAAAAATTTTAATATGTATTACCAAACGACCCCTCCAAAAAGCCAGTACCTGTTTATATTTCCACTACCAAGGATAAGAGAATGCTGTTTTCCTCACTCCCTTACCAATGATTCTAATGCATTTTTAAACAAACAAGGCTTGGGTTAATCTGTGTTTAAATTATGAGAAGTTTTAAACTGTCATTAATCATTAGGGAAATGCAATGAGACAAAAAACACATAGTGAGGTACCATTTCACACCCAAAAGGATGGGTATTATTAAAATAAATGAAACAAGAGCTGAAAAGGTTATGGAGAAACTGGAATCATTGTTGTGCACTGCTGACAATGTAAAATGGTGTAGCTGCTGCAGAAAATGTTATGATTTTCTCAATATATTATATACAGAAGTATCATATGATCCAGAAATTCTACTTCTACCTAAAAGAAATGAAAGCAGGGTGCAAACAGATATCTGTATACCCATGTTCACAGTGTACTATCCACAACAGCCAAAAGGCAGAAGCAACACAGTATCCACCAACACATAAACAAAATATGGTATATACCCACAATACTATTCAGCCTTAAAAGGAAGGAAATTCTGACAGATGCTGCAATGCTGATGAACCTCCAAGGTTAGACAGTTGGCTAAGCGAAAGCAGTCAGTCACAAGAAGACAAATATTACACGTTTCTACTCACAAATGGGCCCTGGAACAGTCAAACTCACAGAGAGAGAAAGTAGATTGGTGATTGCCAGGGCCTGGGAGGAACGGGGAGTTAGCATCTAATGGGAAGCGAATTTCAGCTGGGAAGATACAGTTCTGGAGACAGATGCAGATGACTGCTGCACGACAATGTGGGTGTACCTAATGCTACAGCCCTATGGGAAGCTCCACGTTACGGACATTTCACCACCGTGAACAAGTAAAAAAAAAAAACAAAAAACAAACCCTAAAATTCACTCATGCAATTAGTATTTGCTACCATCAAGAAGCTTGCAGTAAAGTATTATTGCTAGTTTATAAGAAATTACAAACACTTAATAAAATTTCAGTTGTATTCACGAGGTATTTACGAACATACCTGGTGGTCCAGTGGCTAAGACTCCAAGCTCCCAACGCAGGGGGCCCAGGTTCAATCCCTTTCCAGGGGACTAGATTCCATATGCCACAACTGAAGACAGTATGCCACAACTAAGACTTGGTGCAGCCAAATAAATAAAATATATATATTATATATATACATATAAAGAGGTATTCAGTGTTATATATGCTATACAACAAAAGACTAGAAGAAATAACTGGAATCATCTGTTAAAGTTTAAACATTTTTATAGCACAGTGACTCTACAGGGAAATGCTTTACTTTCCAGTTTCTCTGACTCATTTTTTCCATTACAATCTCTTTACTATAATGTTGGCCACAAAAACACCATTAATCCAAAAATATCAATTTTATATATTTCTTTGGAAAAGTTTCTCATAGACTCATGTAGAGGAAAAAAAGAAAGCTCCCAAGAGATTCAGATGAACTAAAAAAGTATATAACTTTTCCCTTGTCAATTTTTACTCAGTAAACTGAAATAACTAGGAAATTTTAAAGATTAAAATAAGTAGTGCTATTTTAAATGTCTTGCAAATGCACAATCAAGTTGGGTCAGAGCCAAGTTTTAATCTCCTTTTTTAAATAAATATTTATTTAACTAATCTGGGTCTTAACTGCAGCATCTGGGATCTGGTTCCCTGACCAGGGATCGAACCTGGAGCCCTCCATGTTGGGAGTGCAGAGTCTTAGCCACTGGATCACCAGGAAAGTCCTAATCTCCTTCTAATTAAAAAACACTTGGGCTTCTCTGGTGGCTCCAAAGAATGTGCCTGCAATGCAGGACACCTGGGTTTGATCCCTGGGTTGGGAAGATCCCCTGGAGTAGGGAATGGCTACTCACCCCGGTATTCCTGCCTGGAGAATCCCATAGACAGAGGAGCCTGGTGGGCTACAGACCATGGGATCACAGACCCAGACATGACTGAGCGACTAACACTTTCATTTTCACTTAAAAATCTTAATTCCTTTTCTAAACAAAAATCCAGGATGAACTAATAGCAAGAGTACTGGAGTGGGTTGCCATTTCCTTCTCCAGGGGATCTTCCTGACACAGGGATCGAATCCAGGTCTCCCACACTGTAGGCAGACGCTTTACTGTCTGAGCCACCAGGGAAGTAAAGTGATTCTAACCTTGACTTTTAAGAAATTGAGAGTAAGCTCTGACCTGAGAGCCAAGAGATTCTAACAGGCACTTCAGGAATAAATATTTCTTTCCACTTTTTCATTTGTGAATTAAGTGAAAAATATCACATCAGATCATTACTAAGGTCCTTAACAGTTGATGAAAATCAACTCAGGCAGAGCACTTTTCACAAAACAACCAATAAATTATGTGGAATTCAGAACTCCAGGGACAGGAAAGAAGTAACAAGCAGTGAAACTGAACAATATTAAGACATCAAATTTTCAAAAAGGCATTTTCCAAACAGTCATCCCAGAAAATCCGCAGTTGGACTAAACTGAAAAATTTCCATATTGACTCATCACGATTCTCAAGTATTAACTATCTGGGCCTCCCAGATTATGAGCTGAGTGATCCACTAAGAATTGTGCTAGTGATTCACACTCCTGAATGAGACTGCTTTATGTGCAGACACAAGGACTCAATTAAAGGGTTTACAATGAAGTTTTGTTTAACTGGAACGTTTTAAATGGAAGTTAATTCTGCATGAGTGATAATAGATATTTAATAACTAGCTAGTGACAATTTCTCAGCAAAAGCATTATGGTAGCTCTAATCTATGTATTACAAACAGGAAAACAACGTGTTTTTCAAAAGAGCTCTTGGCTATGAACCATATTTGAAAAACAAATATTTAAAATTTGTTGTAAGTCAAATTATAAAATAAAGGAAAGTATCTTGGCCCTATTAACTAACAAGGAAACAAAATACACCATTGTGGGTTGAAGTGTCGATTTGTGCTGGCAAAAAGCCATTCTATTTGAATGTAAGAACCTTCAGGAACCAGCTGGAGAAGTATGGGGAACCTGGGATAATGTGTTCATTCACAGTGCATCGTAAGTAGTACTGTCTTCATGTAAAAAAGGGCAGTATTGGTACACTAGTTCAAAACAGCTTAAAGCTTAGGTCAAATCAAATGAACAACAGTCTAGGAAAATGACATGTATAGGGAAAAATAAAAATAAACATTTAACATTTCTGATACGACTAGGGTCACAATACAAAATTTGCAAAAAACATTATCATACAGTGATGATGAGGCTGGACTGGTACAACCTTTTTGGAAGGTATTATGGTAATGTTCACCAGAAATTTTAAAATGTTTTATGTCCCTTAATCAGTAACACCACATCTAATAATTTACCTTAAATAAATGCCCAATAAAATAAGAATTTTATGTAACTTATGATATAATTTCTATGAGGAAATATTGCAGAACCATTATAAATCTTTTTAGTTCAGTTCAGTCGCTCAATCGTGTCCGACTTTTTGCGACCCATGGACTGCAGTACGCCAGTCCTCCCTGTCCATCACCAACTCCCAGAGTTTACCCAAACTCATGTCCATTGAGTCGGTGATGCCATCCAACCATTTCATCCTCTGTCGTCCCCTTCTCCTTCTGCCTTCAATTTTTCCCAGCATCAGGGTCTTTTCCAATGAGTCAGCTCTTCGCATCAGGTGGCCAAAGTACTGGGGTTTCAGCTTCAACATCAGTCCTTCCAAAAATCTTGTTTTAGGACAGAGATTTACAAAATTCAAACAACTATACAAGGACAAAAAGTAGATTAGTGGTTGCCTAGGACTGAGAAGCATGGGGAGGAGTAGAGAGTAACTGGTAACAGGTACAGGGTTTCTTTTGAAGGGAATGAAAATATTCTAAAACTAAATAAACTGTGGTGAAGGCTACACAACCCAGTGAGTCTACTAAAAATACTGAAGTACATTTTAAACAGGTGACTGTACAGTGTGTGAATTATACCTCAGAAAAGCCGGTTAAGACATTTTCTATACATCTAGATACCAATAAGTGATACAAGTAACTGAAACAGAACAGTGGGGCCTGGACAACACAAGGACCAACTAAAGGGGCTACTGCTTATCAGCTTCAGCCTTTGCAGTCATCAGATTGTCACAGCTTTCAAAATAAGTCTTTAACCTGGATTTTTATGTGAAGCCCAATTTGGGGATACTTTTTTGATTGAAGTATAAAATACCTACAGAAAGGTGAAAGTGTAAGTCGCACAGTCGTGTCCGACTCTTTGCAACTGCATGGACTACACAGTCCATGGAATTCCCCAGGCCAGGATACTAGAATGGGTAACCTTTCCCTTCTCCAGGGGATCTTCCCAACCCAGGAATCGAACCCAGGTCTCCCACACTGCAGGCAGATTCTTTATCAATACTGGAATGGATAGCCTATCCCTTCTCCAGTGGATCTTCCCAACCCAGGAATCNTAAACATGTAATAATGAAGCTGGCAAAGCTTTCATATGCAACAAAAGCCCCAAGAGAAATTTAAAAAATAGGTCAGGGTACAAATTTCATAATATTTGCATACATACATATTTTACATTCATAAGGACCTAATTAAATAATGAATATATCACAGAAAAGTTAACTATCTCATAGAATCTTTGATACAATTACTACACTGCTCCTGCATAAAGGGATCCAGGAAAGAACTTATATGAAATTTCACCCTAGAGCAAAATATAGGATGATGAGACAACAGGGTAATTCTTAATTTGTAAGGATATATCAAAAGTTATTAGTTCTCTGACATATCTTATATAGCAGTTAGTATCATAATGCTGCTCTTCTCATTTCTTTAGAGATGCACTCTAAAGTGGTCCAGAAGCAACACAGAAAATTAACATCCTCAATACTTCCTTGAAACGCATAGTTGTTGGCACTGTGCCATTGCTACCTGCTGGTTATGAGTGTCTGACACTGAATAATTGGAGCTACCTCTATTTGAGAAAATGATTATTAAAACAGCCACCAAAAACATTCCAGTGTCCATTATGAATTCTATTAAATGTTTGCTTGGCATGTGAAAATGTTACAAAACTCATACTTCCTGTCCTAATCACTTCACTTCATATCAAGGATTCTTCTGTTGGGATAAGAATGTGCCCATGAGACTCAGTGCAAACCCAAAAGATTTATCTCCTGAGAGAAGGCACTGAATGTTAATATACTGCCCTAAACAGAGCTTTTAAAGCCAAAATAACCGGTTACTTCAAGGCTCTGCTAAGGGAACTATTCTGAGCACAGATCTCATCTCCATTTTCCTATCTGAAGAAACTACACTGGGGGGACTTCCCTGGTGGCTCACTGGTGAAGAATCCGCCTGCCAATGCAGGAGACATGGGCTCAGTCCCTGATCCAGGAAGACCCCCCCTGCCACAGAGCAACTCAGCCTGTGCTCCTTAAAAAAAACCCAAACTACACTGGGACTTCCCCGGTGGTACGGTGGACAGGGGGACACGGATTCCATCCCTGGTTTGGGAAGATTCCACATGCCTCAGGGAAGCAAAGCCCATGCTCCACAACTACTGACGCCCGCACATCTAGAGCCGGTGCTCCCCAAGGAGAGCCGGTGCTCCCCAAGGAGAGCCACCACCGTCAGAAGCCCTGGCGCAGCAGCCGGGAGCAGCCCCTGACAAAGACCCAGCACAGTTAAATCCGTTAGGAGACTGTATCACAGAAGAGTTATCATGGCTTAAAAAAAAAAGAAACTACACTGACATGTATGTAAGTTGGAACCAAAAGGCAAAAAAGTTTTCTGAGGCAAAATAAATAAAAAGCAGTAGAAACTAAAGCTTCTAACTACTAAGAGCATTTTACCTGGGGTTCAAAATGCTAAGGTCACTTTAAATTTCTCCCTGAACTAATAACCATAATTAACTGGCAACCAAAATAAATCTATTCAAGCTACATATACATAATTTTCTTCCCAGGATATACCTCAAATCATAAACATACTTTCCTTTCCCATCCTCAAGTATGATAGGTGACAATGGCTTCAGACACACAATTCAGTAAGAACTGAGACATTCCACCAATTTCTAATTTTTCCAAACTTAAAAATAAAAGCGTTCCTTTCCAAGTAAATCTGAGAAGTGCACATCTGCTTGAATTGCTCAACCTATAATAAATACAAAGCTTTCACTCTGAATGATGAGCATGTGCACATGTGCTCAGTTGCTTCCCACTCTGCGATCCCATGGACTTCAGCCTGCCAGGCTCCTCTGTCCGTGGGATTCTCCAAGCAAGAGTACTGGAGTGGGTTGCCACGCCCTCCTCCAGCGGATCTTTTCAACTCAGGAATTGAACCCGAGACTCTTATGGCTTCTGCACTGGCACCAGCGCCACAGTATGAGATTAATACCCACATTTTACTAAAGAGAACACTAAAGATCATAATGGCTTGCTTAAGATCACCCAACAAATTAGCTGTAAAGCCTAAAACACAACTCAAGACCTAATGATCTCTTTCATATACTATGTGAATTTAGTATTTAGTTTTAAGACCAAACAGAAGGTCACTGAAAAAACTGACAGTGATATACAAGTTATATAACTAAAGTAAAGATTCCACTTAAAATAGCAACAGATACATGAAATACTGAGGAATAAGCTTCACAAGAAACATACTACCAAGGAATACTATCAAGTAACAAAAAAGACTTAAATGCTTAAAATACTTTAAAGACTTAAAGCATCATGTGTTCTTGGATACAAGAGCAATAATAAAAACATTAGTTCTTAAATTAATCTAAATTTAATTCGATCTTGATTTCTAAAAATACCAGTAGAATTTCTCTGGAACCAGACTAATTCTAAATTTAATGTGTAAAATTAAATAGTAAGAATGGTTGGGAAATTTCAGAAAGAGAAACAAGGGCACACAAGCTTCTCTAGATATATATTACGAAGTTATAATAACTTTAAAAGGTGGAATTGGCAAAATGATTAGAAGACTGGAACAGAATAAAGCTCAGAAGACCTAAATACATCTGAGAAAATGTATGGTACAGGTGGCATTTCAAACTAACAGGAAAAAATGGAACATTCAATAAATGATATTGAACTACTATGGGTAGCTATATAGAAAAAATTAAACATAAAAGTTTGATCTTTAGGTTCCAAATAGATCAAAGATTTCAAATTAAAAGCAAAGCAATAGGCTAGATGAAATGAACATTTTTTCTTAATAAGCTAAGTAATGAAGACTTTTCTAAAATGAAACTACTTAGATGTCAAATGAAAGAATTGACAAATTTAATTATAAATTCTAGAAAGCTAGAAAATACTATACAAAACTCAAAAGATATACTAAATGCTTAAAATTATTTGCAATTCTTAAAAGAAAAACCTAAGTTCTCTAACACACAAAGAGCTCCAACAGATAATTAAACAAACAAACAAACAACCTCAATAGAAATATGCAATGCAGATACAGAAAACAAATTTATGCTACCGAAGGGGAAAAGGGAGGAGAGATAAATTCGAAGTTTCGGATTAGCAGATACTACTATATATACACAGATAAATAGCAAGGTCCAACTGTACAGCACAAGGAACTATATTCAATATCTTATGATAAACCATAATGGAAAAGTATCTGAAAAAGAACACACATAAATATATATACCTGAATCACTCTGTTGTACACTAGAAACACAACATTGTAAATCAACTACACTTCAATTAAAAAAAAAAACCTTCAATGAAGAGAAATGTAAATGGCTTTTAATAATATGGCATGAACAGATATTCAATATCACTTGTAATTAGGATTTACAATTAAAACTGTACCAATATACTACTTTTCGCTTGTCCAACTGGAAAAAAATTTTAAATTGATAACAGATCACTGATAAGGTGTGTGCGTGCTTAGTCGCTCAGTCGTGTCTGACTCTTTGTGACGCCATGGACTGTAGCCCGACAGGCTTCTCTGTCCATGGGGATTCTCCAGGCAAGAATATTGGAGTGGGTTGCCATGCCCTCCTCCAGGGGATCTTCCCAACCCAGGTGTCCCAAATTGAACTTAGGCTTTTAAGAATTGCAAATAATTTTAAGCATTTAGTATATCTTTTGAGTTCTGTATAGTATTTTCTAGCTTTCTAGAATTTATAATTAAATTTGTCAATTCCTTCATTTGACATCTAAGTAGTTTCATTTTAGAAAAGTCTTCACTACCTAGCTTATTAAGAAAAAAGGGGATTCTTTACCCACTGAGCCACCAGAGAAGCCCATAAATAGGCATTCTTTGTACTTTACTAGAAGTGGGGTAAAACGGCAAGCTTCTATAAAAGACAAGATGGAATATCCATCAAAATTGAAAATGCACATACTTTCTGATCCAGCAAGCAATTGCAGTGCTCAATATTTATCAGATATATAAAATATTGCACAAGAATATTCACTGCACTACTGTTGCTAACAGGCTGGAAACAATGTAAAGGCGATCAGTAAGAGACTCCGTAAACAAATTACAGCACATCTAGTAATGAAAAAAAGAAAAAGTCAGCTGTGTCGGTAATAATAAGAAACAAACTAAGATATATGAGTGGAAAATGCAGGATATAGAACAGTGTGTAGAGTATGCTATTTGGGGGGATACTGAGTGTATGGATATTCTGAAAGAATTCACACAAAAAAAGCAAACTAACTGCTTCAGCAGAAAGAAGAAATCTGAGTAACTGAGAAGAGAACAGAGGAAGGCTTGTTTTTCACTGTAAATCCTCTCATACCTTTGATTTTGTACTACGTAATTACCTATTTAAAAAATTTTTTTTAATTCAATGAAGTGAAATACTCAAGTACAAAACTATCAATGCCAGCCTTAATGTATAATTCCATTATATGTCCAAGTTTCTTAGGACATTATTTATACTGACTCTTGGTCCAGCAAACAGGAAGAAATTAAAATCAGAACTAGGTAAACTATGTAAAAAAAACAAAGCTAATCTTCAGGACTTCCCTGGTGGTCCCAGTGGCTGGGACTCCAAGTTCCCAATACAAAGCGCAGGGTTACATCCCTGGAGAGGGAACTAGATTTCACTTGCTGCAACTATGAAGATCTTGAATGCTGCAACCAAGACCTGGTACAGTCAAATAAATAAATAAAATATGTTAAAAAAAGAAAAAACTAATCTTCAATTTCTTTATTCCATCTGACAACCTGCCTAAGCCTGTGATTATCTTCCTGGGAGGCAAGAGTCTCCACTATGTATATTACAGCATAGGTGATCATAGTATTTTGGTTTATTAAAACCGCTTAAGACTATCAGGCCATGGATACAAGTAAGTTTACATCAGTAAGTTTTTACTAAAAACCTAGCACTGTATTGGCATATAAGACCAAAAATGCAAAAATCAAAAACAATAAGACTTCTGGTTAGAACAAAAACTCTGACAGAAGTTACTTCATTACCACCGGTAACTACAAATAAAAAAGACATTAGTAAACATCCAAATAATTGTTGAATACATAAATGAACTATGAACTAGCTGCTAGGGATATCGGCCACCCAAGACAGACATTTCTCTTGACTTTATGGCATATAAACCCCCTGGCAGTCCAGTGGTTAGGACTCTGAACTTTTACTGCTGGGGCCTGAGTTCAATTCCTGGTCAAGGAACTAAAATCCCTCAAGCCAGGAGGTGTGACCAAAAGAAAGTATAGTCTAATGATGAAATAGGTACTATACAAATAATTAAACTAATTAAAATTGTGATCTATCCTACATAAGGGAAGTGCAAGGTGCTATAAGACAGTCCTAATCTAATATGGGCTTCCCCGGTGGCTCAGACAGTAAAGAATCCACCTGCAATGCTGGAGACCTGGGTTCGATCCCTGGCTTTGGAAGATCCCCTGGAGGAGGGCATGGCAACCCACTCCAGTATTCCTGTCTGGAGAATCCCCATGGACAGAGGAGCCCCGAGGGCTACCGCCCATGGGGTCGCAAAGAGTTGGACATGACTGAGCGACTAAGCACAGCACAGCACACAGTGAAGCAAGTTCTGAAGAATGAAGAGCTGCCTTCCAGACAGAGAGATTAGCTACAGCATGTAGAAAGGCTGCTGGGTGAGCTCTGAACCTTCAGTGAATGGGGGAAAAAAGATCTGTATAGCTAGACCATATACTACAAGAAAGCAAGTAAAAATAAATGATGCTGGAGAAGTAGCAGGGCCAGATCACACCATGTTAAAAATGAAGACTGAAGGCTTTAAAGGGAGAATAGAAGTTTTCAGATAAGTGACTCGGTCAAATTTGCTTTTTAAGACAATTTTAGCTGATGTGAGAGGAGTAGATTAGAGTAAACTGCATATATATACATAGAAGTATGAAGAAACACAAGAGAATAATAAATTCAGGTTAGTGATTACCTCTGGTTAGGAGGCCCACAACAGTGGTTGTCAGGGGAGAGGAGGTGCATCAGGTAAGGAAACAGAAGACTTCAACTATACTGGTAATACTGTATTTTTTACTTTTTAAAACAGGAGTGAAAAAACAAGGAAAGACCATTTAAAATTGACTATAATAACTGT
Organism: Redunca redunca; assembly: GCA_006410935.1. NCBI lineage: Eukaryota > Metazoa > Chordata > Mammalia > Artiodactyla > Bovidae > Redunca > Redunca redunca. The sequence goes on from SJYQ01005098.1 coordinate 46,521, forward strand.
CTTAGGAAAAGATGGCCAAGACTAGGATGGGGAAACTAGAGGTGGAAAGAAAACTGCAAGAATCTGGCTTCAGTAAGTTGTTGACAGAGCCACTTAATGAAAAAGGGTACAGTGAAGAAGGTGTAGGTTTGGAACCAAGATCAAGAGTTCACTCTGGGCAACTCAATTCAAACTACCTGAGTATCTAAGTGGAAATGCTGACTGAGCAGACAGCTGGGATCAGAAAAGGGGTCTGAACTATAGATTAAAAAAAAAATTGGTTGTATTAAAAATATATGGTGGAAAAAAAATATATATATATGGTGGGACTTCCCTGGTGGTCCACTGGCTAAGACTCCACACTCCCCATGCAGGGGGCCCAGGTTTGATCCCTGGTCAGGGAACGAGATCCCACATGCCATAACTGAGAGTTTCCCATGCTGCAGCTAAAAGATTCTGTGTGCCACAACTAAGACTTGGTGCAGCCAAATAAATAAAAATAAATAACTATTAAAAAAAAATATGTGGTAACTGAAGGCACAGAATGGTTAAGATTAGAGAAGGGAGGCAGACTAAGGACCAAGACTTCAAAGAGACCATCAATTAAAGATCTTGGGGGCGGTGGAGGAGACCTGAAGGAATAGCCAGAGAGCAGGGAAGGAAAATCAGAAAACTAAGAGAAGAAACTATTTCAGGAAGGAAATTTTCCAATCCAAATAAACACCTACTCTAGATGGGCAATTAGGAATCTAAGGTCCAAGAATGAGTAAAGGGGAATTCCCTAAAAATAGACAAGAGTCCAGACCCACTTCACTCTGAACATTCCCAAAAGGAATGCTGTAACTTGGTTAAGTAACAATAAATTCCATCAAACCTGATAAATCCCTGCAAGACGTAGCTGAAAATTTTTATGACTATCTGAGACTTAACTACAATTTAGATGACAATAGGATATGAAGTTGATTCCATCTCTATAGAGAAAAAACAAAACCTCTGAAATCCTATACATTTTTTTTGCTCCAAAGATTTTACATGATTTCCAGATTGCTAAACCTTTTTGGCATGTTAAACTCTAAGCATTTTGAGAGCAAAATCCAAACAACATTCATCTTTGAATCTTCAGCATCTAGTGCTTACCATAGGTACATGACTGAAAAGAGAATTGCACTGAATAAACGAGCACCAGAACACTTTTGTCCAGTTCTGCTAGTGTCACAGCAATATAGCTTCACAGAACAGGCTTTAACTAAGAGTTCTACTCATTCTACAGAAATAAAGATCTCATCCTTGTCTTTATAAAAAAAAAAACAAAACTACCTCATCAGGCAATACTTTATTGACCTGAATGATAAACCCAAGTGTTCTCTACCATATGCCAGTCAGAATGACTGGTCATTCATTCTTGACAGCTGTAGAAAATAGTGGTGCGAAGACTTAACCAAATAGGTCCTTACTTCCACACAAACTAAATTCGTAAGCTGCAGTAATATGCTTGAAAAACAACTGCTGACACTTTGCCGATATTAACAGCTCAAAACTGTTTTCTATGTGTAAGTTTCAGGTTAATGGTATCAGCTAAAACCTATCTTAAATGTATTCTCAAAGAAATGGTCCCCAAAAGAAAAAAAGAAAGTAACTCCATCCTATCTTTGCCTAAATTTTTGCTAGGCATTTTGGATAGGAGCCACACAAACTTCTATGCCACAAGAAAAGCACAAGTTCAGAAATAAGTAACGATACTTCCAGCTGTACTCAACTATGCAAATTAATATTTAAAAAACAAAATACAAAAGAAAACACTTCATTTACTTTGAAATGTGAACTTAAAAAAAAGTTCCAGCTTTTTTGGAACTCATCACTTTGCACTGAATAAAATCATGGAACTAGGTATTTACTGAGAAAAAGATGCTCTGAATTTTAATTATCTATTTTGTAGTCTAGGATCCCAATTAATGAATTGATAGGTGAATCCTGAAGGGGCGGTGAGGAAAGGAGTAGCTAATCAGAGACCTACCCAGAATCCTTTCACTTTGGCTAATTTATACAGATATGAAATAATAAAAATTAGTAAGGGACAGCAGCATTTATAAACAAGATTATTATGCTAAAAATATGTTAACTTCTTAAACCTTTTCAATTAAAGGCTGAAACTCAATTCTACCTTCATAGACTGAACAGAAAAGTTACTCAGTCCTTTGCTCCTTTTTAAGAGCATTGTGGCTGCTAGCACAAATAGAAAACCAATTTAAGGGGCTTCCCTGGTGGTCCAGTGGCTAAGACTCTGAGCTCCTAACGAAGGGGGCCTGGGTTGGATACCTGGTCAGGGAACTAGATCCCACATGCCACAAGGGAGACCCAGTGCAGCTAAATAAATAAAAAAAGAAAACCAATTCAAAAGTCACACAACCTAAAAAGTTAAGAACACTTTTATTTGGAAAGGATGTTTGAAGTGCTTGGGAAAAGGACCCAACAGCTAGTAAATAGCATCAAACCATTCTTCATAAATCAGGACAAATAATAAAAGGAGAATTTCATATAACTACCACATATTCTCTTCAAAATGTAGTTTTCCTATAACACTCTGCTCACAATGATCTGGTGAAAACTAAGACACAGACTTGTTTACCAGAGCTTTTTACCTTTCACCCAGAAGACTTAGTTCACATGTTTCTTTAATTCTGCCATTACAGAGCACTTAGGGAATCCAAAGCAACTGCAATACACAAAACTATGGTAAAATCCAAAAAATAAACACACACAAACGCAGCAAACATAATCACAATTCACGTACTTTTAGTCAGGAGCTCAGGAGTTAAGTTTTCTTTTTCTGCATTCATATTCTGGATACCTAAAGCCCTCTTTTGGAGTAAAGGATCCGATTCCTAAATTACATTGTCTTTTTTCCTACAGATATTAATGTACTCCGTTGATAAGAGAATTAAAATCCTTTTCACATATAGTTTGATTTCTACAACGCTTTCACATTTATTCACTGGAACATATAGACAACACGAACGTATGATAATTTTTAGACTGATCAGGCATACAAGATAACGCTTATCCAGAACTTACTGTAACTTGATTTATTCGATCCCACAAAGTAGTCTTGATGCTAACAAAGTAAAGCGCGAGCACAATGAAATCTGTACTACTGCAGGTTCTCAATGAACAATTCTTTCAAATGGTAAATCAAATCCGCCCATTTCCCAAAGAAAAAGTAATCCCAATCTTAGAAACAGTCGCAAAAAAAGAAAAAAAGAAAAGAAAGAAAGAAAAGAACAAACAATTCTAAACCACACAATCACGTAAATCTTTTCAACTCAAAGCTCCAACAGCAGCCGCCAACCACACAACTGGCCACAATCACAGTGTTAGCGCCTCCCCGTAATTTTGAATCTGGAGACAGAAGGGGGGGAAAACACACACACACAAACATACCGGTCGTTCAAAGTTTCACCAAGTGGGGAAAAAAAATCATTTTAAGTTTTAAAAACAAAAACGTGTTAACCGAGAGGCGATTACCATATTCCCCGGTCCCCTCACTTCTAAGCCCGCGAACTACATCTCTCAAACATTCACGGAGACGGGAGTCCCGGCAGGGATGTTCGAGGAAAGAGCCAGACGAACGGCACGCCGCCCGGAGAGATGTCAGGGGCCGAGCATCCGGAGACAAAGACCAGCCCGCGAAGCGCCCCGGCTCGGCCCTGCGCCCCTAACCGCCCGAGGAGTTGCGAGCACCGCCGCAGTGCGCGCCCAGGTCCTCCGGGCTCCCCGCCCACCCGGCGCGACCGCCGCGGCCCGGGCCCACCCCCGAGACCGTTTTCCCTCCCAATTTGGGAACCGCGCGTCTGGGGACAAAGGGGGAGGGCGCGCCGGGGGCAGCGGCGGACAGCGGGTGGCGACGCCCCCTCGGGGCTAGGCGGGAAGCCCTCGGTGGCGTCCTCTCCCTCCGCTCGCCCCCCGCCGCACTCTCCGCCGGGCCCCAGACCCCTCTCCAGCCTCCTCACAAGTTCTCCCGCCTCCCCTCGGGCCCCGCCCCTGGCCCGCTGCCTCTCAGCCGGCCCTACGGCCGCCCCTCACCGGCCGGCGGGGTCCCCCGGAGCCGCCTCCTCCGCCGGGCCTCGGCCCGTCCCGCCGGCCGCCGCCTCATGTGCCCCGCGTCGCCATCGCCTTCGCCGCCACCGTCGTCTCTCCTCCTCCACCTCTTTCGCCGCCGCCTTCGCCTCAGTCTCCGGCCGAGGCCGAAGCCGCTCCCGCCGCCGCCTCCCGCTCCCGCCGCCCGGAGCCACGGGGAGGCGCCTGCGCACTGCGCGCTGCGATGGGGGCGGGGGCGTCCCGCCGCGGCCTGGGAGCCGGGGGCGCGCGGCCAGCGGCGCTGGGGTGGGAGGGGGCGCCCGGAGCGCGCGGGCGGCCGCGCGAGTGTTCAACTTTCCGCGGTCGGGTCTGCGCGCTCCCCAGCGGTCCGGGACGCGGCACGTGTAGGAGCGACCCACCAGCTAGGAACCTAGACCCCGGGTGGGCGCAGACTTCGCCTCCGGGGCAGGTCATTCCTCCAGCTTGCTTCTCGGGACAGCAACCGCCCCCGGCCGGCCGTGCCTCTCACTTCGAGCGGGCATCTAACAGCGCCGTGAAGACACGCCTTACCTGGGTATCCAGGGTTGGTCCTTTGAGCCCCGGAGTTGTCTTCTGTGCTGCGCTCGGCCAAGGCCAGGGGATGTAACACCGGACGCTGATTCCCGGTTCTAGGTTCTGCTCTGCAGTTACTCGAAGATCCTGCTGGCCTTCGTCGGGTTAATGGTCGTAATTCTTCCGAGGCTTGGCTTTTACTGTTTTAGATACTTTTGAGGTCCTGGACTTCTCGAATTAGCAAGACCCTAATAGGCCATTTCCTCTTAACCCTCTACATCCCGGCAGGATCCCATTTTCAAAGGGATCCTTTAAAAACTTGTATGAATAGGTAACTTGAACCTTGAACTGCACCGTAGGAATACGAAAACTCCTCAAATGCTTTAAGTGGAGGTGTCCATGCATAACAACGGAAGTCGAACTCAGGAGATGGGGGAGTACTTTACTTTGTAAAGTGCTCCTAAATTATCTTACTGACCATCACCATACAGAAGGATGGGTTTTTATTTTACCTTTTTGATCACAGAGGAAATTAAACTCTTAACCAGTGAGATGACTTGGTATAGCTCAAATCCCCTGCCCGACGGAAAGCCAAGCCCTTATGGCCAGTCGAGAGGTTGAAAACAAACTTGAGGGCTGAGCATCTGGCCCACTGACAAATGTTTTGTTTGGCCAGTAGGACGTTTTCCAAAATTGTCAATCAGTTGCCAAATTTTAAAAATCTTTCTTTCTGGCTTCTCTCTAAAAAGTCAAAAGTTTACTCACTTTGAGCCTTTGTTTTCCCCTGGCAGTTACTTGTGAGTAGCATCTGTCTGCCAGGCTCAAGCTCCTCTCCATCTTGAATCATTTTCATTAGCTGCTTGACCTCGGTATTTAAATTACCTTCCCCCTATACTTGCCGTGTCCTGAGAGCCACATGCCCTCCCCACTGTCATTGTTACTTCTCTACAAATGTATTTAAAATTACAAGTGTGGGGACTTCCCTGGTGGTCCAGTGGCTAAGACTCTGTGCTCCCAATTCAGGGAACCCAGATTCCATCGCTGTTCAGGGAACTAGATCCCACATGCGGCAACTAAGAATTTGCATGCCACAACTAAAATTATCCTGCATGTTGCAAGTAAAGCTCCCGCATGCTGCAACTAAGACCCGGTACAACTAAATAAATAAATAAAAATATTTAAAAATTAAAATGACAAGTGTGAAGACCCTGTAAATATGTGAAAATAGAAATAAAGTACAGATAACACAGGAGACAACATCGTTGTAAAACTGACTACAATATTAAAACTCCCAACAATTGCTAGTACAAGTATAAATTGGTGCAAATCACTGGAAAACTATTTGGCAATGAATGTCTACTAAAGCTGAACCTAGGAATGCACTATGAATCTGTAGTTCTACTGAAATTCCACAGAAATATGTACAAAATACTTGTTCTAGAATATTCATGGCAGCACTGTTTGTAACAGCCAAGAAACTGGAAACTACCCAAAATGTCCATCAACCACAGCAAGGATAGACAAAATGTTACATTCACACAATATACAACAATGAGAATGAACAATCTTTACAGGGAGCTTTAAGATAGATTAATTTCCCCAAACTTTCCACTTATATGAAGTTCAAAAACAGGCAAAACTAATTTGTACTGTTAGAAGTAAGGATAGTGGTTATCCTAGGGAAAGGATAGTTACTAGAAGGGAGGGGGCTGGTCTTGTTCTCTTCTTGGTCTGAATGCCAAATACAAGATACACAGGTGTGTTTAGTTGCCACATTCGAGCTGTTCTCTTTCAATAGGGGTAGTTTACTTTTCTATGGTATGTTAAGACCAATTAATAAGCTTTTAAAACATTTGGTTATGAAAGTACCTATGTATAAACAAATATGTATTATATATTATACATGTAAATTATATATATATATACACTCAAATGTTTATTAGGTATTATTTTCCTATAAATTCATGGATGGACATGCCCAGGAAGCCTCTCCATCTTTTAGCATTACCCGTTCTTCATGGAGATTGAGAAGCAAACACTTCCTATATTTGTTATCTTACTCTCAAGCATGCAGCTTGTCTTTATCTAGGTAGAGCAATCAGTTTTTTGTTTGGTTGGTTTTAGTTTTTTGCCACGCTGCTTTTAAGATCTCAGTTCCCCCACTAGGGACTGAACCTGCATCCTCTGCAGCGAAAGCTCAGAATTCTAACCACTGGACCGCCAGGGAATTCCCTAGAACAACCTTTTAAAGATGGAAATGAAACCCAAGGAAGCTAAGCTGTTTTACCTGCAGACTGTTTAAAAAATAGAAACGTAGTCAGACTCTGTCTCCTGGTCAGAACTCCTTCCTCTCCTCTCATCACCTTGCCAGCTAGAGACATCGTTTAATCCAGTTATAGCTGAGCTGAGGCCAGAAACCTAAGCTAGTGGTCCAGGCATTGACCAGGGTCCGAGCAAATCAGGGCAACTGCTAGAATATGAGCTCTCTGGAGGCAGGGAAACTATATCAGAGCTCCTAGAGCCCAGCCCAACACATAGTAGGTGCTTGACAATTGTATACAGAGTGAATGCGTGAAGGAAGGCTTGCCACTGTGGGCTAATATAAAAAGGCTACCAGAGGGAAGGAAACATAAAAAGGATACCAGCAGGAAGGGGGAAAAAAAAACAACCCTCACGTTTCAAATGGGGAAATGATGGGGAAATGGGTCTGGTTTCCAGCCTCTGGCAGGGAGCAGGGAGCCGGGTGCTGTGAGAACCATGTCACTTTTTATTCACATGGGGCTCAGGCAGGAAAGGATCAAAACCCAGTTTGAGAACTTGAGAGTCACCCTGGGGCTCTGTGGTTTGGGAACTATAGGGTCAACTTGAAGGCTGCAGCGTGTCATTATTTCCATTACACATTTTCCAGGGTCTCCACTTGGCTGGTAGGTTCAGAGCCCATTCTTCTGTCCTAGGGGATGGGACCAGAGGCCTAGAGAGGTAGGATTTGGGAAAGCTCCCTGTTGGCAATAGGAAGCCCTGCCACAGACGGGCTGAATAAGAAGCTGTTGATTCCTTCTGCTATTGGGAGGGGGCATGTTACTATCACAACCCCCTCCCAGCGGTCTCAGTTAACCTGTAGTTGTTCTGTTGCTAAATCCTGTCCAAGAGATACATTATACTACTCCTTCCTGCCACAGGGGTTTTGTTTAAAGCAGGGTTTTTTTTGTCAAAGAATTTTTTGAATGGGTAATACAAGTAGTGTAAAAGAAACAGTAAGATGACTCCTTACCAGTGTTTCCCAGAGCCCAGCTAGCAGCTTTTTGAGTATTAATGCTGGATTGCAAGTTAAGGTCAATTTACTTGCAAATGAAGGATACATGAAATATGCTCAGGAGTTGGGGGTGGGGAGAAGGATATGGGAGATGAAGAGACCTTCTCTGGTACCACCCAGACAGGGACGTTTGGACACGCCCAGAACCCAGTGTGCTGGGTCACCAGCTACCCTGCCTTGATGAGAGTCCTTGAATGTCTGGAGGCCCTGGGTTCAGAGGTCTGTCCTGCCCAGCTGTTTACATTCATTTATGTGTATCCCCTTTCTTTCTTTCTTTTTTTTTTTTTTGGCCACTTGGTATATGGGATCTTAATTCCCAGACCTAGTATCCAACCTGCGTGCCTTGCATTGGAAGCAGAATCTTAACCACTGGACTACCAGGAAAGCCCCTCATTTACACATATTTCTAAGATGGCGTGAGTGCTTAGTGTTCATGTGCTTAACTGTTTGCTACCCCATGGACTGTAGCCCCCGAGGCTCCTCTGCTCATGGGAATTTCCAGATAAGAGTACTGGAGTGGTCAGCCATTTCCTACGCCAGAGTATCTTCCAGACCAGGGATTGAACCTGCGTCTCCAGTGTTTCCTGTATTAGCTCGCAGATTCTTTACCACTGTGCCTCCTGATTTTTGCCTGAGATGGTGTGAGAATGTGATGAAATGTACAGGAAACCACATTGTCATATGTTAAATTTTCATTGTAAGGTGGTCTATAGTGATTATCATTGTTGGTTGGATAGCGGAGCCATTTACCTGTGGTATGATATGGTTGTTACTTAACCTCTCTCAGCCTTGATTTCCTCACCTGTAAAGTGGGGATAATGATATCTACCAGTTGGGGCTGTTGTGAAGATTAAATATGTGAAGTACCTAAATCTTGTAGGCTCTCAAGACATTAGTCCCCTCTCACAGTGTGCTTTGGGGAATCTGGGTATTCAAAAGGACCCAACACAGAACTTTAGCAAAACATTTCAAGTCCTCTGGCGCATCCATCTGTTAGTACTGGGGTCTGTACTGGTGTCCTCCACAGCTCAAAATTCTTTCTTCATGAGACATGATTCTATTCTATCACTACACTCTCATTCAGCCTTCTAATCACCATTATCCACACCCTCTTAGAATCTTTAAAAATATGTGAGCAGTCTCTCCAGAATGATTATTGTTGTTCAGTCACTGAGTCATGTCCAACTCTTTGTGACCCCTAACTGCAGCACGCCAGGTTTCCCTGTCCACTATCTCCCAGAGTTTGCTCAAACTCATGTCCATTGAGTCAGTGATGCCATCTAACCATCTCATCCTCTGTCATCCCCTTCTCCTCTTGCCCTCAATCTTCCCCAGCATCAGGGTCTCTTCCAGTAAATCAGCTCTTCATATCAGGTGGCCAAAGTATTTGGGCTACAGCTTTGGCATGAGTCCTTCCAATAAATATTCAGGGTTGATTTCCTTTAGGATAGACTGGTTTGATCTCCTTGCAATCCAAGGGACTCTCAAGTCTTCTCCAGCACAATTCGAAAGCATCAGTTCTTCAGTGCTCAGCTGTCCTTATGGGTCAGCTCTCACATCCACATCTGTACATGACTACTGGAAAAACCATACCTTTGACTATACGGACCTTTGTTAGCAAGGTGATGTCTCTGATTTTAATATGCTGTTGAATTTTGTCATAGCTTTTCTTCCAAGGAGATTATTCTTCCAGAATGACTCAGTTCAGTTCAGTTCAGTCACGTCCGACTCTTTCTGACCCCATGAATCGCAGCACGCCAGGCCTCCCTGTCCATCACCAACTCCCGGAGTTCACTCAGACTCATGTCCATTGAGTCAGTGATGCCATCCAGCCACCTCATCCTCGGTCGTCCCCTTCTCCTCCTGCCCCCAATCCCTCCCAGCATCAGTCTTTTCCAATGAGTCAACTCTTCTCATGAGGTGGCCAAAGTAATGAGTCTCAGCTTTATCATCATTCCTTCCAAAGAAATCCCAGGGCTGATCTCCTTCAGAATGGACTGGTTGGATCTCCTTGCAGTCCAAGGGACTCTCAAGAGTCTTCTCCAACACCACAGTTCAAAAGCATCAGTTCTTCGGCACTCAGCCTTCTTCACAGTCCAACTCTCACATCCATACATGACCACAGGAAAAGCCATAGCCTTGACTAGACGGACCTTAGTCAGCAAAGTAATGTCTCTGCTTTTGAATATGCTATCTAGGTTGGTCATAATGATTAGTGGATACCAAAGGCACTTTCTTGGCCCAAGCCTGTAGCTCTTGGGGCTGTCCTTGAACAAATGCTACGAGGTCCTTGGAACCAGTGCCTGTTTTTAGAGAGGGGATGTCCCCACCTTCCCTACCCCAGGTACCTTCTAGAGGCTGCCTCGGCCTAGCTATCTCATCTAGAGACTTCTACTGCCCTGGCCTGTTCCTGCTACCTTCTCTTTACTCCTCAAGCCCCCCGAAACTACTCTGTGGCCCAGTGTTCTTTCCCCTGTAACTACCCTAGCCCTTCAGCCTGGGTCTTTCTCATTCTTACTCCAACTCAGGGCATTCTCTGTTCCTTGTCCAGTTCATTCATCGTCACCCCCTCAGTCACAGCACTCCTTAGCTCAAGGCAAAAGCTGCACGTCCCTCACTGCTCCCGTTCTTGTCACTCAGCTCCCTCGGGGCTATATATAGCACAGCTGTGTCTTTAGATTGTGTACAGCTTCAAGTCCAAGCCCCCCTCCCCCACCCGTTCCCTTCCCCCAACACACTCAGGAGAATAAACCTGAAGCTTCCAGTTAGGGCAGGGAAGCCCCTCCAACAGGGAGGACCGGGTTTGCAGAGGGATGCAAGTATGCTGAATTCAGGACCACCCAGAACATGGCAAGCTTCCCATCCGCTGTCAGTGACTTTCCGTTCCTCCCCCAGCCTGTTCCCCATCCCCCCCACCTTGCTCATTCTGGAAAAAAAGGAGTAGGCAGCACAGACGGGAATTCTAACAATCATGTTATTTAACCCTCACATGCGTGCTCAGTCATTCACTGGTGTCCGACCTCTGTCCATGGGATAGGATCTTCTGGACCCAGGGTTTGAACCCACTGGCAGGCACGTTCTTTACCACTGAGCAACCTGGACAGCCCTATTTAACCCTTACATCGATCCTATGGGTAGATGTTACCTCCATTTTACAGATGATGACATAGACTCAAAAGAGGTTGAGTGGTAGAAGACCAGATATTTAGAGAGCAGTCGGTTAAGGAGGTGACCCCACGTCTGACTCTGGCCTGCACTCTGGGTTCATTAAGTCTGTCTGTCTAGACCCCTCTAAATTAGAATCTATATTAGTGTGACCTGATCTGGAAGAAGGAGAAGGCAATGGCACCCCACTCCAGTGCTCTTGCCTGGCAAATCCCATGGACGGAGGAGCCTGGTAGGCTGCAGTCCATGGGCTCGCTAAGAGTCGAACATGACTGAGCGACTTCACTTTCACTTTTCACTGTCATGCACTGGAGAAGGAAATGGTGACCCACTCTAGTGTTCTTGCCTGGAGAATCCCAGGGAAGGGGGGACCTGGTGGGCTGCCGTCTCTGGGGTCGCACAGAGTCAGACACGACTGAAGTGGCTTAGCAGATCTGGAAGAAAGAGGTTTATTAAGTGAATTACTAATGTAGAAAGGTTAAATCAAAGTAATTATTAAAGACTTGGCATATTAATAAAAATGGTATCATAATTTTATCTTATCTCTTTACTAAAACAGGACTCTACAGAAATCTGTTCTTTGAAGTTTTGGTTACTGTGTGTTCTCAGAGGTTTTTGAAATAAAAAGCAATTTTATTTCTTCTATTTCAAAACTTTCCCTCCACCTTTTAGGTGTTCCCCAGCTTTGATTTTAGAAATGGTTAGAAGTCTAGTGCTTTTTTCTGTCACTTACTGTGACCTTGAGCAAGATGTTTAACTCAAGCCTTAGTTTTTCATCTTTTTTGTTAATTAATTATTAATTTATATATTGACCTTGAGGCTTGTGGGATCTTAGTTGAGAGTCCTTTGGACAGCAAGGGGATCATCTCAACAGGGAGAAGTTGAAATTCGCTCTCCTTAGCTTGGCCCCTGTTCTCTAAAGTACTCGGAGTTGATCCCAATTCTCGCCCTGTGTCAGCCAGACATTTCCACTATCCCACTTCTGGCCTAGACCATTGATCTCTGGAGAATTCAAGCCACAGTTGGGACCAGGAGAGGCAGCACAGGAGTGTGTGTGAATGCCTGGGAGGAGAGTTCCCAGGGACGCTGGGGATATGCGGAGGCCCCGGGGGAGCAACTGTGACCCTGGGTCTCTCCCTGGAGCAGTGAGGGCTGGGGAGAGAAGAGAGACATCAGCTGCTGGACACATTTCCAGTGCTGAAAAGTCGCTTTAGGACAGAGTAATCTGGGGGAGAAACAAAGGCCTGGGATGGAGTTGGAGTCTCTACAGTGCACCCGGTCCTTCTCCATTTCTTAGCAAGAAGGTTCTTTGGGGCGAGCCAGACCCAGGTTCACATCATGACATTCACTAGCTGTGTGTGTGCACGCTCAGTCGCTCAGTCATACCCAACTCTGTGATCCCATGTAGCCCGCCAGGCTCCTCTGTCCATGGGATTATCCTGGCAGGAATACTGGAGTGAGTAGCCATTTCCTCCTCCGAGGGACCTTCCCGACCCAGGATAGAACCCTCATCTCCTGTGGCTTCTGCATGGGCGGGTAGATTCTCCACACCTGAGGCACTTGGGAAGCCCTCACTACCTGTGTACCCTTGGATAACTCATTTAACCTTTCAGAAGCTCAGTTGCTGGTCCAGGGACAAGCTGCTACTTACTGCGTAGAATGGTGGAAAGTTCTGAAATATGAATACTTGAAACAAAAGAGGTGCTAATGATGGCCATGGGCTTCTCCATAACCTAAGCATCAGCCTGCAGGCAGTAGAAAGGGTTCTGGAGATGTGAGGGAAGCCACAATTGTTTCAAATTCCTGGACAAATCTCCTTAGTCCAGAAAACATTCTTGGAGGGGTCAAGACCAACACCAGACAGGCTGTCTCCCACAATTATGGCATTTATATCCCACATTGTTCTTAAGAGTATTTTTTAAAAACATTTATTAATTTTTGGCTGTGCTGGGTCTTCACGGCTGCATGGGCTTTTCTCTGGTTGTGGCTCGTGGGCTTCTCATTGCAGTGTCTTTCTTGTTGCAGAGTACAGGCCCTGAAGTACTTGGACTTCAGCAGTTGCAGCACATGGCTCAGTAGTTATTGTTCCCAGGTTCTAGAGCACAGGCTTAGTAGCTGTGGCATGTGGGATCTGACGTGACCATGGATTGAACCCTCGTCTCCTGCATTAGCAGGTGGAGTCTATACCACTGAGCCACCAGGGAAGCCCTAAAATAACTATTTAGCTCTACCGCGTCTTAGTTGGGCCATGCAGGACCCTCAATGCCTGTTGTAGCATTCAGGATTTAGTTACCTGACCAGTGGTTGAATCCTGGCCCCCTGCCTTGGGAGTGTGGAGTTTTAGCCACCGGACCACTAGGGAAGTCCCCCTCTTAAGAGTATTTGAGGCCATATAATTTGGGGGAAAACTCAGGATCTCTGCCCATTTTTGCCTGTATATTCCTGTCTCAGTTCTCCAAATCAAGTCCACCTCTGATCCAGCCATGAACCTCCACAGGATTAAAAGACTGAACTGAGATAGGGGATCCCCTTCATCTGATCTTTTATTACTTTACAGTGCTTGGAGTTTCACAAGGTGGCGCTAGTGGTAAAGAATGCAGGAAATCTAAGAGTCAAGGGTTTGATCCCTGGGGCCAGGAAGATTTCCTGGAGGAGGAAATAGCACCCCACTCCACTATTCATGCCTGGAAAATTCATGCACAGAGGAGCCTGGCAGGCTACAGTCGCAGAGTCAGATACAACGGAGCATCTGAGCACAATGCTTGGAGCTCCAGCCTGGAACTCAGCAGATGGGGGGTTAAGGCTGATGTCCTGACCTATCTCCTCCCCTCTCCATTCCTGACTTCAAAGTCTCCTTAAAACCGGACACTGTGTCCCTGACCCCATAGTGGCAGCTCCATCATCAGCTCTTGGCCAATTCAAAACAGCAGACGCTGAGCCTTAGCCAGACTGCTTGCACTCCACTTTCTAGCCATCTCCTAGGGTAAGCACTGGCATGCTGAGGACCTGTGGGGCTGGTAGTCCTTGCTTCTCCAGGAGGAGAGAGGCAACTAGGAATAAGGAGTTGCCTCAAGCAGGGACTTTTGTCTTGGGTTTAGACTTAGAAGGAGCCCAGCAGGCAGAATCCCTGGTCTGGGGCTCCGTCTAGTTTGTGATAAGAGCAGACATTTATAGGGGTTTACAAGTAGAGCAGTAAGGGTCCCCAGGACAGGGAGGCAGGGGGTTGGCAACTGAAAAGAACCTGGCAAGAGATGGACCTGGAGATAGTCCAAGTCTAATTATCTCAATCTCTGGCTCTGGTGGTTTGGTCACCATTGCTGTAACGCTGGGATGGCTCTGGCTGCCCAGGGCCAGGTCTTCCTCTGCACCTCCCTTGGGAAGAACCATCACAGACTCGAGGCCCATCGGGGACCCAAGGTTAAAGCCCTGTTCCTCCCACCCTCATCTGAGGATTTTTCCAGCTGCTTTTCTTGGCCCAAGGATCATACCCATAGGGACGCAGATGGTAGGGGGGGAGGCAGAGAAAACAGTGAAATTGGAATGAGCTGGGGAAAGAGGTGGATGTTGAGAGGAAGAGATGGGAGAAATGGCACTAGCGGTCCAGCCATCTGAGACAGGACAGCCCGAACAAGTAGCGGCTATGTTGGGCATGATAAGAGAGGTCTCGGCAGGCAACTTCCTCCTTCCCGGCTCAGACTGAGAACTGGAGCTCTTACTGTTGCGGGTGCCTCCTTCTAGGACTGGGCTGAAGCCTAGGCCCCAGCTGCTAACATCTGGGTGCAGAATCATGTCTGCTAACAGAGGCTGGTGGGCGCCACCCGAGGGCGAGGACAGTGTGTCTGAGAAGCTCCTGAGGAAAACGAGGGAGTCTCCGCTGGTGCCTATAGGTGAGTGGGAAAGGAAGGAATGGGGGGCGAGGAGGGGGCCTTCTCTTGGAGCGCACGTGTCTGCTAGTCCTTTCAAAGAATGAAGCCCTGAACTCGAGTGGTCCTGCCCACTGACTAATCAACAGCTATAAGGGAGTGAACCAAGAGCGAAGGCGGCACATCTGACGACAGGCAAGGCAGTCTGGGCGGGTGGAGGTGGCGGCCAGCCAAGCGTGTGGGATGCCGACACGTGCCAGGACGGGCAGGGGCAGTCCGGGGCTCCCTCGCCCCGAGGCCCTGGGAGGGGAAGAGAACAGCTATGGGGGATGGCAGTGGTTGGCGAAGAGCTCAGGGAGGTGGGAGGGTTGTGCTGATGGACTATTTGTACAGGGAGGTGGGGGGGCAGTTATTGCAAGGAGGCGGTCACTTTGAAAAAGTCATTGAGAACAGTTCAGTGTTCTAATGACAGCCCCTACTCCACCCACCACTCCCCAGTCCCCTCAGGTGCCCCCGCCCCACAGCAGCAGCAGGAAGGCAGCTGGTTATCCAGACGCCCAGTCAGCCTAGCGAGTGTCTCTTCAGGAGCGCGGTGTGCTTGGTGACTGCGGCCCAAGTGTCACATTCTCTGCCTCTGCAGGCCTAGGAGGCTGCCTGCTGGTGGCAGCATACCGGATCTACCGGCTGAAGGCTCGGGGTTCCACCAAGATGTCCATACACCTGATTCACACCCGAGTGGCAGCACAGGCCTGTGCTGTGGGCGCGATCATGCTGGGTGAGTAGCTGGCGGGGTCGGGGGAGAATGTGGGCAAAACTGACGAGGCAAAATCTGGCTGCGAGCCCGGACAGTTACAGGACATGAGTTCAGCCCCTGGTCCCTACACCAGGCTCCACAGCAAGGCCTTGGTGAAACCCGCATAAGGAGACATTTTCTGGGTTCCCTGATTATTCTCCCGTGTTCAGGGGAAGGTACATAGTCTGTTTCATGAGTCTGTCCTGAGGTGAGAGAACACGCAGCAATTTCTCTTCCACTCTGGATCAGAAGGCAGACTGCTGCTTCCTCGCTGTGTGACAGTGGCCAAGTCCCTTTCTCTCAGACTCTGTTTCCCCGTGTGCAATATGGCAATACCACCGGGGTCCGCCTCCCTCCCTCCATGCTGTGAGGTTTCTCAGACAACATACGTGCAAGGGCTTTATCAACTGTCCCATGGCTTGTCTCCCCAGGCTGTGCAGCCAAGTGTCTGCAGCAGCTGTTGAGACCTGGGGCAGACAGATGAGCAGGGAGGTCGACTCTCGAGGGAACGGCTAGTGTCAGCGCCCCCAGACACCCGGGAGGGCCAGGCGACGGGTGGAGGGGGCGATGTCACGGGGCGCTTTCCCTCCTCCCTCACACAGGCGCTGTGTACACCATGTACCGAGACTACATCAAGAAAACCGCGCAGGATACCAGGGAGAAGTAGGAGTCCTCCAGGCCCAGGGCGGTCGGACCTCGTCAGTCAATCCCGGGAGTGCACCTAATAAAGGAGTTGGAGGCAACTCGCCAGTCTCTCCTTCACACAGTGGACAGCAGAGCGAGGGAAGGCTCTGGTCCCCAACTCCAGGGCGAGGAGAATCTTCGGGGGCAGAGGAGACCTCTGACCCCAGAGACCCAACCACCCCCCAGCCCTCTCAGGCGCCACCCACAAGAGTGGGAGTGGGGGCGGTAAAGAGGCCTCAGTGCTCATGGGAACACTGAGTGGAGAGGCAGGCGCTCCTCTCTGGGGACTAGGCAGGAAGAAGGCTGCAGCTGGGAGCAGACAGGGAGGCCTTGTGGGAGATGACAGAGACCCAGAACCCAAGTGCCAGGACGAGCCTGAAGGGAAGAGGGTGGAGCAGTGGGGATGAAAGGAACAGACCAAGGCAGAGGTCAGAATGTTCTGTTCACTTATATAACATGTCTAAGGTCAAATTTCTACTAAAAAAAAAAAATTTTTTTTCACGTAAATTCTGAAGACAGGGCCCCTTGGGCTTCAACACTTCCAGCCCCTTCTCCTTCCCGGACCCTGAGCTCTTCTCTCTTCTCTGGGAATGGAGCCAGGCTGAGGCCATAGGAGGAACCAGGAGGCCCAATGCTCCTCCTTCTGCGCTGGAGGCATGGGGGCTCCGGGTTTGTTGAGGACGGCCACAGCAGCCCCAGAAATGCTCTGATCACGTGGAGTCTGAGGCCCACGAGGGCCCAGCTTCAAGTCCAGGGTGTGGCACAGCGCGGGGAGCGGGAGCTGCCATGAGGCCTGGCGCTCACATGGGGTAGTTGAGCACCACATCCTGCTTGGCGAGCTCCAGCAACATAGGATCATCGAAGAACTTGCTGATGCTCACGTCCTCGCTCAGGCCCTGCAGAGAGTGAGGGCAGATGCAAAAATGAGTCCTGCGTGACTGCGCTGTACTTGAGTGGAGGGGTGGGGGGCATGTGTTGGCTGAACTATTTCGGGAGTCCTGCCGTTAGGGTATCGTCACAGAGCAGGAGAAGGCTCTCCCTTCCCAGGCATGTGGCCCTAGGCCTGGGTGCTTGAAGCCTGGGAAGACCACGTCTCCCCAAGCTGTGCTGTAAAATGCTCTCAGTCTTTGGGAGGAGGGTCCAAAAGCAAGAAACAAAGAGTGATCCAGCTCCTGGCAAGACCACCTGGGAGTGGAGGCACAGCTGTGGGCCTGAGAACATGTACCTTCCTACGACGGGTTTTGATCATGAATTCTCGGGCCAGGTGGGGAGCTGGCTGTGGCTCCAAGGGGCGGATGACAATGCTCTTGTCCAGAGGGTCACCGGGTACGATCTGAAAGGCAAAGCGGTTTCAGAGCTTCCAGGCCAAGAAGCAAGATGCTTCTCTAGGATGCTGGCGATCCCCCTGGAGGCCTGGGGGTGGGCAGGTCGGAGGGGACGGCCTTGTAGAGGTGGGAGACCCCAGTGGCCAGCCTGCACCATCTTCTTACCTGCCAGTGGTGGAAGACAGACAAGGAAAAGGCCTGGCCCTGTGTGTGAGTTCGCAGATCAGTCTCAAAGCCAAAAGAGTCGATGGCTGGGATGAAAGCTTTGATGGTGTAGAGAGGAGAGCCTGGGATGGGTGCGTCCTGAGTCACGTGTCCCCTGAGACAGAAAAATAAAGGCTGAATTCCTACCCTTGCGGAGGCCAAAAGCAGAGAAGCAATGTACCCCTAACTGCTGACCAGCCGAGAAAAGAATAACCGCAAGTGCCCCACAGAGGGCGGAAACGGCTGGGGCTCTTCCTACAGCTCCCCGTGGAAGTCAAAAGGGCAGCGACCTGTGGGCAAGAGTGGAAGATTGACAGGACAAGGCCCTGAAGACCCTCCCACCACTGACTGACATCCCCCAGGAGCTCTCTGAGGAGGGGTCCGAGGAGAAACCTCAAACTATGATGTGTAGTGAGGCTGGGGATGCCTCATCCCTTTCCTGCTTCCTTCTGTAAATGTAGGCCTCAGGAGTGAAGGCTGTGGGGAGGCCAGGCCTTCTGAATTCCTTCTCACTGGAACTCAGGCTCGCCGCCCCCTTCCTCAGGTGCCTGGCGGCTTACCTGCGCCTGGCCAGGACCGTGTAGACAGCAGAGACACAATCCGCAGGGGCCTGGACCTCGACGAAGTAGTAGGGCTCCATCAGACGAGGGGTGGCCTGCAGCAGAGTGGGATGACAGGGCTCCTCAGCTTGGGCAGAGCTGGGGGGCAGCAGTCTCGAGGGCTCCCGTCAGAACAGCCCCCCTCGCTCACCATGAGGAAGGCTGAGTAGACGACTCTCCGGGCTGTGGGGATGATCTGGCCCCCACCCCGGTGCAGGGGCTCCTGGGCAACCACTGCATCCAGGATCTTAAACTTGACATTCCGAATCACTGAAAAGGAAAAGGGGGAGCGGCCTTGGGAGTGGGTCTGGTGTTAGTCAAGGGCGCAGGGGCAGAGCAGCAAGGAGCCTCTTGCGGCACTGAAGCTGTTTTGTACCCATGAGGGATGTGGTACAGAATCAGCCTGCAGGTATTCTAACAGCGTATATGGAGGTCAGAGGGTAGGCAGACGTTTGCAGTGTTGGTCTCAGGACACACTCAGACCATATAAAGTAGCTCGAGAAGTTTGTGTTTCTTTTCCAGATACATGATTATTTTTGAATGTAGAGTAAATTTAGGAATTGCACACATTTGTCTCCACTGAATTCGGTCCTGCTCTATAAACCACTTCAATCCCATCCTCCTGATGATATCCGTCCTCAAACACATTTCAGGAATGAAGAGCAAATGTCCACCTAGACATGATTTCCATTTCTAGGATGTACCAAGCCATACCACCAGGACAGGGAAGGAGATGAGCCCACCTGGACTATACACCCAGACGCAAGGACCCCAGAGGACAGGGCAGAGAAGGCAGAGGTGCTGGTCGACTTACACTCATCACAGAGGGGCCCCTCCCTGGTTCCCCACTGGAACCCTTGGACGATGCTGTCCTTTACTGAGCCGAGAAGAGCCTTGTCCACCTGCACAGAATGGGAGGGCCCCTTAGCAGTGACCCTGGCCACAGCCAGAGTTTAGAGGGAGGAGAAGGTCGGCACACTAGTAAAAGGATCCTCTTCCTCACCGGAAGACACACAGTACTTCCGGGAAAAGAAGAATGCTTTGGAGTTTCTTCCACTCAAGAGCTAATAAGCAAGGGCCGCATGGTCCCCACCAGTCTAGCAGTACCTCGGAGGGCAGGGTATCGTCCACCAGGATGTTGGGGCCGGTGGCATCCGGGCCGAAAGCCCAGATGGAACGGGCAGCCAGCAGATCCCAGTCGTACTTGGTCTGAAAGAACTCTCCCAGCTTCTTCCTAGAGAGGCGGGGGAGGGGAATGATGGTATCAGACAGTCTGGGACTGCGGTTCCTGGGCCACGGATCCTGCCTTTCTGGCCAACAATGCCCTCAGCTACCCACACTCTGACCGGGACAGCTGCGAAAGCGGGAGGCAAAAGCGCTTCCCAGAGAGGGGGCGTGTCGTGTCAGAGGCTCATCAGGTGAGCTGTCTGGCCGGGAATCGGAACCACGCTCTCACCTGTTCCACGTGATCTGGACCACCTCGTTCTCTATGTCCTCTGCGAGGCCCTTCTCCAGAGGCTCGGCGATCATGGTGATCTTGTTCCTGGTCAGAAAGGAAACAGGTAATGAGGCGGGTCAGCAGGACTAGCAGGAGGGTGGTTCCCAAGAAGAGGATGACAGACGGAGGAGTGAGGACAGTGACATCAGGGAAAGCCACGGGGGCAGAGCAGAGCAGAAAGGGCTTGTCTTCTTTCATCTGAATCCATCACTTTTAAAAAAGAGTAAGGCTTGGGGAGAAATGTTCTTTTTTAAAGCTTTAAGCAGTATTAGTATGTTAACCAAACAGCAGAGTTGCTGCTAGGGGAGACTTTAAGACAGTTACATTACACAGAGAGAAGTGGCCATTAAGACACTCACCCTGGGAGTAGCTAAGGCAAAGAATCCCACAGCATTGTGAACAAAGGCAAAGGGGATGTGAGGGCTGGGTACTAGACGCACCCTCCTCTCGAGACTCAGGGTCTCTATTTTCACAGTGCTTGTGGCTAGGGTGGGCTTGGGGGGAGTCCCAGGATCACTAGGACCCCCAGCGTTCTTCTACTTTTATTTTTGGCCGTGCTGCGTGGCATCTAGGATCTTAGTTCCCCGACTAGGGATTGAACCTGCACACCCTGCCACGGAAGTGTGGAGTCCTAACCACGGGACCACCAGTGAGGTACCCTCCCCCCAACTTACTTCTTATTGGGAGTTTCAGCAAAACACTTGAGGGACGACGTTTCCACCACCGTCTCACAGAATGTGACAACAGGGTCCGCCACCTGAGACATAACATCCACTCTCAGGCGAGGGGTCACTTTCTCGGAAGGACGACCTCTGCCAGAGGGGATTGCGAGGTTCCCGATACTATCTCTCTGAGAGCCCGTCCTGATCAGAATTAGTGACAAGCACCGTAGCAGGCTCAGGCTAAAAGTCTGCACCTTTGAGGAGAAGCCTGGGAAATTGAGCGCAGTGCACGATTTATGTTCCTGAGCCAAGAGCAAGTGGCGGATCAAATAAGGGCCTTAGTTAAGAGTCCCTCAAAGCATCTTTCAACGGCCGTAGAGCTGTCCCACCACCGTTCACTGACACTGTGGGTCTGTCAGCACTGGCTCGAGAGACTGGTGCGCGCCCATTCCATCTTCAGCGGCCCCTGGAAGCATGGCTCCTCCTGGAAGCTCCCACGTGGCCCCTATCGGCACACCCGGTGTCTTTCAAGCGCCAGTCTTGGCTAAGAGGGGGCACTTGAGGGCACTCACTCCCACCCCCCACAGCCTTGGAGACAATGTGTCCACTGGGAGACCAAGGCTGTGCCACAAGCAGTTTAATTCAGAGGCTATATTAAGGTTTCACAGGGAATCCAGAAGAACCAGTCCCTGATCCCTCCTTGAAACCATACATGCTGAGCCCTGATCAGCACAGATGGGTTAGTCGTGCAACTATTTTCTTAACGAAAGACCAAGAATAGCTCAGGCTTGGGAGCCTTGGCTTTGAACGCAGACATTGAGAATAACATCCCCCGAAGAGGGCAAACCAGATCTCAAATCCTTTCCATGCCGGCAGCAAGAGCTCTTGGTTTTCCCACGCAGACCACCTCCTGTACTGCACCCCTCTCCCCTTGGACCTTCCCAGGGAATCAAGGGTTTGGTCGCTTGAACAATCAGCCTGGAGCTGTGAGCCAAGCTCCTGGCCAAGCAGGCGCTCACGACAGCAGCAGCTACTTCACCTTGATGTCGATCTCCGAGTACATCTTCCGCAAGTCGTGCATCACGCAGTCCAGGTAGAGCTCGCCAGTGCCCAGGATCACATGCTCGCCCGACTCTTCCACCTGAAAACACGACAGCCCTGGGGTCACAGGCTGCACTCTCCCATGCCAGCCACAGCAGACAGAGCCAGAATCGAGGCTAGAAGCTGGGAGGAGGTGCCGAGCCCACTATCGGAAAAGCCACTACTGTGTTGGTTCCATTCCCTTTGGGAAGGATTAGTGGGGAGCAGCGACCTACGAGTCAGTCCTCAAGACACCTGGACCACCGAGCACAGCACTACTGGGTGTGATGTCATGGACTGAATTCTCATCACAGCCATTTAGGAAAAAAACATCGTATCCGTGGATATAAGCTAACCCTTTAGCCCTGGCCAACTCCTCTGAAAGGTATGTTGGCAGGCTCAGAATGACTCACTCTTCCCTGTATATCTTCTGGAAAATCAATTCAAAGTGTGCTTTCTAGGTATCAGAGTTGCCTGATGAATGCAAAGCAGCGGTGGCACCAGGAGACCCTTCTGCTGGGGCTCATGGGGCACGGCAGCGGCCGTGGCCTTGGGCCTACCTTGGTGGTAAGGGACGGGTAGCTCTTGTTGACCTTGCGTAGGCCGTCCAACATCTTGGGCAGCTCAGAGGGATTGACTGGCTCCACGGCAATCTTGATAACAGACGTGGTGTTGAACTTCAAGGGCCGGAAGATCTGAGCCTGAGACCCAAAATACAGCAGAGCTGTGAGGACACCTAGCCTGAGCAGGTGCAAACGGTGCAGAGGTCAGGGAGAAGCTGAGGGCCTGCTCGGGGGAGGACTACCCCCCACTGGGAGCCAGGGCGCTGCTTGGAGGCAACCAGCGGGGCCACGTCTTCCCACGTATGCTGGCAGAACAAAAAGAAGACTTAGAATAAAAGGAGCCCCGCCCCGGACTTCCCTGGTGGTCCAGTGGTTAAGAATCCACCTTGCAATGCAGGGGACATGAGATCGACCCCTGGTCAGGGAACTAAGATCCCACATGTCACAGGGCAACTAAGCCCATGCGCCACAACAAAAGATCCTGCATGACACAAGAATCCTGCATGCTGCAACTACGATCTGATGCAGCCAAATAAATAAATATTTTAAAAAAGGAGAAGTGAAGTGAAGCTGTTCAGTCGTGTCCAACTCTTTGTGACCCCATGGACAGTAGCCTACCAGGCTCTGCCGTCCACGGGATTTTCCAGGCAAGAATACTGGAGTGGGCTGCCATTTCCTTCTCCAGGGGATCTTCCCAACCCAGGGATCAAACCCGGGTCCCCTGCATTGCAGACAGACGCTTTACCATCTGAACCACCAGGGAAGCCCCTCCTAATTCCTAGGAGCTCAGTCCAAGGAGAATCCAGGGGGATTGGATCTACAAGGTGGAGCCCATGTTGAGGCCCTTCAGTAGGAAGCAGCAGTGACTCCAGTTCACGCTCCCCTGAGTTCTGCTGCTTGTCACTCACACGTGCTGGGGCTCCCTGTGATCCTGCAGCTTAAGCCAACCCAGCTGCCTTTTCAGAAACTCTACCTCCTCGTTGCCTCGGGGTTCGGTTATGGTTGCTGTCTTCACAATTGGTTGATCGACACCTTCGATCAGGACCCAGTTGCCAGCAGGAACACGGTTCACTTCGATGTGGTACCTGGAACAGTGTCCAGTAAGTGGCAATGAAACTTGGGAACAGGGTGTTCGTTCCAGAAAACCTAAAACCTAACTGAGCACCAGCTCTGTGTCAGAAACTGAGCCAGGAGCAGGGTCAGGCAAAAAAAAGCTAGATACATTCTACCAGGGGAGGGATGCAATTAAACGATCATATGGCCACACACATGTGTGGTTACAAACTGAAGGTGCCATGAAAAAAAACGCAAGGTACTTCATGAGCATAACACAGGCAAATCTAATTCAAGCTGGATGTGTGCAGCAAGCAAACCACTGCCTCAGGGGTGGAGTGTGAGGCGCCACCCAGAGCACCACGAACACACTGCAACTCTCCTGTTGTTCAGCCGCTAAGTCGTGCCTGACTCTCGGAGACGCCACGAACTGCAGCACCGCAGTCACTGTCCCCTGGAGTTGGCGCAACGCATGCCCACTGAGCCAGTGACGCCGCCCAGCCATCTCATCCTCCGTCACTCCCTAACTCTTCTCTAATTCTTCTGACTCTTTAATCTTCTAGAGAATGGGGTACATCTGCAGGGGGTGGGGGAAGCGGCTGCTGGCAAGACCCAGCAGCTAGGAACAGGCCAGGCTCGGTTCTGCTTTCTGGCTAAAATGCCAAGCTGATGAGCTGACGAGCAGCCCCCAGGTCCAAGCGAAGTTTAATTCTGCAGATTGGGATGCTCCAAGGGATTCAGCAAAGTTGTCTCTCTTGGTCAAAGAATAGCCAGTAGAGGCTGGATATCAGCAAAGTTGTCTCTCTTGGTCAAAGAATAGCCAAGTAGAGGCTGGGAAATAATGTCTTTTGGGGAAGAGACATGCAGGTTACGATTTAAGGAACACAGAAGAGGAAGAGAGGCTTGAGATGAGTAAACACAGAAATCCTGCTACAGGAGTTTATTCAAAGCATCCCAAAGGCAAAGGCAGGTTTCCTGGCATCAGTCTTGGCACCAATCCCAACAGTAGCTGCCCTGTGACCCCAGCAACCTCGGACAGTAAGCGCTAGAAGTCAACACATCCGCTGAGGGAGGGTCAGCCTACCCCCATCACAGACAGCCAGCAGCTTCTGTGTGTCCCAGGAGGACCAGCCCTCCGCCCCCCAGCTTGCCGGGGCAGTGCCAGTGCAGAGGCCCAGGCATACGTCTGGGGGCTCTGGACGGCAGTACCTGGCCACGGAGATCCAGAGGCGGCCCACGGTGCATATCTGGGAGTCCTCCTCATCCTCCAGGGTGTAGTTCTCCCCCAGCACCTTCACGGGCTGCCCAGCATGGATGGTGCCACTCAGCACTCGGCCAAAGGCATGAAACTGAACTCCGTCATCTGTGCTGTACATCTTGGTCGTGTGGCACATCAGGGGACCCTGGAGGTGGGGACAGAGTGTCCCTCAACTACACACACTCTGGATAAGTTCCACCGTCTCCCCCTCCCTTGTCAGCAATGACCTGAGCTCCATGAGGAAGCAGCCCAGACTGAGAAGACAATGTGGTGATCTGAAAAACTTCCAACCAAGGCCTACCCCCGGCTGAGTTAAGACGTGTCACAGGCATAGCAAAAAAAAAAACCTCTTCCTTTTTCCTGCGGGGGATGAGGGCACTGGGGAAGAGAAGCAGGTTTAGGATGGCAAACTGACACTGTCAACTTGCAAGACTACAACATTAACTGGTCCCAAATTTCTTCAAAGAAGAAACTCATAACTCTCAACTGGCTGTAATGTTTATGCCAAGAAACTAGAGAATGCCTGAGGAATGACTGGGAAAGATTGTTTTAAAAGCCAGGACCAGTGAGAGTAGTTGCCATCCGTTGAATCTTTCTTATCTGTCATGCACCATGCTAAACACAATCACAACCCTTTCTTAAATCTTACTTACTTCTCGTAACTTCCACATACAACTTATTATCACTTTATACACCAAAACCCTCAGACTCAGAAAACCTGAACAACGGTCCCAAGATCACATCACCAGGAGTGGTAACACTGGGCTTTGAATTCAGGTCAGTCTGACTATGCCCAGGGGGAGGGCCATGCAGGGATGGAGAAGGGATTACTCCTGCAACTGAAAACACAGAGTTCCCACAAAGCGGGGATGGAAATCAGAGAACAGGGGGGTCATGCTCCTTACGTCGGGGTCACAGTCACTCATGGCCTCGCCAAGGTCGGAGTCCACACCACCGGTATAGGTGTGCTCGATTTTAGGCTTGGCGCCCACCTTTGGAGAGGGGATATGCTGCACACACATGTCCACAAAGCCTGCGGAGGGAGAAGAGATGGCCATTAGTAGGAACTCTCACAGGGAGAGGGAGTGGGGAGTTCTCATCCACTCACGACGGTCAGAAAACTAACAGGGAGAGACTGATTTTCAGCTCTAAAAGCCACGGTTCTACGATTCTGGGCAGACATGTACCCCGTTTCCTGGGGGCATGCTGCTAAAGGATCTGGAGTCACGTGGATGCCAGGGAAGAGCAAGAAGCAGGTCTAAGTGGCTCCTTTGAACTGAACTGACAAAAACTTGGGAATATCTGTATCAGTCCATGACCTTCAGTGAACAGGCACTTACTGAGCTCTTACATGAATAAGTACCTCATCTCTTCTTTATAGATCTACTTCGAACAATCTCCGAACTGACTCTTCCCTCCAGGAAACACTGCATATGTTTCTGTTCAAATAGCTATTTTCTTTTTCTAACAGCCAATAAGCCATACAAGAGAGAACCTCCATTAGCACCTTGGGGTGCTGGCACGTCTGCTTTTAGTTGGGATCTCCTTTGTCGGATGGATGGCCAGCCCAGAATGAACCACTAAAATTATGCACTTTGGGGGATTCAGATACCTCATTCCCAACAGACTTAGAACCAAGCGATTGCTAAGAGAGCCCTGCGCCATCACCGTTTTTGCCTCTGTGATTTTACAGATGAGAAATCAGTCTCAGAAGGACTGAGTGGCTGACCCGGGATGACCCCCTGGGACTGGGCAAGAGGAAGATCAAGACTCAGGTCATCTCCCAGCCAGTCTAGTCCTTGTTCTACTACAGCACCTGCCTCCGGCATAACTAAAATACCAGCAAGAGGAGCTCAGGGGAAAGAGAGACCTGAGTCTATAACTCATCTCCCAAGTCCTAGTTGGGGGCTTTCCCTACCATTTCATGACACCTACGAGTCTACTTTCCCGACTGCCCTCTGGCAAAAATACCACAACTTCAGAATCTGCTTCTCCATTCCCTTTTACTTGCATGGTCCTCCTGGAAGGGAAATTTAATTGCTTTTGTTTTCCTAAGATAGAATTCCTGGTACCATCCACCAGGTAAAGCAGCTCAGAAAAAAAACCCAGGTGACCGGTATCCTGACTGAGGGTTAAAGAAGAGTTCCCACGATACACGTGGAGGAGATGGTGATGATGACGAGCTTCTTACCTGTGAACTCGCCAAAGAATTTTTTGCAAACCAGCCTGAGCAGGGGGCGGATGTTCAGCTTCAGCTCCTCCTTGGTCAGGTGGATGCCAAGCTCATCCAGGGTCCTTGGGAGGCTGGTGTCCACATCACCCACGACCTGTGATGGCATCAGACACCACATCAGGGTGGTGGAGGACAAGGGAGGACGAAAGAGCTCCTCCCTTGAAGGGTCACTGAACTGAGTTCTCTTCTACACGGAGAGCTCTGGGCAAGGATACCAATTTGGCTTCAGGGACATCTTTGGTACAAGCTCGCTTAAATGCCCACACCAGCCAATAAACCTGCTCTCTCAGACAGACCGGTGTCGGTGCTGCCCTCTGGTGTCTGAAAAGCAGCATCTCCTCTCACTCGGGGAATCCATACCCTTCTTTCCCTATTTAGAGACTTCTTAGATTTAGAGGATCACTGCGATGGACGGAACCAAAAAAGGTCACCTGGCAGTCTATCAGCTGTCAGGATGGGGCCAAGCTAAATCATCCCGAGCAGACTCGAGGTCTCTGTGCAGACAGGCGCTATAAATTTCTTTTATTAATCCATTCTGGTCTGACACAAGATACAAAGTATTTTCCAGCACTAATAAATTTAATCGTGTATTTTGTCTTGTTGCTATGTTTCCACTATTTTGTCAGTTGGAATGGCCCCACACGTTTTGTTTGTGTGTGTGTGTTCATTGTGCACGGTGCTTATTAAACACCTGCATAAACACATAACACAGTTATAAAGTGTAATTGTCTTGGGAGAAAAGGTCTGCATGAAAAATTCGTCTCCAACATTATTGCCCTTTTAGTTCTGCCTTTCAGAGAGCACAAACTCACACAAATGCAACATTATATTCTTTTCTTTGGAGCATCGCATGCATCTAGCTGCATCCTCGCCACCATCTCATGCCTGCTTTTCAATCTGACACACATCACATACATACATGCCCAAAACAGTCATTAAAATCAAGCTCATACAATCATTCATCTAATGGCTATAAAACACTTCATTTTACGGGATGTACCATAATTCTTTCATCAGATTCTCTCCGACGAACACTTATCGCCAGCTTTTTTCTCGTTTTCATGATGTTATAATGCTATAACGTATATATACATCTTAATACATATATATTTTTATGTATGGATAAAAATAAGAACTGGAGGACTTTGAGAAACAATTATATCTGTAAGGCAAAGCCCTGTAACTGAAACTATTCTTTCTCAAGTGTCACATCATTCTTTGGAATAGTCAAAATTTTTGTACATTTCTCTAGGCTGTGCCTTTTCTATCTTCCTCCTTTACTCTGATTTCAGCAGCACTTAAAAGGACTGGAGTGTTCAAGATCCAGAAGATTGACTAACCATCCTCACACTGAGTAATATAAAACTAAGCAGGCTCAGGGCCAGGGAGAAGTCCAAGTTCACCAGCTTTTCCACCTTGTGCTTAGAAGGGCAGCCCTGAGCCAGGGGACCTGACATACTCACCTGGGCGAGGATCTTATAGAGGGGCTCCAAGATAAACTCCACAAAACTCCTCTGGGAGCTGCTGGTTGGGGCCTTTTTGGTGAACTTCCGCCTAAAGAGATCAAGAGTTACGGGAGATCCAGGAGGGAGAAGGCAGTGTCACCAACCCCAAGGGTGTACTTCCTAAGTTCTGCATCTGAGCAAAGCCAAGCTGAAAGGAAAGAATGTGTGTGGTCATCAAACCTCCAAACAGGGACACCTGAGAGGGCATGGGTCACGACCCTCTCGCACATCTGGTCTGAGCTGTGGGGCCCTCAAGGGAAATGCCTCAAACCCTGTGGGAGCACACGAAGCCGGCTCACTTAGAGCAGGCAAGATGGTAGCTCATGTTTAATCAAGAAGTAGGGTTTCACGGCCAGAACTCGTTCTCTGTTTTCACTGACTGGGAGGAAGGATCATGCCTCCAGAGAGTCCACTTCCCATGCTCTACTTACGTCTTAGGGTTGAAGTAGATGTCTCCCCAGAGTCTTTTAGCAAACTCCTGGTAGTTAATGTCACCTGTAAGAAAAGCCATACGATGATAATCTACCTAGCAAGTACTGTTGGAGTCCTGTTTAATGTGCCACCAGTGGCTTCCAGCTGAGGAATCCTGGCACCTTCCTCTTCAAGGTCCAGACATTCACTTCTGTCCAGGCAGGGAGGTAAAGATACTGAAGCACAAGGGCCCGAAGCTGCCAAGGTGATGCTGGAGCCAAAATGGGCGCCCAGGCAGCTCTATCTCCAGGGAACTTATGACTGAGCTATGGACAAAGGTACAGTTTATATTCTTCCCTTTAATGGGACAGGCTCAGCTGCCTAAATTCTATCCTCTGTCTGCACCTAAACCTGTCCCTTCTGCAGTGATGCTTAGAATTCCTTCATCCCTTCCTGATCCATGGAAGCTCTACTCCGCTGCCAGTGTGGGCGGAGCAGCAGTACCACGCCAAAGCTCCAACTCGCCCTCCACACTCTGGAACCTGGCACTCGGGAGAGAAGACACCAAGGCCCACCCTTGTGTCATTTTTTTAGTTTGACTTAATTTTTAGTTTGACTGCAACTGCTAATCCTCACCAGACTGAACCAAGCCATTGTGGCTTTTATGTTTTTTTTTAAAGAAAATTTTATTGGATTTACCCCACAAGACCTCAAAAAATTAACAGGAAATACATGATTTATTCCTCTATATCCCTACCTAACCGAACCTTTATGTGTGTTTAGTCGCTCAGTCTTGACCGACTCTGCAACCTCATGCACTATAGCCCTCCCAGGCTCCTCATGGGAATTCTCCAGGCAAGAATACCAGAGTGGGTTGCCATGCCCTCCTCCAGGGGATCTTCCCAACCCAGGGATGGAACCCAGGTCTCCCGCATTGCAAGCAGATTCTTTACCGTCTGAGCCAGCAGGGAAGTCCAGGAAGAGAAGCAAGAGTAAGAATAAGAATGCCACTGTGGCTTTTAAAATTCAAGATCTTCTAAGTCCAGAGCTCATGCACCGTATTTTCCTCTCTTTCCCACATTATTAGTTACTGAAACTCTCCCTCTCCCGTGAACCACTGTGTCTTTTATACGCCTCCTACTCCTGCACTTAACACACACTAGACTATAAGCACTGGACTGAGCTGTGTAGGCAAAGAAGCAGGCCCAGCGTGTGACAGAAGTTAAATAAACACTGACACAAAGAATGTGCAACCATCTCTCTAACCTACCCCCACCTCCCACCCTCAATCTCACAGTCAACATCAAGCCAACATTCCCAACCCTCTATCTGATACTGGTGAAAATGTGTAAAGAAATGTCCCTTTCCTCTCTGGCCAAAGATAGGCCAGCCCTGCACACACCACTTCACCCCAATCTTTGAAGAAGTGAAGTGAAGTGAGCTCGCTCAGTCGTGTCCAACTCTTTGCGACCCCATGGACTGTAGCCCACCAGGCTCCTCCATCTCTGGGATTCTCCAGGCAAGGATACTGGAGTGGGTTGCCATTTCCTTCTCCAGGGGAACTTCCCAACCCAGGGATCGAACCCGGGTCTCCTGCATTGCGCCTGCCTGCAGGCGCTTTACCCTCTGAGCCACTGGGGAAGCCCCACCCCAATCTTTATTAGCTCCTAATTCCCTACAGGATAAAGTCTAAAGTCCTTAACCCCACATTCCAAACTCCCTCCATGTGCTCCCAACCCAAGCTGCCAGGCCTGCTTGAATGCCTCTCCTTGATGAAGATTCCACTGTTCCGGAACAGCTGCTCCTGCATCCTCACCTCCTCTTCCAGCCCAGGGAGTCTGGAAGCCCTGGCTCCTTACTCTCTACCATCCAAGCCCTCTCTCCTTTAGCCTTCTCAGACCCCTGGCCTTTGGAGCTGAATTCCCTCAGCCCCACCCGCCCACAGCAGCCACCAGCATTCTGCCCACACCACCTTCCTGTCGTTCATCACTGTGGAGTTCTGTCCACCCACTGGAGGAAGTTCCCCGAGGTCAGAGATCGTTCACCACGCCTTGTAATCCTGGTGGGAGGACATGGTTTCAACTCTGGCAGGATGGTGTGATAGAAAAAGCACAAGGTGGATTCTAGCCCCGAGCCCACCAGTAAGTTCTGTGTCCTTGGGCATAGCTTTCCCACATGGGAAATGATGGGGCAGGGCTCGATGACCTGACTCCTTCCAGGGCTGACGTTCCACAAGTCCATACATGGCATCTCAGAATGATCTTGGGGCCCAGAGATGGTGTCTGCATAAACACTGGGTTCAAAGGATGAGTAATAAATCTCGCCTGAGGCTCAAGGCCATTTTCAGTCAGAAACTGAAACATCAATGTAATATAATTACATAAACAGTCTTGGATTTTGCTTCATATGCTGATTCAAAGAACATTCAGAAACATAAACTGGAACCCCGTTCAGATGATCTTCATTTATTGTCCATCTAACCATTTTTTTAGGAAGAACCATCTGGAGACAACCAAAATATATGCCGAATGATGAGAAAGTATACATCCATACAGTGGACCAATGGGCAGTTACAGAAAATCTTTTTTCTGGACATGCCGTGCAGCATGTGGGATCTTGGTTCCCCAATCAGAGATCAAACCCATATCCCCTGCACTGGGAGCATGGAGTATTAACCACTAGATTGCCAAGGAAGTCCCAAAATAGTATTTACAGATAAGATTTAACAGATAAATTCTTATGATCTAATACTAAGTAAATATTTATCTTATGTAATTATATTATATATGAAATAAGATCTCACTGCTGTAAAACACTCAACAGAGAAAGAAGGAACTGTATCTAAATGCTTGCAGTAGTTATGGTAATGAGGTTATGGGTGAAGTTTTGTTTCCTTGACTGGATTTTACTGTATTTTTCACTTTTCCAAATAAGGATGCAGTAAATATATACACGTTAAAAAAAAAGACCAAGTTTCAACTGGCCCATTACTTCCACCAGAGCAAACATTTCTACACTGAAAGTGAGGCAGGACCACTGACTGGTGCAAACACAAACACCGGCGCCCCGGGGGCACAGAGGTGGGGCGCGTGGGACTGTCTTGAGAGCTGGGAAGTTGGTCCCAGGGCTCGGGTGCTACGGCTCCAGGGACCTACATGTAAAATCATTCTGCTGCGTGTCCCAGTGGGCTGTGAAGCCAACCTGAGTTCTCAAGCAGGCCTATGAAACATCTATGTGCCTGGTGGTGCTGGGGGCTCAGTCGCTAAGTCATGTCTGACTCCTGCAACCCCAAGGACTGTAGCCCACCTGGCTTCTTGGTCCATGGGATTTCCCAGGCAAGAATACTGGAGTGGGTTGCCATTTCCATCTCCAGGGGAATCTTCCTGACCTATGGACTGAACTCGGGTCTCCTGCTTCACCAGCATATTCTTTACTTAGTCACCAAGGAAGCCCCTTATGTGTCTAGATACGGTTGGAAAGACAGCTTGAAGCACCACTGGTGAGAGAGATTCCATCTTTGAGGAAAAGGCCTGCATGGTTTTGGGAGCATGGATAATTCCTTTTTGATGAAACCTGTCTCACTTGAGATTCTTGTTCCTGGTATGCGCCCCCTCTTCACCCATTTCTTCCCAGGCACCTTTATCCTTCTACTATTTGGAGACCACTGAGCCTGATTAGAAAGAGTCTCGGGGCCAAAAAGAGCCCCAAATGTGACTTGGTAACAGTTGATACAGTGCTCTCTCTGGCAGGGACTCTGGCGTGTGGCCCATTTCTGAACTGTTCAGCAGGAAACGCACACAGGACTCTGGGGAAGCTGGTGAGACAGGCTGCCAACCAGAGCTTACCGAAAGTGTCAGCATAGATCTTGGCAAAGGAGCCCAGCGTGAAGCAGATGCTGTACTGGGAGCTGGAGAAGCAGACGTTGCCCAGGAGTGGGGAAAGGATCAGGTTCTCGTCCGTGGAGTACATGCTGAAAGAGAGATGACCCTTTGTGGGGCTGGGCTGGGCTGCAGTGTGGGCCCGAGGCGAAGGGTGAAGGGCAGGACTCGGTATCACAGCCTCTCTCCAGCGGCCGCCCACAGAAGGGGTTTGCATAACACACAGCTTCGCCAACAGCCAGCTCCAAGAAAGTGACATGATGGAGCTGTTCCCTAACTCCCAGTAACAAGATCATTTTCCAGAGCTGCATGATCCTGGAGCAGTTAACTGCGCCAGACAAACGGAAACTTGGAGGACAAACACCTCAGAACACAGGAAATGAAACTACTTTGATAAAACAGGAGTACATTTGAGAAACCTCAATTTCACAAACACAAATACCAGTACAAGTAAATGAATGAATGAATGAAAAAAAAAGCAACTTTGCTCTCCATTCTCATATGGTCTTGTCTGGCTTTGCTTTACAAACTCACGTTAAAACATTTAGTCTTAAAAGTCATGCAGAAGCCACAGTACCCCAAGTTCACTAGCATTTATAAGAAAACCAGCAGCACATAGGAATCAACCCAAGCCTTCCTGACATGCTGCTTTATGGAATTTCTTAATCTAGAAATACAAGTGCAGGCTTCTACAGAACACTCCCCTACCACACTCCCAAGTTATGCTCCCCAGAGGCAAGTGTTTTCAACTTCTTTAAAAGCTGCTTCTAGAGCATTTACCTCCATATTTCTAAACAATATATTTATGGTGATATTTCTTGTTTGGCGCTTGAGATGTGACTTCTTGACTTCCTAACTTCCTATTCTAGTAGACCATGATTTAGCCCTACGCAGCCCCTGCCCTGTCTTCAGATAAGTGGATCATTTCATCTTTTGGACTCTGGCTATAACACTGGGCTCCAGTCATTCTTAGCCTCTCCAGTGTCAGGGAGAAGATACCCCTGTTGAGAACCAGCACTGCAAACTAGGGGTGTTCCTAAAGGTGAACTTGTCCTGGGCCACGAGGGGTCTGTCCTGGATCCTCGGGTGGAGAGGAGTTTTCTCAGCTGGACGGGCTCCTCCCAAGCCCTGCAGGGTGCCCCAAGAAGTTATCCGTACATCCTTCCACTACAGGTTAAACTGTCTTTAAAAAATATTTAAGAAATATTTAACCTATTCTTCAAAGCCACCATGATTCCAAGGTCTCCCAACCATCATTCATATTTATTAACCTAAACCCCAAATCCATCTTGTTGAAAAGCAGCTCCAGTAAGAAACAAAAGCCAACAGTTCCTTCTCTTACTGAGTCTGTGCTAATAAGATAACAGCAGCTGACATTATTCACCCATAAGCTACTATCACTGAGCACTGTGCTAAGTATGTTACGTCGGCTATCTACTTAATTTCTTGTAACATCTCATTAGGCAAATACTACTATTCTTTTTTTATAGAAGCAGAAACTGAGGCTCTAAGAGGTTAAGGAATCTTCCCAACTTTACATGGTTGGCTGGTGAAGATGAGACTGACTCTAGAGCTCAGGGAACTGACCGCAGTAATAAACTGAGGATGTGCGGCCAGTTGCCTATCTGGTTAAGGAGCAGAGTTAATGAGGCCAAGACTAGGGAGTCAGTCCCTGCAGTCACAGAATGTTCCTCCAGCTGTGTCCAACAAGCTCATCAATGCATGCCAAGAGCTCAGAGTTGCCCCCAGAGGTGTTCAAGGTTAAGATTTATAAAAACCAGAGTGCCGGGGACAGGAGGTTTACTTCGGGGGCTCCTCTACCTTATTAACCCGTTGACCTCATCGACAATGTGACGCAGCTTATAGTAAGCATCCGTGGGTGGCAGCTTCAGCTCCAGGATCAGCCGGTCAATCTTGTTGATGCACACGGTAACTGCCAGCCTCTCCTGCACTGCGTGCTTGATCAGCCGCTCTGTGTTCAGCATCACCTGAGACACAGAAGCTGGGGATGAGTGCAAAGAGGGCAGAACAGGCCCACACAGAGTCAAAGAAAGTTCCATTTTAAAATATAAAGGATGTGGAAGAGAGGAAACAGATTATGAAGGGGAAGCAGAGGGTATCTTATCCAACAGCAGAGCCGGAAATTTTAAGAGGTGACCTGGTACGGTTGAGAAATGAATAAATACGCTGATGATTTGGGGAGCCAAGTTTCTCAGTGCCAGAGAAGGAACTGAGAAAGGCTTAGGAAGCTGTGGTGTGGAAACAGAACTGTGGTATTAGGGAAATTCCCTGATGGTTCAGTGGTTGGGACTTGGTGCTTTCACTTAGTGGGCCCAGGTTCAATCACTGGTCCGGGAATTAAGAACTAAGATCCTACAAGCCTCGAGGTTCAAATGAAACAAACAAACAAAAGAGAATTGTGGGTATTAAGATACATTGATTTTTTCCTTTTTTACTATATTAATGTTTTTTAATATGTATGTATAGAAACAGTTATATATGGGTGTATATTATCTGTGTTCAGTGAGAAATTTTAGAAATAATGTACCCCAGTAGCCATGAACATACTCTGAAAGGCAATTGACAAAATCAATGGCCTATATTCTCCAAAAATGCCAATGTCATAAAAGACCAAAAAAGATAAAAGAACCATTCCTATTAAAGACACATGAAAATTAAATGTTATGCATTATCCCGGATTAGGAAAAAAATTCTATAAAGGACATTTATTGGGACTGACTAAGGTCTTCTTCAGCGATCAATGCAAATAAATAGAGAAAAGAACAGAATGGGAAAGACTAGAGATCTCTTCAAGAAACTTAGAGATACCAAGAGATTCATGCAAAGATGGGCTCAATAAAGGACAGAAATGGTATGGACCTAACAGAAGCTGAAGATATTAAGAAGAGGTGGCAAGAATACACAGAAGAATTGTACAAAAAAGATCTTCATGACCCAGATA
>SJYQ01005103.1:0-22957 GCA_006410935.1 Redunca redunca
CGCAGGTGCGCCCCAGGCTGGGCGAGAGGAAAGGCTGGAGGTCTGCTTCCCACCAACCGGACTGTCTGCCCATCTTAACATCCAGAGTTGTCTTCTCACCACCTGTGAGGTAAGAAGCAGAATAGCACTTACTGAATACCCACCCGCTGCCAGCATGGGACCAGGTATGTATACCTGTGTCATTCTCATTTAAAAGCAGCCTGTTCACAGAGAGGAACAATAAAGCTGTAACAATTACGGGAAGTTTAAAAACATGTAAAACAAGCCCCACACTGTCCAGGCTCAAGTGCAGGCGGTGGGTGGGGGACGACAGGCTGATCCGGCTTGCTTTTCACAGCTGGAATGCCGCACCTTCCTTTTAAAAACACCAAACTGAGCCGAAACGAGGACTTGGTGTTAACACAGGGACTGCTCCCTGAGCACCCTAAGGCTAAGCTAGACAACAGCAAACGGCATCCTATGCTCAGATGTAGACGGAAGTGTGGGGCGATGAAGTTTCATTTCACAACGTCTGCACTGTTCTTTCAGTGGCTTTGAGGGGAGTCCACAGATGCACGCAGAAACGAAGCAGATACACTGAAACGTTCACACCCATCAATCCAGTGCTCTTCTCTCAACTTTTCTGCCTTATTCAAATGCTCACAGTAAAAATACTGGAAGACACTGTTTAAGCCATAGAAAAACTAAATTCTACTACTAGGGAGGAAAGCCTCGGACCAGGCTGGCACATGGTGCCTCTCCCGAGAACTCCTCTCTATCCACATGGCAGCTCCTTGCCTGGCGGGGGAGGCAGCCGCCAACCACCACCCTGCACCTCGGCCCCATCTCCATGGAGTCAGCTCCCTGGTGCAGGAGGAGGACGTGTGCCAGCTTCTGCCCCAAAGGCCACCCTTTCCACCCCGCCCACATGCCCACACCTGTCCTCAGGCCCGGTCAGAAAGGGACACCTCAGAAGTGCCAGAACCTGGGGGTGCGGAGGCTTCTGCCCCCAGATGGCCCCCTGCGCGGGGCAGGAGCCCCTGGGGTGGGCATGCCTACGTGCTCCCACCACACGCCTGCCGCCCGGGCCACCTGCTGGAGCACCTTTCAGCCTCTCAGTAAGAAGCACTTAACGAAGGCCTGTTTCCCCGTTTGCACTTACGGAGACACGATCAGGGCGTATGTGAAATTACAGCTGCCACACAGACGGCGTGACACTCTGGGCACAGGGGGGGCCTTCCAGCCCTGGGCAGAGCTGTCCCCTCAAAGCCACCTCTCAGCAGAGGCCCAGGGCGACCGCCCTCCCGCCGGAGACCAAACACCAGGCCCGAGCAGCCCAAAATGATCAGGCTCTTTGACCCTGAACCCAAAGCTTTCCCAGGAATGACATCATGAGCTCCTGAAAAGGCACCTGGGGAAGAGTCCTCGCCTCGCCCAGCCACACCTCTGGCTCTGAGGGCAGGTGTCCTGATCCGACTGGGGCCGCAGGAGGGTGGGCTCCTTAGTCCGTGCCAATCAGACTGAAACGTTAAGCTGACGAGTACACTGAGCCAATACAGGCAGAGAATAAACTCATGGGAAATGCTGATGGGGACGCACGCTCAGAGAAAAGCCGACCACAGAGCACAATACAGCGCGAGTCTGGAGGCTCTTCATTCCCTCCCCTCCACCTGCTCAAGTCAGAGCTCACTGGGCGTTTTCCACGCCCATCCCACATCCAACCCAGCGGTGCGTCCCATGCACTCTCCCCACACACCCAGAATCCACAGGGACAATGGGCTGATGCTCCTGACAGGTGCCCAGCGGAGCGCCGCAGGGGCAGGGGGCGGGACCCGGGCTCGGGGGAGGGGAAACTACCACCCACGACATGAGCCCCAGGGATGTACTGCACGACGGGAAATACAGTCAGCACTTTACACGAACTGTAAATGGAGCATGACCTTAAAACTCGTGAATCCCCGGACTGTGCACCTGTAACCTACATCCTACATTAATCACACTTCAATACAAACGGCATTGAGTGCCTTTCCCCTCCTCACTGCTCCCACTCTGACCTGCTGGGATCCTGTCAGAGCCTCCCAACAGGTCCCCTAACCTGTCCCCACGGCAGCCAGAACCCATATCACTCAGGGCGCACTCAAAAGACAGGCAGAGCTGGCGCCCTGGGCCCCCCGCCCCCGGGCCCCCAGCCACAGGGGCTCCTGTTCCCCATCAACAGCGACAAGCGCGCTCTGTCCCATCGCCCGGACAGCTCTCCCCGCCCCTCAGATGCCCTGGGAGCCCACACGGCTCTCAGCAGGCCCGCCTTCCTTCCTTCCCTGGTGCTGCCCAGCCCAAGACACTGTGCCCTGTACCCGTCTGTGCTTCCTCCGCAGCGTTTCAACCCTCGACATGCCCATGTGTCCCTGCTTCTTGTCTGTCTTAGCCCCTAATAAGGGCAGCTCTCTGAGGATGGGAACTCCAGTTCTCTTCACTAGCGAATCCCCTGCAGCTCAACAAGGCCTGGCACATGAAGGAGCGCAAAGATTTGTGGTATGGAGTAAACATGAGAGGAATAATGTCTGTGACACGGCTCACTAACACCCACTGTGGTTCCCGTACCACGATCCTATGCCTAATGGACAATGCCCATTACAGATGGCTACAAGAGGCTTAGATGCCAAGCACACAGCACAGACTGTGCAGGCGCCCAGACCCTTTCAGACAGCAACTCCACACCCAGCATGCAGCCCAAGGGAAGGTCTCTGTGCAAAGATTTGCTCAGCATTAATCACTGGTAAAAACCACCAGTGCCCAGAATCCACCACAGCAGCAGAGTCACTTAGAAGTCGTACTTACATGGAGTCTGCAAAATCGTCACACTAGGTTGGTGCAAATGTAATTTCAGTTTTTGCGTTTTTGAAATTTGCTGTTTGATACTGGAATACATTCTTAAACGAGGTTGTGTTATACAACATCTTAATGTACATTTCTCGCTTTATGTTATTTGCACTAATGACTTACTACTTGCCGTTTAGTTTACATTTATTTTGGACTATGGAAATGATGTTAGACAAAACAAAATTCGAGTGATTTTCTTATTTGAGTTCAAAATGGATCTTAAAGCAGTGGAGAACACTCACAACGAAATGCATTTGGCCCAGAAACTGCTAACAAACATACAGTGCAGTGGTGATTCAAAAAGTTTCGCAAAGGACACGACAGCCTTGAAGATTAGGACTGCAATGGCCGACACGGGAAGCTGACAAGGACCTGGTGAGAGGATCATCGAAGCTGATCCCCTTATAACTACAAAAGAAGCTGCCGGAGAACTCAGCTCGGACCATTCGACGGTTGTTTGGCATTTGAAGCAAACCGGAAAGGTGAGAAAGCTGGATAAGTGGGTGCCTCATGAGCAGACCGAAAATTTAAAAAATTATTTTGAAGTGTCATCTTCTTATATTCTAAGCAACAACGACAAACCATTTGTCAATAGGACTGTGACATGCAACGAAAAGTGGATTTTATATGACAACCAGTGATAACCAGCTCAGTGGTTGGACCAGGAAGCTCCAAAGCACCGTCCACAGCCAAGCTTGCACCACAGACAGTCACGGTCACAGTTTGGCGGTCTGCTGCCCACCTGACGACTACAGCTTTCTGGATTTCAGTGAAACCACCACATCCGAGAAATACGCTCAGCAAGTCGATGAGATGCACCGAAAACTGCAACGCCTGCAGCTGGCACTGGTCGACAGAAGCGGCCCAGTTCTTCTCCATGGCAACGCCTGACCACATATCACACAACCAATGTTTCAGAAGTTGAATGAATTTGGCTAAAGTTTTGCCTCATCTGCAACATTCACTGACCTCTTGAACATTCACTGACCTCTCACCAAACACCACTTCTTCAATCATCTCAACAACTTTTTGCAAGGAAAACGTTTCCATGACCAGCAGGAGGCAGAAAATGCTTTCCAAGAATTTATCAAATCCTGAAGGACAGATTTTTACACTACAGGAATAAATCAATTTCTCATTGGCAAAGTTGTGTTGATTGTAATGGTTCCTATTTTGATTAATAAAGATGTGTTTGAATCTAATTATAATAATAAGATTTAAAATTCATGATCCGAAACCACAATTACTTTTGCACCAACCTAAAGATGCGAAATAGGAGCAGCTGCCCCTGGACGGCACAGGTACAGACGGCACAGGCCCACCTATAAGCAGTGTTCTCGACAGGACTATGCAGTGGAGCGTAGGGAGCCACGCGCCCCAGGGGAGGCCTGTAAAGCTACGCGCACGTTTCCGACTTCTGCAGGGACAGGGACAGAGGCTGGTGCCTCCAATCTCTACATTGTTTAAGGGTCAACTGTGCATCCGTTTAAAAACAGAGATAGACAGGAAGTGAATGCACGAAAACTAAAGCCCGTGATTACGCAACAAGCCATCTAGTGAGAAGGAGGGGGAATCAAGAGCGACCTCCCCGCTTTCCAACATTCTGTCAGAGCATTACCATCATCTCCGTCATTTACGAGAGAATAAGACTGATTCACAGAAGGGGGCCGACACTGCTCAACAGGGAAAGGACAGCCTTTTTTCAACCAACAGTGCTGGGCACACTGGGCATCCACGTGAATGAAGTCAGACACTTACCTTACACGACATAGAAAACAACTCCAAACAGATCAGAGACCTAAACATCAGACCTGAAACCATAAAATTCTTAGGGGAGAGGCTTCCCTTGTGGCCCAACGGTTAAGACTCCACGCTCCCAATGCAGGGGGCGGGGGTTCAATGACACACGCGATGGGGCAACTCAGCCCGTGCACGCCCAGAGCCGGCGCTCCTCCACAAGAGACCGGGATGAGCAGCCCGAGCGCCACCCCACTCACCGAAACGGAGAGCCCGCACAGCCAACAACAAATCTACAGAGGAAGAGCGCGCGAGCAGCACTGACTTCCGCCCTGCTCTCCCAGCACTAAGCCCAGCTCCTCCAGACCTCGCGCTGCACAGGGCCGCTCTGCCCCCACGTCCCGTCGCTGTCCAGAGCCCAGAGCTTATGACTAATTCAACCTTGTCCTCTTTACAGACAATTGTCTTTCAGGTGCTGACTCACAGATGGCAGGAATTCCAGTTATACAAACGATGGATGCTAAAAAAAACCACTGACGTTGGCCTTTTGTGAATGAGGAAGCAGATTTCTTCCACACGCAGATTCTCTTGGGATTCCTTGGAATGAGTGGGGATTTCCTAAAAGCAGGTGAGCAGGTCACAGGGTGGGTCAGCTTGACAGATGCTCAGGGTCAGAGGGAAGAAAGCGTGGGTCTAACACTCCGGTGGGGTCCTGGGTCACAGTCTCACAAGTACTTCACTAGTTGGAAGGAGAAGGCTGTGTTTACCCGGGAAACCACCAGCGACAGATGTGCAGCGCCCAGCATGCACAGACACGTGACTCACACGCGGTACAATGGCCCCTCGCCAAACGGAGTCCGGAGTGTGTGACCCCGAAACAGACAACCTGGAAAGCGATCCATCTGAGTCCACACAGCCACCAAGGCGCACAGCCAGAGCCAGCCTTCAGCACTGGGACCCTGGCTGCGGGGCAGCCAGGCTGGGTTAATGATACGGGGAGGCTCACAGAGAAACCCACACGCATCACCCCAAACACTGTCAAGTCTCTGCGTTCACAGGTCAGGGTCTTCTGACAGTGCAGGCATTTTGAGGAGAAAGCAATTTTTAAACTCACACCTTTATACTCAGTTTCAGCGTTGACCGAACGTCCACCAGGAGTCAGGAACGACGCTGTGCCGCGGGAGCCGTCACCATGTGACCCCCAACCGCACCCCCACTTCCCAGCCCAAGAGCATTTTGAGCAGTAATGGTAAAGAGACTGGACGGTTGCAGTCTGGTTCCTGGTGAGAACGTATCCCCATCACACAAGTCCAGCCCTTCCGGCCCGCCCTCAGACTGAGGAAGCATGACGGCCAGGACGCCAGCCCCAGGGGAAGGCATGGGCTCCCAAGATTTCAAGAGGCGTTGGGGAGACCAGGGGTGTGTCTGAAGACAGAGGGAAGCCTGACACGACTTCCACATCGGCCCAAACCCACTGGAGACATGAGCTCCGAGAAAGCACATTCCGTGTTCTCAGATGGCTCAGCTTCCGGGCGATTTACAGAGGGACAGGAACTGTGCTCTGGGAGGACGCAAGGCGGCTCCCCTGGATCCTACCTCCCAGTGACCAGCAAGCTTGGGCGGGACGTCCAAGCCCAGCTTCTCCAGCTCTCGCTCCCGGTACTTCTCGTACTGCCGGTACCCTGCATACCCGCCACCCGTGGCGACCAGAATGGGCAGGGGGCGCAGCAGGGACAAGGTGCGGGCAGGGGCCGTGTGGACTTTCCTGGCATCTGTAAAAGAGCAGGAAAATGTTGAGCCAGGAGAAGGGACAGCACTGAGTCAGGCAAACACAGCACCAACAGGAAGGCTGGGACGAGCCCTCAGCAAAGCTGACGGGACCCCAGAGATCTGACAAGCAGGAGCAGCCCGAGTCACCGCGGAGACGCTGCTGCCTCCAGAGCCTGTCTAGTCAGGGATTCACGCGTCTTCCCCGTGAAACAACGATGTACCTCGCGTGCCGCCACAGCTACAGAGTTTAAGATGAAAACATCAAATGCAAAGAGATCAAAAAAGTATCCCAGGTTGCCCTGCCGGCTACCCACAGGGCCAGATGGGGACAGGCTCTCTGATCTCACTTTCATGGCCCAGACCCAGTTCTGACTGGACACCTGTATTCTTTCTGTGGGTCTGGGAAGATCCCACACGCCAGGGAGCAACTACGCATGTCCGTCACAACTGCTGAGCCTCTGCTCTAGAGCCTGAGAACCAGACCTGAAGCCTGCCAGCCCAGAGCCCGCGCTCCGCAACGGGAGCAGCCCCCGCAGTGAGAAGCCCGTGCTCACCACAGCGAGGAAAAGCCCACGCAGCAAGAGAACCGGCACAGCCAGAAACGAGTAACCCAAAGAGTAAGACAAAACACACCAAGGGTATGAGCAGATGTTCCTCCAACAGGAATGGCCACTGCGTACACGTACAGACGCTCGACACGCACTACGGGCTGAATCATGTCCCCCCAGAGCAGGTGGCTCCATGGTAAAGAACCCACCTGCCCGTGTAGGAGCCACAAGACTCGAGTTCAACCCCTGGGTCGGGAAGATCCCCTGAAGAAGGAAGCAGCGACCCACTGCAGTGTTCTTGCCTGGGAAACCCCACGGACAGGAGCCTGTGGGCTACAGGCCAGGGCCCACAAAGCTGGAGACGCCTTGGTGACCGGGCACGGACACACACAGAATTCACATGCTGAGGCCCCAACCCCACACCTCCGTCACCCTTC
Organism: Redunca redunca; assembly: GCA_006410935.1. Lineage (NCBI taxonomy): Eukaryota > Metazoa > Chordata > Mammalia > Artiodactyla > Bovidae > Redunca > Redunca redunca. The sequence continues at coordinate 7,352 of SJYQ01005103.1, forward strand.
CGGATAGGAGGTCTCTACAGAGGGCATCAGGTCAAAAGGAGGTCCCCACAGTGGGCTCTAACATGACCCGTCTGCTTACAGAAAGAGAAACCCTGAGACAGACACACGTGCGGGGAGACGGCCATCTGCAGGCCGGGCAGCCAGGTGAAGGCGGCCAGGGAAGACTGTGGCACAGCGTGAAGAGGGGTGTGGATTTTTTTGTTTTTCTTTTTTTCTGGCCATGCCGAGAGGCTTGTGGGGTTTTAGTTCCCAGACAAGGGACTGAACCTGGGCCCTTAGCAGTGACAGCTTCAAGTCCTAACCACTGGACCACCAGGGAATTCCCTGCTGTTTCCTTTTTTAATGAGCAAGTATGGATGTCATTAATCTCTTCCATCTTCTGATTATTCCTCAAGAACCCTTACTACTTAACAACGAAATAGTCTACCTCTGACCAGAAAAACTTGTCGGAAAGCAAGAAACATTTTTTTTCCTCTTTCTGGATTATCTGGTGAGGAGAGACCTGCTGTACACAGCCTCGCAGCACTAAGCCAGCGCCCCAGGCTGGCGGGTCACACCCTCCTCGGTGCTGTGGCGCCACCGGTCCTTGCTTCCATTACAGGCCTCTCTCTACAGGCTTTCTCTACTCCTCTAACAGGAAGCAGGAAGCAGGGGTGCCCTTCACTCCTGACTGCCTCCCCGCCGTGTTTGTCGCTTTATAAAAGCACAGTTTTTCTGAAGATCTGCGACATTCTGACTTCATTTCTGAGGCTCCCCTCCATCCTTCAAGTTGAGTCTTACATGTTCCCACAGGCAAGTCGTACTTAAGTAACACCCAGATGTGCCCCTATTTAACTATTTTAATAATAAGCCTTTTGTTTTTATTCTCATTAATCATCTCATTTTATTCCCAAGGTATGATTACTCGGCAGTCAAAAACAGCTTTTGGTACAACAGAATAAAAAGGGTATCTAGATAATAAAAACAACACACATTTTTGTAAAGATTCAAACAGCTGCTTAAAAGATCCAAAAAGTTCATAACCCAGTGCTGAGGTGGGTGGGGGAACCGATGTGCTCATGAGCCTTTTCTGCTCAGGAGGGGAGACTGGGGCAATCCTCTCTGAAGAGCAATTTGGTTTAAATACCAAGTTATAAAACACACAAACCTTTTCAGTCAGCAATTCTAAGTTACCAAATTTATTCTGAGGATGCATAAAGATATGTTATTATAGAACTGTCTATAATAGAAAAAGAGTCCAGTTCAGTCGCTCAGTCATGTCTGACTCTTTGTGACCCCATGGACGGGCAGCACGGCAGGCCTTCCTGTCCATCACCAACTCCTGGACCCTACTCAAATTCATGTCCAGCAAGTCAGTGATGCCATCTAGCCATCTGATCTTCTATCGTCCCCTTCCCCTCCCGCCTTCAATCTTTCCCAGCATCAAGGTCTTTTCCAATGAGTCAGTTCTTCACATGAGGTGGCCAAAGTATTGGAGTTTCAGCTTCAACATCAGTCCTTCCAATGAATATTCAGCGTTGATCTCCTTTAGGATGGACTAGTTTGATCTCCTTGCAGTCCGAGGGACTCTCAAGAGTCTTCTCCAACACCACAGCTCAAAAGACTGGGAGCAACTAAAATGTCCAACACCAAATGCTACAGTCAAGCAACGGAACACCACATCCTCACCCAGTAAAACTAATCGGATAACAGCAGCTAAAGCTTCAGTGGTACCTACGTGGCAGGGACTCTAAGCACTTCATAGGCACAGCCCATCTGATTCTAACGACAGCCCTGTGAAGTAGGTGCTGTGTCTGCGTGAGTTCGCTGATGAGCAAACTGAAGCGGAGGCCAGCACCGTCTCTACCGGCTGCTGGTGCTTGGGCAGTGGCTCAGCTGCGTCCGCCTCTGTGACTCCACAGGCTGCAGCCGCCAGGCTCCTCTGTCCACGGGGTTCTCCAGGCAAGAATACTGGGGTGAGTTGCCACTTCCTTCTCCAGAGGACCTTCCCCACCCAGGGATCTAACTCACATCTCGAGCCTCCTGCACTGGTAGGCAGATTCTTTACCACTGTGTCACCTGGGAAGTCCAATCTTTTCTTAGTAGTAAATTGCTACTTACTTGTGGAAAAGGTTCTGAGAGGTGGCTTCCTCAAAAACTGAAGGAAGTGGCTCAAGGCAACATCTTCACAGTGAGGACGCCTATAATCAAGCAAAAAGGAATCATTAAACATTTTTTTAATTAAAAAAATTAGAGGATCAACTGCAAAAATTTGAATACAATCTATAAAGTCAATACTACTATTGCATCCATTTAATCTACCAGTTTTGACCACTGTACAGTACTGTCATTTTGTAAGAAAATGTCCTTATAGGAAAAGGGCTCAAAAATTTAAACGTAAAGGGGCACCAAGTGTTTCAGCAGAAAATATATACATATACACACTCACAAAAAGAGAAAAAGGAAGAGAAGGGAGAATGATAAAGCAGACATAGCTGACATATGGGGAATCAGAGCACAGGGCATTTGGAAATTCTCTGTACTGTTTTCATAACTTTTCTGAAGTCTAAAACTTTTTCACAAAAGAATTACTCTTAAGACCATAATAAACAGTAAAGCTGCACTTACACAAAAAGCATGTTTCTTCACCACAAAAGAACAGCTGTACACAGCCTTGTAGCCTCAAACTATTAATTAAAGAACCTAATAAAGTGGCTGAAATTCTAAATTTTTTTCTTTTTGGGCTGTGCCACGAGGCCTGCAGGCCTGAACCTGTGCCTGCAGCAGCGGAAGCACGGAGCTCTACCTACGAGACCACAGAGAACACCCTGAATCTTAAACTCCAGATGCTCACCCTGGAGACAGAATATACAAACAAATCAGGCTGAGCTACTCTAATCTACTTTGAGTCTGGAAGGCTCAACTTGTTTGGAATTTTAAAATTATCATCTGTGGCTACTTTGCCACAAAAGCTACTTTCACAGGGTAAAAGGGTTTTCAAGCATTCAGAGAAAAAAAGTGACCATTTTCATGGCTTCAAGCTTTTAAGGAAATGGTATTTTATTCTTTGTCTCTCTTCATTTCCTCTTTACCTAGGGAAATAGGACACATCCCCAGTGCAGTAAGTGACTGTGCGAGCAAGGAAAGCATTGATGAATTTTTAGTAAACAACCGGCTCTCTCCTTAATCAAAGAGCAAACACCCCACCTTCAATTCAGATAGCACTTCAGTTCCCCCAAATACTGACCTGAAATCTAAAGTAAAGAAACTATGTCCTTGTTAGTAAGGGTTTCTTTTTTTCCTTTGGAGTCTTTTATGAAAGTAGAAATTTACTCTATTATAAATGTCTAAACTGCTATTTTTGTGGAAAATAGAACTGCATTTATGACTTTCATACAGTAATATTTACATTCATGGATTCTTAGTAGTTACATCTTACATAAATATCCTGTGAACATGAGCAGATGTAAACACCTTCATTTACTCCTGTGAAATTTCCTTGCTTAATAAGATTCTCCCAGCATGGTGCTAACAGGGCGACTCTGACTCGCCCACAGGCGAGCAAGACCTGCGTGCAGAACAAGGCTGGGACCCTGGCCGTCACCACCCCTCAGAGGCCAGATGGACGGACAGCTCCTAGCACGAAGGAGGGCGTGCTGCAGTGGGCGAGTGTTCTTTCAGAGTGCACAATGCTCATCTCTTGGACTGGACACTCCCACTGCAGAGGCGAGCGCCTAGAGCTCTGCTTTCCGGGGGAATCAGAGCCACAGTGTAAACTCTGGCTGAAGGCCGCATTGTTGCGCGGCGCACACTGCTGCATTGTGCGTCCAGAACTGCTGCTGAGCCCCCAACTCAAAGCATGCTGCAGGCTGCTGAATAAGGCCTTTCCTTCCCTGCCCCCTGGCGGGGCCGGGGCGGGAGGTGCTGCTTAGGGGAGGTGCAAGCAGGAGATCAGGGCTCATCCACGGGAACCCACTGCACAGCACCCAGGCAGCTGGCTTGCGTTCAGATCTTCCCAAGAACAAAGTCAAGGTCTCGCATCCACTGCTGCAGCCCTAGCTCTGGAACAAGTGCTGGCAAACAGCTCGGCACCAGCTTGTCTTTCATCTCTGGACCATTCTTATTCTCATATCCACACCACACTTTTTCTGATCTTACAACACTGCCCAGGCCACTGCAGGTGTGCAGAAAGAGCGACATTCGCTGCTTCGCTTCCTCGCCTTCCGTCTCTCCGGGCTTTTGTTCCCACCACATCGACTCCTGCCGAGGTCAACTCTTCCACGCTGCCAACCCCTACTCACATTTCTTGGACCTCGTGTTATTTGACCTCTCAGCAGCATCTGTCACAGGTGATCCCCTTCTTGTTTTTTCCCTCCAACTGAGGTATAACTGAAATGTAACATTATATTAGTTTCAGGTGTAGGATATTATTCCCTATTTGTATATATTGTGGAAGGATCCCCACAAGAAAACTAGTTCAACATCCCTCACCATACATATTTGCAGATTTTGTGATGAGAAATACTCTTAGCAACTTTCAAATACACAAGACAGTACTAGCAACTATCGGCCCCACACTGTACAGTGCGTGCCTGGGACTTAGGTGTGTTTTAACTGGGAGTTTGTCTCTTTCAACGCCTTCATTCACACCTTGCCCCTCCTGAAACACACACAGCCTTTGGAACCCTGAGTTTTCTGTCTGTCCGGTCTCCCTAGCTTCAAACAGCTGCCACGCCCGAGGCTCAGACACCTGCTGTGCCTAGGCTTCGTCCTAGAGATATTCACCCAGTCTGGTTTCAAACAGCCAGATGCAGAGGACTCTCCCACTGCTACTTCAGAGACTCCAGACCATATTTCAGCCTGGCTACCCAACATCCTCACTTTGAATCACCTCAAACTGAGTTTGTCCAAATCAGATTCCCAAACCTCCCTCACTCCCCTTCAATGGCTCTATCCCCTAGAGCTGTCCATCTGTGGCAGAGATTAGCCAGCCGGTTATTAAATCCACATCCTCTACCCAACAGATGAGATTTCCTAGAAATGAGTTCTAACCACTGTGAGAACCATTCAGACTTCCCAGGTCCCCTCCCAGCCTGTTAGATGGAGACAAACACGCAGATCCTGGGCAGCCGTGTGTCACGATGGCGAGAGACAGGCCCTCAAATCACACTGCCCTCCCGATGAGAAGCGGCCTGGACTTAAATGATAGAGACAAAAACTTTCACTGTGTTAAGTCGCCAAGACGTTAGAGTTTACCTGTTACCGTAGCAACGCTGCTACAATACATACACCATCCCAGACAAAAGGCATCACAGCTCCCCCGGTGCACAGGCTGAAACCCCAGGATTCCTTCGCAAGTCCTTTCTTTCTCACTGTCCATTTTCAATCCACTGACAAGGCATGAAGCCCCCACTTTCCAAATGCACCCTTATCTGCCTACTTCTCTTCTCTGGCCTGAGCCACTGGGTCTGCTGCTGAAGAGCTGCACTGGCCTGGTCTCCCTGCTTGGCCTCCGTGCCCCATTTATCACAGAACATCCGGACTGACCTTTTCAAAACAGACCTTACATAAGTGGCCCTCTGAACCCCAGACCTCCTGCTACTTCCCCTCTCCTCACACATCCACCCCCACCCCTTGCACACCCACGCCTCTGCAATGCTGTCTCCGCTGGGCACACCCCTCTAGCTGGTTCAGTCCTTCCTCACTCAGTTCTCTGCTCAAATGCATCCTCCTGACCACAAGCCCAAGAGTTCTCTCTCTGGGGCGCTAACTCCTTAATTAACTCCCTTTCTTTTTCTTCTCACTACCTGAAATGAACTGATTTTATATATATTCACGTTATTTCTGTCTGTACTTGTCGACGAATACAGGGGTTTGTCTGTCTTCCCCCTGGACCTCAATCTCAACAGCGAGGTTAAGCTTCAGAGAAATGAACAGCTAGGTTCAATCACATGTAACTTCTGTATGGTGAACCCACGTGTACCTCCTGCAAGCAGGCAATTAAAGCCCATGATTAAGCACTTAAGTCTGACTCTGGGGCTCAGATCTCCATTCTGCCACTTGTTAACTAATTCTAAGCCTCAGTTTCTCCACCTCTAAAAACAGGACCTACCTCATTCGGAGTAAATGAGACAATCACATAAAACCTTAATCCCAGGCCCTGATACCTAGCTCCATATTACTCTTATCAAAAGTGACACAAGTGATGTTCAGCTGGCACACTGGGGTGGCCACATCAACTGTGACCCCTGTTCACCCTAACTGGTCTGTGTCCACACTCCTAGTTTTAAACTATTTTTATGATTTATTTATTATTGTTATTTTGGGCTGTGCTGGGTCTTTGCTGCTGCGAAGCTTCTCAAACTGTGGGGAGTGCGAGCTGCTCCCTGTTGTGGTGCCTGAGCTTCCGACTGCAGTGGCTTCTCTTGCTGCCGAGCACAGGCTCTAAGACTCAGCAGCTTCGCTCCCCGGGCTCCAGAGCACAAGCTCAACAGTTACGGCACACGAGCTTAGCTGCTCCACCGCAGGTGGGATCTTCCCAGAACAGGGATCAAACCCATGTCTCCTGCATTGGCAGGCAGATTCTTTACCACTGAGGCACCAGAGAAGCCCAGTTTTAAAATGTTTTTAACACCACCTCAGTTAGTAACAACCAGGTAGTTACTACCTCTGGTAGTAACACTAATTATAGTCCTTATGTCCCTCCTGCTTTTTAGAGCTGTGAAAAGTTCTCCTGAAAACGAACTGGCAGGTTTCTTAAGGCCTATTCCATGTTCTAGCTCATATTATTTAGCCGTGTTCCCTCTCTCTTCTACTAAACTGTGAAGTTCTCTCAACACAAGGCCTGTATCTTCTAATTCCTCTCTTTTCTCCCGCCCTCGCCCCTCACCCCTGATCCCTGGCACTGCAGTTGACAGTGGCAGGAATTTCATAAATACTCCTGAAGGCAGGTCTGACACAACCACGCACCACCCAGGCACTATGTTCATACGTGCCTGAGCCAAAGAACCGTCCAGAGCACCCATAAAAAATAGTTGCCAGGGCCCAGCCTACACCTACTGAGCCTGAACTGGGCAGCATTGTGGGGATGTGCCTGGGAATCTCTTTTACTAATAAACACCCACTCCATTCTTTTATCAAATTTAGGAAACATGGCCCTAAATTATCACTTATAATTACTTTCTCTATTCTCTCACCTGTCATATCACTCAGTTACTGGAAAACTCTGCAGTATGAGGCTTTCAAATATATGTCTCACAAACAGACACCGCTTTACTTAAAAATCATGGAAATGTTATCTTTTGGGGATTTTTTGCATCTCAATATAGTTTCCATCTGGATATGTAACAGCTTTGAAAACTGAATTACTGTACCCAAATCCTCACCCCTCCTACCCAGTGGACCTAAATCCAGTTGTATCTACCTATACTGGTACTAAAGTTTAGACTTTTTTCCCTTTTTAAATGATAGTGGGTGAAGTCATCTTCCTCATCATCGTTAAAAAAAACAAAACATGAGGGTCATTTTTTTAGTCTTTCCAACTTATGACACATTTTACTACTGACTCATAAACAGCACACCTGGTAACAACATTAAAACAACCTTGAGACCCTCTTGTTCAAATCCTAACAGTTACCACCACACTGTGGAGCCCTCTCCTGAGAAGTTACACCATTTCTGAGTAGTTAATAGTAGGAGAGTGAAGCTTTCCTGTCCAGGGCAATGACATTTTCTGTTCCCTCTCAGCCTGAAACCAGTGTCTCTACTTCCCAAAATTATAGCGCAAGCTCTGATCCACGCTGACAAAATGAAGCCAGTCCGAAAAACTTGTGGGTCTCGCAAATCTTAGCTCTTCGAAATGACACTGAGGGGCAGATTCTGAATTACAGCAACCAACATTTTAATCCATTTTCCGAGAGTCCCAGTGCTCCCATGCTAGTTCCTACATGAGCTATTTCGAATAATGAATGTCCTCACCGTGGGCAGCCTGAAGGAAAGGCCCCTGCGGGAGACACAGAGGTCCCTGGGAAGGAGCCTCAGCTCTGCTGCCGCCGGGCTGGGTGGAGCTGAGCAAGTCCCTCCGGCTGTCAGGGCCTCGACTTCGCCGAAAAGAACGGGCTGCGTTTATGACCCCTCTAACAATCTAACAGTGGACGGTCACCAGGGAACCGAGACCCTACCTCCATCCTGGACTGTTCTGAGATTACGGAGCCCTACCCTCTCGCTTCAGAGTCCAAGAGCCCACAGTGAGAGCCGCCCAACTCCCACTCCAGGGCTCTTCCCGCGCCTCGGCGCCCCCCCAGCAACACGACTCCCAGAGAAGGAAGCGTCCAGCCCCGCCCTGGCTCTCGTGGCGGACACGCAGCCCATTTCGCCTGGTTTCGGGGGTGCTTTCTGTTTATATTTTTGTTTCTTGGCCCTTGTGGAGTGGGAAGGACAGAGAGAGAGGTTTAGGCCAGACTCGGACCGTCCTAGGCGGGGGCAGCCGCACCTGCGCCCGCCCTCGAGGTGAAGGTGAGTGGCTCCGTCTCCACTCGAGCGCTCCTCAGGGCGAGCCGCGACAGAGAAACGACTCCTCTCTCTAGACCCGGCTTGGCTCGGGCCGCCCCTCGCCCCGAGGCAGGATCCCCAAACAGCTGTACCTGCTCCGCCACGCGACCCCGGGCAGCCACCTCAGACATCCCTGCCCCGCGGACGCCGCCATCTTGCCTCCTCCTCCTCCTCGGCGGGACACGCCCCCTCCCACACGCGGGTCGCACGCCTGTGACGTAACGAGTCGCGAACTCGGGCCCAATGCGGAACGCGGGGTGGGGGGCGGGGCCGTGTGGCTAAGCTCCTCGGCCCGCCCCTTAGGCCCCTGAAGAGTCGGCCGCGACTGAAGTGACTTAGCAGCAGCAGCGGCAGAACCGGGTCGGATAGGTGAGCAAGGCGGCCGCGCCTACTGCGCTAAATCTGGACCTGGGCGCCGGTTGCCAGTTCTCCTTCCTCCCTCCGACGTGCGTTTCCGCAGGTGCCCCGAGAATCTGACTCACCCAGGGTCTGAGACTGGATCAGTTGAGCTAAATCGCTCATTTACGGGTGGGGAATCTGAAAGCGTCCACAGCTCAGCTGCCGATGAGTAAGCGCTTCTTAAGTGCCAAGTCCTGTGCTAATGACCTAGCGTGCACGGTGTCTCATTCTTCCCTCCCATCGCTGTACTATCAGGGAGTCCAGAGACCAGAGGTCTTGGATCACCTAGAAATGCAATTAGTCGTCGCACGAGGTAACTGATGTGACAGCGAGTGCTCCTGCAGTTTCTTCAGGTTTAAGTGAAAATAGACTTAATAGTATCTGCCTACGGTAGCTAGCTCTGAGAATTATTCTTATTTTAAAGATAGAGAAATCAGAGCTCAGGAAAGCTAACCATTAGAATGCTAAAGGGCATACTGCTATAGAAGAGAAAAGCTAGAATTTGAACATACATCTCTAGTTCCAAAACCCATGAACTAAACATTCTTCCTTTTAAGCCCTTTGCCTAGAATCTGGCTGAATATGGGTCCCCAAACTAAAGGAATATAGCTCTGCTTTTTCCTCCCTAAGCTGCTAATTGTGCTTGTCTTCACCAGGCATTTGATATTTGCCTGGTGCCTGCAATTACTGACATTTCTATATGGTTGGTTATGCTCAACTAGGACATAACCAGGCCCTACAGGGAGCCTCACAGGCATCGGATTTTCTATTGAAGAGGAGACATTTCCCTTTATGGTTTTCAAAAGTCTGAAGCGGGTGGGGAGTATAGAATGGGTTTTACTATTCATTGAGAGTAGTAACTCAAAACCAGGGTGAAAAAAGAAGTGGGAGAGGGAGATTATTACAAAATGAAGTGCATTTGTGGAAATTGAATATTCACATGGTGGCTCAGATGGTAAAGAATCTGCCTGCAGTGCTGGAGACCTGGGTTCAATCCCTGGGTCAGGAAGATCCCCTGGAGAAAGGGAATGGCTGCCCACTCCAGTATTCTTGCCTGGAGAATTCCATGGAAAGAGGAGCCTGACGCGGGCTACAATCCATGGGGTTGCAAAGGGTCAGACACTACTGAGCAACTAACACTTACACCATATACAAAAATTAACTCAGAATGGATCAAAGACCTAAAGCTAAGAACTACAACTGTATAAAACTCTTAAAACAAGGGAAACTTTCATGACATTGAATTCAACAGTGATTTCTTGGATATTACACCAAAAGCATAGGCAACAACAAAATAACATAAGTTGGATTTCATCAAAATTTAAGTTTTGTGCATCAAAGGACACTGTCAATAAATTGAAAAGACAACCCTGAGAATGTGAGAAAATATTTGCCAACAAACATATCTGATAAGGGTATGGTCTCCAGAATACATACAGAATTACTAAAACTCAACAACAACAACAAAAAAACAACAAAGAATCCAATTCAAAAATAGGCAAAGGACTTGAACAGACATTTCTCCAATGATAATATACCAGAGGCCAACAAAAGATGCTCAGTGTTACTAATCACTAGGGAAATGCACATCACAAGCACAGTGAGATATCAACTTCTCACCTCGTAGAATGGCTATAATCAAAGAGAGGAGAATAACAAGTGTTGGCAAGGATTTTGAAAAATCAGAACACTTATGCATGGCTGGTAACAATGTAAAATGGTACAGCTGCTATGCAAAATGATTTGGTGGTTTCTCAAAAAGTTAAACACAGAATCATCATATGATCCAGCATCTGTGTACATGCTCACTCTGACTCTTTGCTACGGACTGTAGCCCACCAGGCTTCTCTGTTCATGGGGTTCTCCAGGCAAGAATACTGGAGTGGGTTGCCATTTCCTCCTCCAAGGGATCTTCCTGACAGAGTTCTTTATCACTAGCTCACCTGGGAAGCCCCAATCAAGCACCCAGGTATAACCTAAAAGAATGGAAGCAGGGACTCAGAGATTTGTACACCAATGTTCATAGTAACATAATTCACAATAGCCAAAAAGTGGTTCAGTAGATGAATAAATAAAAATGTGATATATCTATATAATAGAATATTATTCAGCTATAAAAACATGTATGAAGGGACTTCCCTAGTGGTCCAGTGGTTAAAAATCCTCCTTCCAACCCAGGGGTCATGGGTTCAATCCCTGGTTGGGGAACAAGGATCCCACATGCTACTGGGCAACTGTTAATAAATCCATAGTCTTGAACCCCTGAACCCCCAAGCCACAACTAGAGAGAGAATCCTGGACACTGCCCGAAAGACCTCCTATGCTGGAAAAAAGATCTGTAAACAGCAACTAAGACCCAATATAGCCAAATAAGTAAATATTACAAAAAAATGTACGAAGTACCGATATATGCTACAACAGGAATAAACTTTGAAAACATTATGGTAAGTAAAATTATCCAGTCACAAAAGGACACGTATTGTTTAATTCCACTTATATGAAGTGCTTGCTGCTGTTTAGTTGCTCAGTTGTGTCCAACTTATTTGTGACCCCATGGACTGCAGCCCACCAGACTCCTCTATCTGTGGGATGTTCCAGGCAAGAATACTAGAGTGGGTTGCCATTTCTTGAATGGGGGCTTCCAAGGTGGCCCTAGTGGTAAGAATCCACCTGCCAATTCAAGAGACCCTGGTTTGATCCTGGGTTGGGAAGATCCCTGGAAGAGGAATCCAGTATCCTTGCCTGAAAAGTCCCATGGAAAGAGGAGCCTGGTGGGTTACAGTCCATGGGGTGGCAAAGAGTCAGACACTGAAGTGACTGAGATGCAAGCAGTAAATAATCTACCTTTTGTCTCTATAGATTTCCCTATTTTGCATTTTCATATGAATGAAATCATACATGCATTTGCATAACTGGTTTCTCTCACTTAGCATCTTTCATGGTTTGTGCATTTTATAACATGCACCAGTGCCGCATTTTTAGGATGGAATAGTATTCCATCATGTAGATAGACTGCATTTCTTTATCCACTCATAGTTAATCATTTCTACCTTTTAGCAATTATGAAAAATACTGCTATAAACATTCATATGTGGTTTACTGTATAGACATATATTTTCATTTCTCTTCTGTATATACCTAGGAGTGGAATTGCTGGGTTGTATAGTTTAATTGGGCTTCTCCAGTGGCTCAGCCGTGGCTCAGAAACAGTATGGACCTAACAGAAGCAGAAGATATTAAGAAGAGGTGGCAAGAATACACAGAACTACACACACACAAAAGATCTTAATGACCCAGATAAGCATGATGGTCACTCACTTAGAGCCAGACATCCTGGAGTGCAAAGTCAAGTGGGCTTTAGAAAGCATTCTTATGAGCAAGGCTAGTGAAGGTGATGGAATTTCAGCTGAGCTAGTTCAAAGCATAACAGATGATGCTGTTGAAGTGCTGCACTCAATTATGCCAGCAAATTTGGAAAACTCAGCTGTGGCCACAGGACTCAAAAAGGTCAGTTTTCATTCCAATCCCAAAGAAGGGCAATGCCAAAGAATGCTCAAACTACCGCCCATTGCACTTATTTCACACGCTAGCAAAGTAATGCTCAAAATTCTCCAAGCCAGGCTTCAACAGTATGTGAACCGAGAACTTCCAGATGTTCAAGCTGCATTTAGAAAAGGTAGAGGAACCAGAGATCAAATTGCCAACATCCATTGGATCACAGAAAAAGCAAGAGAATTCCAGACAAACATCTACTTCTGCTTCATTGACTATGCTAAAACCTTTGACTGTGTAGACCAAAACAAACTGGAAAATTCTTAAAGAGATGGGAATATCAGACCACCTTACCTGCCTCCTGTGAAACCTGTATGCTGGTCAAAAAGCAGCAGTTAGAATCAGACATGGAACAACAGACTGGTTCCAGATTGTGAAAGGAGTACGTCAAGGCTGTATATTGTCACCCTGCTTATTTAACTTATATGCAGAGTACGTCAGGCAAAAAGCCAGGCTGGATGAAGCACAAGCTGGAATCAAGATTTTTGGAGAATATCAATAACCTCAGATACGCAGATGACACCACCCTTATGGCAGAAAGTGAAGAAGAACTAAAGAGCCTCTTGAAGGTGAAAGAGGAGAGTGAAAAGCTGGCTTAAAACTCAACATTCAAAAAACGAAGATCATGGCATCTGGTCCCATCATTTCATGGTAAATAGATGGGGAAACGATGGAAACAGTGACAGACTTTATTTTCTTGGGCTCCAAAATCACTGTAGATGGTGACTGCAGCCATTAAATTAAAAGACGCTCCTTGGAGAAACGCTATGACAAACATAGACAGCATATTAAAAAGCAGAGACATTACTTTGCCAACAGAAGTCTGTCCAGTCAAAGCTATGGTTTTTCCTGTGGTCATGTATGGATGTGAGAGTTGGACCATACAGAAGGCTGAATGCTGAAGAATTGATGCTTTTGCACTGTGGCATTGGAGAAGACTCTTGAGAGTCCCTTGGACTGCAAGGAGATCCAACCAGTCCATCCTAAAGGAAATCAATCCTTTTCTTTAGATGGACCGATGCTGAAGATGGAAGCTTCAATACTTTGGCCATCTGATGCAAAGAGCCAACTCATTTGAAAAAACCCTGATGCTGGGAAAGATTGAAGGCAGGAGAAGCGGGCGACAGAGGGTAAGATGTTTGGATGGCATCACTGACTCAATGGACATGAGTTTGACCAAGCTCCTGGAGATGGTGAAGGACAGGGAAGCCTGGTGTGTTACAGTCCATGGGGTCGCAAAGAGTTGGAAACGATTGTCAGAGAGTGTTTTGCCTATGTTTTCCTCTAGGAGTTTTACAGTTTCTGGTTTTACATTTAGATCTTTAATCCATTTTGAGTTTATTTTTGTGTATGGTGTTAGAAAGGGTTCTAATTTTGTTCTTTTACGTGTGGTTGACCAGTTTTCCCAGCACCATTTGTCTTTTCTCCATTGTATATTTTTGCCTCCTTTGTCAAAGATAAGGTGTCCAAAGGTGCTTGGATTCATCTCTAGCTCCATTAAAGAAAATCATTTGGCTGCACCAGGTCTTAGTTGCAGTACACAGAATCTCCCGTCTTCATTGTGGCCTGCCTAGCCCACCCACAAACAGTAAAAGACCTGACCCTTCTCCTAGGACCCCACCTACTGTCACACCAGGTCCTGGTGGTATTAAAAGGAGGAAAAAACACTGTAGTTGCTTGGGAGAGATTCGAGGACCTTTACCATGGTCAGATGGAACCCTCTGCTCCAGAGCCCCTGGCTACTTCCCAGCAACCCTTTGACATGCACCGGAGTAGAAGCTTCCAAAGACTGTGTGGACAATGGTTTCCTCTGGCCAGGACCATTATACTGATTTCATGTGTTGTCAGATTTTGTTTCATCTCATTTTTCCTTTAAGTCGTCTCTGTAGAAACACATTGGATTGGTGAGTCCCTGGGTAAAATCCAAGGGGGGAGGAGTTTCCTGAGTCCAAGTAGAGATGCTTATCCTCCAGAGTGAAGGTTGGCAAATGAGGTGTCACTTCCTGTTCCGTAAATCAAGTTTTATTGGAATACAGTCACCCCTGTTTGTTCACATATCACCTACTGCGGCTTTCCTGCTGCGACCCCGGAGTTGAGTAGCTGCAGTAAAGGTCATATGGCTTGCAAAGCCTGAGATAGCCACTGTCTGACCCTTCACAGAAAAAGTTGTCTAAAATCTTGTCCAGAGCACCCTGTGTGGGGGCCTCTGTCCTGGCATCATCAGAGATGAGAGCTAGCTACAGCCTCCCAAAGAAAAAATTTAAGAAGGGATTTGGATATGGTTCACCAAAAGGGAAAATTATTTCCATAGGATGGTCTATGCTCTCTGACATTCAGTTACTATCAAGAATTCAGATTGGAATCAGAGGAATATAGATCAGGTTAATTGTCCTGGGATTGGTGGGGAAAGACACAGAGGGCTTGCTGGAGAGCTGGAAATACTTGTAGAAAAGGCCAGGAAAGGCTTGCTGACAAGTTCAGAGGGGCAAAGGGACAAGCACATACCCGGCCGGTCCAGAGGAGTGGAAGTCGTGGTTTTCAGCACCTCATCTCACATCTGAGGATCCACATTGGTTGTCAGCATAGAAACTTGCTATAGAAATTCTTTAGGGAGGACAGAGCGTGAGATGGTTGAATGGTATCACTGACTCAATGGACATGAGTCTGAGCAAACTCTGGGAGATAGTGAAGGACAGGGACGCCTGGCATGTTGCAGTTCATGCGGTCGCAAAAAGTTGGACACAACCAAGCGACTGAACAGCAACAATAGTTTGTTTAAGGAACTGACGCTAGGTTTTCCAAAGTGGCTGTACCATTTTGCATTCCCATCAGTAGTGATGAAGTTCCAATTTCCCTGGAAATTTCACTGCAGTTGAAGGGGTCTCAAAGAGTCGGACATGACTCAGCAACTGAGCAACAACAACATAAAGATTCTGGCACAATTCTACAGGGGAGGCAATCAGCACTTTTCAGGAGTAAACAGCAGTGAGGCAAATTAAAAGACACTCAGATCCGACCTCTGATTCATCAGTATGTGTGTGTATATATAGGGCTTATGTACATATGTATCTGTGTGCGTGTGTGTATATATAGGGCTTATGTATGTGTGTGTGTGTGTGTGTGTAT
>SJYQ01005103.1:23495-60402 GCA_006410935.1 Redunca redunca
TGTGTGTGTGTGTGTATATATATAGGGCTTATGTATGTGTGTATCTGTGTGTGTGTGTGTATATAGGGCTTATGTATGTGTGTATCTGTGTGTGTGTGTGTGTGCGTCTTAGCGCAGGTGGCTGAGCGCACGGGGGAGCGTGTGGGCTGAGGGACCAGCTTCGAGGTGCCTGACAGGGAAGGGAGCCCGAGGCAAAAACCGCCCGAGACCCGAAGACTTGGAGGCAGGCAAGTGCAGGGGTGGGAGAAAGAGTCTGTGCACCCGACGGTACCGCTTTCTGTGCAAAAGTCTCAAGGCCAGAGGCTGCGAGGAGGGTTTGAAGAACCGGAGGGCGGAGCGCCTGGGGGCGGGGCTGGGGAGGCAGGTGTGGGCCGAGGGGTGGGGTTTGCTAGCAGAGGTGGATTGCGCCGGGTGGTTTAAGAAGAGACCTCGGCGCTAGCACTTACCGCACAGGCTCCGTCAATCAGTCTGTCTTTAAGGCTCAGCTTCCTCATCCACAAAGGGGGATTAAAAACATCGACCTCATCAGGTTGTTGTGAGGATTCAAGAAGGTAATAAACACAATGCTTGGCACTGGAGGTCAGTAAACGCTACTGTGGGCGAGAGGAACACCGGGGAAGGATTTCAAGGGAGCGAGTGGTTCTGACAACAGCGAAATTAGATCACTTCGGATTGGTGGCAGTAGGGGGAAACCCATCAACCGCTGCAGTACCTGGGGATATTTGCCCCGTGTTTGCAGTTGGTAAAGAATCCGCCTGCAATGCAAGAGACACCGGTTCGATTCCTGGGTCAGGAATTTCCCCTGGAGAAGGAATAGGCTACCCACTCCAGTATTCTGGCCTGGAGAATCCCGTGGACTGTACAGTCTGTGGGGTTGCAAAGAGTTGGACACGACTGAGCGACTTTCACTGTACTCTTCCAAGGACCATTTTACCCTCCCCCAAAGTCTGAAATTAAAATGCAAAAGGGAGAAAAATTCTCAAGACGATTCTTGCCTGCAGGAGCCTCCACCCTCGGCATCCCAGCGTGTCCGTGCCCAGGGCCAGGGATGCAGGCTCCAGATTGGGCTGCGGGGAGGTACCTGGAAGGTAGGCGACACCACAGGAGGTGTGAACACCTCGCTGGTCCCGCCCCACCTGTGAGCTACAGCCAATCAGACGTCGCTAGGTCAGCAGTGGGTGGGGCCGGGCCGAGAAAGGGCCCAGTTCACTCGCTGCGCAGCCACCAACCAGGTCCTTGGAAGGGTAATCGAAGGGAAGAGTTACTGAGGTCTTCAAACACTCAGAATCGGCGGGATGAAGAGAACTTCAGCCGGCCTGTCAAACAATAGGGTGTTAGTGAAGGCGACCTTTCATTCACAATCAAGAGTTTACGGAGCCCCTATAATATACACCAGGCATCACCGACTCAAAGGGCATGAGCTTGAGCAAACTTGGGGAGAGTGAAGGACAGACAAGGCAAGCTGGTGTGCTGCAGTTCATGGGGTCACAAAGAGTCGGACACCACTTGGCTACTGAATAACAACAGGCAGTGTTTTAGGTGTCTGAGGGGTCTCAAGAGGGACCAGAGAGGAGCCTGCATTACAGGGATGAACAAATACAGGGAGGAAATGATAAATGCTAGATACAGAAAGCATCGGAAAGAGGATGTACAAGGAGCTGGGGTGGGGGAGGGTACACCTTTAAGAGTGATCAGGGAAAGCAGAGAGCTGAACAGTGTCTGTGGGCACCACGTGGGAGAAAACCCTTCTGGGCACTAGGATGCTGGGTGAATAAATCATAGGGAGGACCACCGGCCAAGGAACTGCAGAAAGGGTCTGCGTGCAAGTCCTGGTCGAACTGCTCCCACCACAGGGAAACGCCCAAGCAGAAGTACCGGCAGTGAGGAGCGAGAGGACGGAGTAAGCCTGAAAAAGCTGTTAGGAAAGACTCACCTGTGACCCTGGAAGTTAACCTGAAGAACTGGGGATTTTCTAAAACCCTACTCAAGAGAAGTCCCAGAAGAAACTGCAGAAATTAAGTCTCCATCACACGCAGAGGGCAGGACACAGTAGAGGATTGTTCCGAAAGTTTGGACCTCTTGCTCTCAAGAGGCCCTATCAAGGCATGCTTCTGTGGTGGGGATGCTAAAGCTGTAACAGGGGGATTTCCCTGGTGGTCCGGTGGTTGGGAAACCGCCTGGCAATGCAGGGCACATGGGTTTGAGCCCTGGCCCAGGGGAGATCCCACATGCCACAGGGCAATTAAGCCTGTGTGCCCCAACTACTGAAGCCCGCGTGCCTAGAGCCTGTTCTCCGTAAGAAAAGCCACTGCAATGAGAAAGCCCGCGCAGCAACAAAGACCCAGCACAGCCAAACATAAAGGACGGAACTAGTACCAGAGCTGAGGCGAGGACGGGCCTCTTCCTTCTAAAGGAAGAAAAGGTGTGGGGAGGACTCGCTCCAAGTAACCGTGAAACCTAACCAGCACAAGCACATCTGCCAGGCAGGACGGTCCCCGCCCAAAGGTGACAGACCACCCGGACAGAGATCTTTACTGCAGAAATCCAAGAACTGGAAAAAGGCCAGGAAGGGAGACTTGGGTGCTGCTTTTCCTCTGGACAAAGAATATCCTCAGGAACTTTGCTTCTTTCTGGAACATGTCAGCGTGATGGTAAATAGCCTTGTATTCAGTCATTCTCTCATGAGTTTCCACTGGTTAAACACAGAGATGAGAATCAGAAGACTCGCAGCCAAACCTCACATACAGTTGGGAAGGATATGTGATAGAAGGCAAGACCTTTTTTTCATTTTATTGTTTTAAGGCCTTTTAAAAAGTCAGTGAATGTACTCCGCCATATTTATACTCTCCC
The DNA here is from genome assembly GCA_006410935.1 of Redunca redunca. Lineage (NCBI taxonomy): Eukaryota > Metazoa > Chordata > Mammalia > Artiodactyla > Bovidae > Redunca > Redunca redunca. The sequence continues at coordinate 26,346 of SJYQ01005103.1, forward strand.
AGGTAGCCTCCTCAGCAGGCTAAGCTCTTCTTCCAGACATCTTGCTAATATTTTGACCTTGCTAATGTTTATTTTGACCTGAACTTGTTACTGCTTTTTTGACTTCTCAGCCATGTGAGAAAACTAGAACTATTCAAAAACCACACCTAAAACACTGTGTGCGGTCAGCTTTCCCACCCAACTTACTGGCGTGTGACTCGAATCTCAAGCAGTCTTAGCTGCTTCCAGATACCGAAGCCCCTCAAAATGGTCCACCCCCCGAGTGAACTGAAAATACTGCAAAGTGGCTCAGAAGGCCACCCACAGGTGAGCTCTACATGTGTCCTGAGCACAGGACAGTCCTCAGAAAATGGTGACCACTTTGGGAGGGAACATGTTTGTTGTGATATATATCACTTTGGAAAGTCTATTAAAATAAACAGCAACCTCATTATATTACAGGTAAAATTTTAACTTATGAAGCCTGAAGAACAGCCTTGAGAGTTATTTGAAAGGTTTAAAAAAAAAAAAAAAGGATCTTTTTATTTTCATAAATTAACACACGTAACAGTGGGATTTTTAGTCACAAACTACCGAACAGAAAATGAACTGCAGGGGCACTGTGTGTGCCAATGTCACCAAAAATGTACAAATTTCACTGAACTAATGACCATGATAATTATATAAACACTTCAGGTGGCTATTTACTGGCCCAGACCAGCCCAAGGAGATGCTGAGGGCGCCTGCCAAGGGTTCAAATCCAATTCAGCACCAGAGAGGGGCTCGTGAAGACACATGATGTACAAGCATCCAGTCTGACAGGATGCGGTGCCAGAGGGCGGACTATGCAGGGGCCCTTGCTTCACAGTCAGAATAAATAGCCTCTGCTGATCAGTGTGTGGCTAGGTGATAGTGTCACACTTTGATTTTAGTAAAATGAAGCCTTCTTCCTGGCCAACTTTTGATACAGGAAGTTCGGTTGCAGCAAGGAGCCCTCCCCGTGCACGAATCCAGGGTAGGGTGTTACGAGCCTCTGGCCAACCATTTATAGACTTTGGGGACAGCCACCCACGATGCTGTCTCAGAGGTCCTTTCCATGATACTGGGGTTGGGGGACACGCACAGAAAACAGAACACAAGGGAATTAAGGAAAGCACCGACTGCATACTCGGCCCCCAGGGAATGGGGGAAAGTACCACTGCCTACAAGTTGATCTTTTGCGGATCTCAACATACATTATGAGATGAAATCCTAGCCTTGAAACAAGCACTGGCTCTGTGTTCCACCAGCTGCAAGAGCCTTGGATTGGTGGCCCTGCCCTTCACCTCTGTGCCACCCTCAGCCTGGGAGGCAGGGAGCCAGCCCCACCAGGAGGACCAAGCCCAGAAGGTGGGATCTGCAGTTGACCTCAGGTTGGCTCTGGCGCCCTTGGTAAGGCCCTTCCAGGCAAAATTGTGACAAAGTGTCTGATTTTCACAGCTCGAGGGGGAGTTCCAGATTCACAGCATGAATTTCTGAGCTCTTCCAGCCCCAAGTAAGGCAAACGCTACATGTCTCTGCACTGCACCCTCCTTGGCTGTAGCTCTTAAGAGTAAGGTCAGTGTGAAAAAGTGGACATAATCTGCTTGAATGGGTGATGAGGTACATTTAAACTGATAAGAGAAATGAAGCTGCAAAGGAAATCAGAAGAAAAGGGGGAGGGCGGCCAATACTGCCAGAAACTGAGAGAGAGAGAAAACCATAGCTGAGGGGTCAGTGAAAAGCCGGCGGGCAGAACCGCAGATTGGACCTGAGATTTCTCCTCTCTTTCCCATATTAAAATCACTAAATCTGGTGGGGTGGGAAGTCCCCATCCGTGGAAACTACTAACTCCCTGCCCAGAACCAGACCTCCCAAGGCTCTGGGCCGGTGGTGCCAGCAGCCGACTGGTGGCAGGTGGCACTAGGACCACGGACAGCGCTGCAGCTGCTAGACCTTAAGACAAGTGCGGCAGAGCCCAGCTAAAACCTGACATGGGCTTCAGGCAAGCAACTTCAGGTCTGCAGCGGGGACCCCTTCTTAACTTTGGAATGAGGCAGGCTGAAAATTACAAGGGGAGGCTGGCCTCAGAGAAGGTACTTCCCACACTCCCAGGACAGGAAGGAACCCGGGTTCCACCTCCTCCGTGCCTCCCCTCCAGACGCCGAGGCTCCAAACCCCGCTCCCAGCCCTGACAGGTGCCACGCCTGCAAAGGGCAGACTTGAAATTGGATCTCCAGAACGCTGGTGAAACCGCAGCTGCACCCACTTCAGTCTGCCATGTTTGCCCCATGGTGGACTCATCTACACTGGCAACGGAGCTGGCGAACAGGGTTCTGTTCATTTGCAGGGAGTTTGTCCAGCAGGAGCGCCCTAAAAATGTTCGTACGTAGGCACAAACTCATCCCTACTCCCTTGAGCAAAAAGATGGACAGAAGCATTTGTGTCTGAGGACCCCGTCCCAGGACAGGAGAGCAGGATGGGAGAGGTACTGAGGCGACACACAGGTCATGTCTACGCAGTCTGAGCAAAGTGGATGCACGGTGGCAGCAGCTGGTTTGCACTGTCCACAGCCGGTGTGAATGCCTGGCTCCCTTCTGATGCTGCGTGGCCATGGCCTGAGAAGCCTCCGTGGGTCAGCAGGTTGGTCATTCGGCTCCTGAAAGCTCTGCCTGAGGCAGTCGGCCGATGAGACAGGCGTGGCACTGTTCTCACACTGCCCGTTTTTCTGCTCCAGTGTGGCACAGACTGCCAGCCTGCAGAGGAAAGGCACATAGAGACCCCCACCCCCCATCTCCCCGCCCGCTGACTCACAGGGAGACCAAAGGAACCCAGGAGATGTGGCCCAGGACGGGACCACGCAGCCCCCTCACAGGCTGGGAAATGCCCCAGGGACCTGATGGTCCCCGCTGGCCGGCGCTGCCCCCCGGAGGATGGTGGAGGCGGCGGCCGGCGCCTGGGCTGGGTTTTCAGCGTCCGGCTCACCAGCCAAGGAATGCTAACTCTCTGCACTCTCATTTTCAGAGACAGAGATGAAGAGAAAAGATAAAACGCAAGGGAAGGGGAAGGGGGAGCAGGGTGAGGGCACACAGGCCTGACGTGGGAAGGAACGAAGCCTCTGGGCCAGGGCTCCACGGCAGCCGGCCGCTCCCCTGCCCACAGACTCCTCGGGTGCACAGAGAGGCTGAGGGTCCTGCTGACGCTCCTCCAGGCTTCTAGCAGGGCTGACGCAGGAGCCCGGAGGACAGCGATGTGCCCTCGGAGGGGCTGCCCGTGAACCCTGTGACCTCGGCCGGCCCGCTCCCCCTGGACTGAGCAGCTCTGGCAGCTGTGCACCCTCCGGGCTGGCCTGCGTCACCACCAGGGCCACCGCGGAGCTTTGTCATGGACACCACTTCAGATGAGGCCCGCTGAGACCACACCCAGCCTTCAGACTTGTTAAACGACCAGGAGAGAAGCCTGCTCTTGCTTCTGTCGTTACAGTAAGTACATCCAGTCGTGGGCGAGAGTGAGAGCCCAGATGAGACAGCAGTCACGCCCCGAGGTGCGTGCGGGGAAGAGGCTGCCCGAACGCGCTGATGGGAAAGGAAGGCTCTTGGCCACCCACCGACAGACTGGGTCAAATGCCTGTCGTGTGTTCTGGAGATGTATATTGTCTTTCTCCTTGATGTCTTAAAAAATTCGTTTTAAAATCACATTTAAAGGCTCCAAACATGCAGCAAAAATTTAAAAAAAAAGAGGGAAATAAAACAAATGAAAATAATCAACACCACAACATTAAAAAGTGCAACTTACTTCAAATGGGCCCTGGACGGGCTCCTCTGGCACTAGTGACCCACAGTCACAGAGGGGCAAAGACAACAGGGAAAAGCCACACACACACACACACACACACACACACACACACACACACTCTTCTGGTTCTGGACAGATGGACTCAAAGGATTAGAAAACACAACAGCTCATCTTTCCTCAGCTACTGAAGTGAGCCAGTGAGACCTCACGGGACAAGACGCCAGGTCTCTCTCCCCAGGCCACATGTCTGAATGATCTTGGTCTAGCACCACCGTAAACGACGTGGGACTTTCACATGGACGTGCAAATGCTGTGAGTCGTTGAAACCTAGTGTTGCTGAAGGGGTGCCGCGTGCCCCTCCACGGATGGCAGAGAATGGGGTGAGGAGGCCAGCGTCATCCGGGACCATTTCCAAGAGAAAGAGAGCGTTCCTGAGGTTCTGTGCTCAGCAGTACAAGCTAGAGGGCCCTCCTACACCAGCTCCAACAGAGGCTGCACCCGGAAGGAGGTAAAAATCCACAGCCCGCGCTCTGAGGGGTTTAGGCGAGAGGGCAAAATCAGGCAGCCTCTTCCAGGAGGCCAAGAAAAGTCTGAAGCCGAGACCCCCAACCTGAATCGCCACTCAGCAGCCGGACGACTGGTCCTGCTCCTCCTCCTCCTTGGCAAAGAAGGTCTCCAGTTCCATCAGTTTCTGTATCAAGAGCGCGTCCAGCTCCCGGCTCTGCAGTGCCGCCTTCTGGGCCCGCGTAAAGCTGCCTGCTACCTTGACCTTTCCACGCGCACGCCTCTTCCGAGGGACTGTGAAATCCTGAAACTCCAGGACTCGCTTCCTCTTCTGTTGGCTGATGGAGATGAGCGTACCGTTTCGTTCCTTAGGTTCCTCGAAAATGGTCTCTAAACACCTAAAGGTGAAGTACAAGACAGGGTCACTGACACGCAGAACAGGGGGGCCACCGACCCTCCCCGTCTATGCAGAAGGCTCACTGCTCCTGACTCAGCTCCTGTCTCTGGCCTGCGCTTTACTTTTTTATATGACCAATATACATATATATATGTACATGTATATATATGAATACGTAATACAAGCACTTTGAATAGGTAATACAAGCAATTTGGAAAACTCAACAGTGGCCACAGGATTGGAAAAGGTCAGTTTTTATTCCAATCCCAAGGAAAGGCAATGCCAAAGAATGCTCAAACTACCATACAATTGTACTCATTTCATATGTTAGCAAAGTAATGCTCAAAATTCTCCAAGCCAGGCTTCAACAGTACGTGAACCATGAACTTCCAGATGTTCAAGCTGCATTTAGAAAAGGCAAAGGAACCAGAGATCAAACTGCCAACATCCATTGGATCACAGAAAAAGCAAGAGTTCCAGAAAAAAATCTACTTGTTTTATTGACTATGTCAAAGCCTTTAACTGTGGATCACAATAAACTGTGGGAAATTCTTAAAGAGATGGGAATACTAGACCACCTTACTTGCCTCTTGAGAAATATGTATGCAGGTCAAGAAGCAACAGTTAGAACCAGACATGGAACAATAGACTGGTTCCAAATTGGGAAAGGAGTATGTCAAGGCTGTATATTGTCACCCTTCTTATTTAACTTATATGCAGAGTACATCAGGCAAAAAGCCAGGCTGGATGAAGCACAAGCTGGAATCAAGATTGCTGGGAGAAATATCAAAAATCTCAGATATGCAGATGACAGCACCCCTACGGCAGAGAGTGAAGAACAAAAGAGCCTTTTGATGAAAGAGGAAAGTGAAAAAGTTGGCTTAAAACTCAACATTCAAAAAATTAAAATCATGGCATCCAGTCCCATCACTTCAGGGCAAATAAGACAGGGAAACAAAGGAAACAGTGACAGATTTTATATTTTGGGGCTCCAAAATCACTGCAGATGGTGATTGCAGCCATGAAATTAAAAGATGCTTGCTCCTTGGAAGAAAAGCTGTGACCAACCTAGACAGCATATTAAAAAGCAGAGACATTACTTTGCCAACAAAGGTCCATCTAGTCAAAGCTATGGTTTTTCCAGTAGTCATGTATGGATGTGAGAGGTGGACCATAAAGAAGGCAGAATGCTGAAGAATTGATGCTTTTGAACTGTCGTGTTGGAGAAGACTCTTGAGAGTCCCTTGGACTGCAAGGAGATCCAACCAGTGCATCCTAAAGGAGATCAGTCCTTGGTGTTCATTGGAAGGACTGATGTTGAAGCTGAAACTCCAAACTTTGGCCACTTGATGCAGAGAGCTGACTCATTTGAAAAGACCCCAATGCTGGGAAAGATTGAGGGCAGGAGGAAAGGGGGACGACAGAAGATGAGATGGTTGGATGACATCACCGACTCAATGGACACGGGCTTGCATAAACTCTGGGAGTTGGTGATGGACAGGGAGGCCTGGCGTGCTGAAGTTCATGGGGTCGCAAAGAGTTGGACACGACTGAGTGACTGAACTGAACTGATGCTGAAGCTGAAACTCCAATACTTTGGCCACCTGATGTGAAGAACTGACTCACTGGAAAAGACCCTGACGCTGGGAAAGACTGAAGGCAGGAGAAGGGGACGACAGAGGATGAGATGGTTGGATGGCATCACCGATTCTATGGACATGAGTTTGCGCAAGCTCCAGGAGTTGGTGATGGACACAGAAGCCTGGTGTGCTGCAGGCCATGGGGTTGCAAAGAGTCGGACACGACTGAGTGACTGAACTGAACTGAATACAAGCACATAGTGAAGAAATGGAAATTGGATAGGATGGTAAAGAATAAGACACCTCCACCCCACTAGCAACAGTGTTTCGTGTGTCCTCCCAAAGTCATTCAACGTACAGACGAGCACAGGCAAGCATGTGTCAGCAGAGGGCAGCCCTGCTGTGTGAAGGGCTGGGTAGCAAACATTTTAAAGACTGATGAGCCACTTGGGTCTCTGGTATATATTTATTTTTATTTTTTAAACAGTCCTTTGAAAGAATAGAGATCATTCTTAGCTCATAGGACTGGAAAAAAGGAAAGGAAGCAGGCGGCTGGCTGAACCTGGCCTGTAGTTTGCTGACCCATGGCACCATCCCTCCGACAGTCTGGGTTCCTCTTTACTCAAGGGGTAGCAGAGCACAGCCTCTCCCGTGCACTGTGCGGCTCTGACTAGCAATAACCTTTAAGAGCACCCCAGCTGGTACGCAGGGACCCCATTTTCAATGGCTGTGCGGTGTAGCCCACAGTCAGGATGGGTCATAATTTAGTCAGAACTCTAGTAATGGGTATTTTTAAAGTTGTTTCCAACCCTCTCCTATTATTGGGTTGGCCAAAAAGTCTGTTCAGGTTTGTAAAATCATATGGACAAATTTAAAAGAACTTGTTTGGCCAATCCAATATTTAACAATGCTGCAATGAACAGCATTATATGACAAAGGCTCATCCTATCTTATAGGATAAAACTCTCCTCCTTCATCCTGACACCCCACAAATGCAATAAATGTTCAACGATTTGAACAGAACTTAAACCCAAACAAAGCCAAGTAAGTAAAATGCGTTCTGTATTTGGGTTTGGAGTCAAATCTGAAGATCAATGATTCTTAGTCTTGAAGACACAAGTACAAACGAAAAGAGGATAACCAACCGGACACACACTTCTTTCCTGTCCAACTACTGACTGCAATTCAAACTAACACTAACAATACCAACCCTAGTTATTTTTGAGGTCCGGTATTGGAAGAACTGAACATGAAGCCCTTTCCAAAGTGAAAAGACTGGAGGTTTGTGTCAATCGTTTCGGAAGCCCTCCCAATCTGTTATCTCCCACTTGTGTGTACCTTACCTGTTTGCAGGAGGAGACTTATAGTTCTTGTTGGTATATATTTCTTCTAAACTAAACTCTTTTTTCTTTAACCTGAAAAGAGAAAGAGGTATAAATTCTTCATGGTCTCACTTTTAAGAAAACAGATTTATTTATTTGGCTCTGCTGGTTAGTTGTGGCATGTGGAAGCTAGCTCCCTGACCAGGATCAGTCCCAGGCCCCCTGCATTGACAGCTTGGAGTCTTAGCCACTGGACCACCAGCGAAGTCCCTTCATGGTCTCCTAAGAGGAACGAGATTGGTTTCCCAACTCTATCCTTTCCGGTCTTTAACTTTCTAAGAGCTCTTGATATGTCTCACGTGAACCATGAATCCTGGATCTTCCTTTGCATGCCGCCGATCTTAACTTTGTGAGATTCAGCTCAGTTATACTTACCGGGAGAGAGATAACTGGACCTGTACCTATTATCTTAGCTTACAGCTTCTTTTTTTCCCTACTTTTTCAATGTTTCTTCTCATTGACTGACTGCTCTTTTTTATCCTCCCCTCCTGGCTTGAAAACTATATGTCTTCTATTCTTTTAGCGGTTGCAAGAATTTTGATTAGCATATTTAACTTAGAAACTGAAGTGCAGTAATATTTTTACCCTTCTCTCAAACAACACAAGGTCCCTGGAAGTTCTAAGTCTAATCAATACTGTCCCAATGTATACGTTAGCAGTGTTCTATGTGGCCTTTTGATTTTGTAATTATGCATCTAATGAGCTAACCATGTTATCTCTTTATTCTGTTGTTAAATTTCCTTTATTCTATTAATATGGTATACTACACGGATTGATTTCCTGTGTTCAACTAACTCTGCATTCCTGGGATAAAACCCACTTGGTCATGGGTATAATCATTTTTTCAAATATGCTGCTGGATTCAGTTTGCTAATATTTGAATATTTTGGTGTCTACACTTTAGACTTTAGAACTCTGGGCTCTCCTCCCCGCCATGTTGTCTGTTCTCTATGTCTTTGTCTCCATTGCTGCCCTGCAAATAGGTTCATCAGCACAAGCTTCCTAGATTCCATATACATGCGTTAAAATGCGATATCTGTTTTTCTCTTTCTGACTTACTTCACTCTGTATGACAGACTCTAGGTTCATCCACTTCATCAGAACTGACTCAAATGTGTTCCTTTTCATGGCTAATATTCCCCTGTATATACAAGTTTGTGTTTTGTCTTTGTTTATAGCTTATTTCTTTTTTCCCCAGCAGGAAAGATAAGATTTTCATGAAACAGCTTATTCAGATTTTAATTTTGACTCTGAATTTATTTATAGTTAATCGTTTCCTATGGTTTCTTCAAGTATTCTTTTTTTCACATTTAAGTCTGATTTCATGTGGAATATATTCTGGTGAAAGGTCTAAGATAGAGACCCAGCTTTAGTATTCTTAGAATGGCTGCCCAGCTGTCCCAGTAGCGCTTTACTGATCAGCCCATCTTTACACCACTGATTTGAGGGGACACCTTTGTTACATATTAAATTTCTCTAGGCATTTGTGTCTTTTATGGACTCCCACTTTTGTTTTACAAGCTTGTATATCAATCCTCTGGCACCACGCTGTTCTGTTCTTCTCCATTCTGCCATATTTGTTTATTTTTTGACAGGTACATGTGTGTTTAGTCGCTCGGTCATGTCTGACTCTTTTGTGACCCCGTGGACGGTAGTCCACCAGGCTCCTCTGTCCATGAAATTTTCCCGGCCAGAACACTGGAGTGGGTTGCCGTTTCCTATTCCAGGGGATCTCTCCGGCCCGGGGATTGAATCCTGGTCCCTTGCATTTCCTACATTGGCAGGCAGGTTCTTTTTTTTAACTTACTTTTAGTTGAAGGATAACTGCCTTACAGCACTGGGCTGGTTCCTGCTGTTCACCCACACGCAGGCAGGCGGGCTCTTGGCCACATACACAGCTCTGCTGCTAGCTGTGCTGGGCCTTCGCTGCCGCACTTGGGCCTCCTCTACCTGCAGTGCGCGCGGGCTCCTCTGCGTTGCGGTGCGCAGGCTGCTAACTGCGGTGGCTTCCTCTGTGGAGTGTGGGCTCCAGGGCACGCGGGCTTCGGTGGTTATGGCTTGCAGGCTCTAGAGCGTGGGCTCAGTGGTTGTGGTGAACGGGCTCAGCTGCTCTGCACCATGTGAGATCTTTCTGGATCAGAGACTGAATCCATGTCCCTTGTGTTAGCAGGCAGACTCTTATCCACTGGGCTACCAGGCAAGTCCTGGCATCATGTTGTTTAAATTGCTGAGATTTTACAACATATTCTAAGATCTCTTAAGACTATATTCTTTTCTTTTCCATTTACTTATTTTTGGCTGGGCTGGGTCTTGCTCGAGCTTTCTCCAGTTGCAGCAAGTGAGGGCTACTCTTCGTTGTGTTGCACGGGCCTCTCATGTCGGTGGCTTATTGCAGCGCACAGGCTCTAGGCACTCATACTTAGTAGCTGTGGTAGCAGGCTCTAGGGTATGCAAGCTTCAGCAGCTGCGGTTTGCAGGCTTAGTTGCTCCACAGTAAGTAGAACCTTCCTGGACCAGAGATCGAACCCATGGCCCATGCACTGGGATTCTTTACCGCTGGATCACCAAGGAAGTCCCAAGACTGGTGCTCTTTCGTTTCATTTGTTTGCTGAATTTTCCAGGCTATTCATGCGTTAGTTCTGTACCTACGTCAAATATGTCTTTCCGTTCATTCGTATCTCCTCCTAAAACTACAGAGCTTGGTCAAGTGTATTTGCTTTAAATTTTATTTACTGGAATGTACCAGTTACTAAATTACTGCTTCTCAGCTCAGAACGTGCCCTCGGTACCTGCTCTGTGATAATGGAATCTTGGCCTCCTTACACATTTCTTTTCCACAGTGAATACAGTGCTGGACTTTGGCAAAAGAAGGCACCAGAGGAACACGGGAGGAGGAAGGGAGCTTTTTTTCTGGCTCCTACCACATGGTCCATCGTGGGTGTTTGTGTATTGGGGTGTCTGGGGTGGAGTCAGATGGGGACACATGGAGGGGCTCAGCCCCAGCTGAACAGCCACAGTGTGTAGCCTCCGAGGACCCCTGCAGCCTAGTTTGGTGACCACCCCACCCCAGATAAAGCATTCAGGGACAGAAGCCCATGGTGGGACCCCAACTTCCTGGGGGTCATTTCCTGTGACTCCCCTGGAGCAACCACTGCTGGCCACGCAACTGCAGTAGCACCCCAACACCCTGGGTGCAGCCCTCCAGCCTCATCTCGTGTCCCACAAGGCTGCTGTTTTTTCCTGCTCACCCAGCTCCAGTGTTAGCAACCCAGCCATCTGATGGCTGCAACCATACCTTCTGCAACAAAATCAGACTCCAGTTGAGGCGAGGGCCCTAAGGCGCCCTTCAGAATTCTCTGTACGGGGCACTTCCCTGCTGGCTCAGTAATAAAGAACTGCCTGCCAACGCAGGAGGCATAGGTTCGATCCCTGGTCCAGGAAGATCCTACATGGCACAGAGCAACTAAGCTGATGCGTCAAAACTGCAGAGCCCGTGCTCTAGAGCCCAGCAACTGCAGCTGCTGAGCCCAAGCACCCCAGAGCTTGTGCTCCGCAGGAAGAAAAGCCAAGGAATGAGAAGCCTGCCCACTGCAACCAAGAGTAGCTCCCCGCAACCAGAGAAAATTCTCTGTACACCTCTATGGTTACTATTCTGCTGTATTAATCGTTTAACACTTTAGTATTAAACTTGCCCTGTTTAACATGCTATGCGGTTTCCATATCCTGAATGGACTCAGACTGATATGTGATACTAAGGTAAAACCCCTAAGGCTCTGCTAGACCACGGGTCCTCGTACTGGCACACTGGGAAACTTTCAAGACAGCACACGGGAACTCAGCTCCAGTGTAATCAACCTCCTGAGCGCTAATCTCCTGCTCATGACTCATCTAGAAGTATCCGTATGCTCATGCATAACTTCCCACAAATTCTTCCCGAACAGTCCTATCCACCCTGATTCCACCTTAGTATCGGAATCAAATCACTGATCTCACCAACCCCTCTTTAGAGATTAATGAAGTCACTGTAAACTTGTCTTGGACATGTCTCTCCCTACTTCACACAAGGTTCCATGTAGTGGCTTCATCGAGAGGAGACCTGGCCTGGTATAAGGATATCTGGATTTCAGATTCACTGTGGAATGGAGCTCTCAGAGGGACTTTGTTTCATTCACCTCCTGACTATCATCAGACAACACCTATTTAAGAAAGAGTTTCAAATGCCAAAAATAGCTTAACTGTACACAATGTCTTTTTCAAACTATTCTCAACACTCAGTCTGTTATCACGTAGAAAAGCTGGACTTAATAGTTGATTCTTCTTCTTTAAAAAAAAAGTAACCGATATGTTTACTGGGACTATCAAACTTTTGAAGATAAAGTATATAAAACTTAGAAGAACTTTAATCAAATCTTATACAGAAACAGTTAAGTCAATTAGTCAATCTTCAACTTATAAAATACAACTTCTACTTTCTGTTAACAACAAAAATTATATGATGAGCTGCCATGACAATTGGTTAGCAGTGATACACTTGTACCCTACATTGAAGCGATCATGAGATTTTATATTAATTAATGGATCTCTTTTTTCCCCCCACGATTAGTTGTTCCTACAAGTCTAATCATAGTTTGATTCGTGCATGTGCACACGTGTACTGAAGCAACATCGTGCTTTGTTATACAGTCCTCTCTTCGTAATTTATTATTTTAGCTACAAATCACATTGCTTTATTATAAATTCAATTAACAGAAAATTCTTATACATAAATTTAAACTTTGTCTTATGACTCAGAAGTCTACAAGATGCATTCCATAGTTTACTTCTCAATGGTCTGTATGGTTCTCTTGAAGGTGAATATTAACATACTTATTGTTTTATAGCCCTGGGCATGGAGGGGAGACTATTTGTGGCACTGTGCCATTTCATATAAGAGACTTGGGCATACATGGATTTTGGTATCCGCGGGGGCGCTTGGAACCACTTCCCCGAGGATACTGAGGGACGACTACACTTGAATTGGAAAACAGAAAAGTAAGGAAGTAAGACTGATCCAGCTGATGGGTTTGAAAAATAAAATATGCCTTTGCTAATTAAGTTACATGTCAAACATGTTCCATAAGTTTAAGGCATTAAATCAGCATCTTCAAGACATAAAAGTGTACTTGAAGTAATAAAAGCATCTTGATTGAAATGTCTTTAGTAAAGACTTATTGAAGATCCTAGTTTTCAATCTCACTGATTATATAGGATTAAATAAAGTACCTCTGAGTGACAAAGTAGCATGTAATTTGTTAGCCATCTGACACTGGTCAGATCCTCCTGGGTCACGTCCCACAACTGAGACACTGCCTACCTGCAAAGCCTGGGTGACAGAACCCAAGGAAGTCAGCACTTTTCAATTCTTTGCTTTCAAAAAACAAACTAAGTGATAAATCATTAAATATAATTTGATGATAGATCACTGAGTTTTTTTTTAATACTACTTCTCAGGACTTGAAAGGGTTGAATGTCATTGTTCCATTAAAACTCTCTCCACTCCCACTACTTATCTGAATAAGGTTTTCTAGAACTTATATCTACCAAAAAATTCAAGGTAGAATACCATGATTCTGAACTCTATTTTATTCTAGTAAAAAGTACTATTCAACAGAAGATATCTGAAATACTTAAAAAATTTCTCTTGAAAAGACATCGTAGGATGATCAATAAAAGAACTGTAGGATATAACACATTAAGATAAAATCCAGTGGGCAAAGTAGAACGTCAACCATCTAACAGTTAACTGTCACATCTCTGTTGTGTGAAGCAATAAAATAGACACTTTTTTTCTCTCAACTGGACTGTACAACAATTTTAAATATTGGGAATTCTTATTTACCTTCTACAGGTAAGTCCTTGATGTTCAGGAGGGTGAAATAACTTACTTTGGGTTAGCCAAGGGACACAGGCTTTCATTCGCCAATGAGAAGTGAATGCGTGAAGTCCATCACAAAGGAAGCATAGCTCGGCATCTTTTAAAATGTGCTTCTTCACTGTGTGTGCGTGTGTGTGAGCACATGCACACAGTAGTGTCCCACTCTGTTACCCCAAACACTGCAGGCCACCAGGCTCCTCTGTCCGTGGCATTTGACAAGTAAGAATCCTGGAGTGGGTTGCCATTCCCTTCTCCATGGGACCATCCCGACCCAGGGATCGAACCCAGGTCTCCTGCGTCTCCTGCATTAGCAGGCGGACTCTTTACCACTAGTGCCACCTGGGAAGCACATGTGTGTAATACACATCATCCCCAAACTCCAATCGTGTCAAATACACAATCTGGAATCATGCCCAATACATAATTTAGTAATCGTTTTCTTTCCACTTTGCTCTTTACGGACGAGCAATCATCTCTGTCACAAAAATCTTTAGAATCCAAAATTTTTAAATTTTAAATCATCTCTGTACCATAACATGGATCTAGCATTTTCTTAATTTAAAAAAAAAAAAGACAATTTCTCTCATAACTTGTGAGTCGCTTTCCAGTTCTGCGTGCAGAATGTCGTGAGTCTGGGGTGTGTGGTTGGGTGAGACCTATGGGGATAGGAGCCACCAGGGCCAGGAAAGAAGTTCCGGCATAACACAGGTCTCTCAGCCACTGAGCCCTGGCACCGGCACCTAAGCCTGGGGACAGTGGCAGTGCTGACTTCCCAGCACCCGTGGAGGAGGCACTGGGATTGTAAACGCAGAGGGACCTGGCACAGAGAGCTCAGGAAGTGACCCAGAACCCTGCGCACAAATCCCTGGCCACAGTACTGGTGAAATTCTTTTGGATAAATTCCTAGAAGTATTGATATAACAAAAGCTCAAAGTATATGATCATTGAAAAGGCCATTACATTATACTAAACAATTTCCAGAAAAACACATCTGTATGTGTTAGAGAAGGCTCTCACCTTTTGGGTCGAGGAAGGCCCATGGGCGTGAGGTTAGGATCTGGCTTAGGAATGGTTTTCCGGATGCGAATCTGTGAGACTTTCTTCGGCCTCTTCTCCAGCTCAGCCTGTTTTTAAGAAGACAGCCAGTCAGGCTGGAAGTCACTCTAAACACACAGAGGCCCCTTTGTTGACACTCACCACACCGCTTCCTCAGTGCACAGTGGCTTCAGGAAGCAGTTTTATGAGAGAGCGCCCCCAACCGCTCCTCCCAACAGCATTTTCAGCATCTGCCCCCTTCATGTCACTGTGCGTGCAGTTCGGATACTGAGATGATTAATACACAAGCTTAAAACTGCTGGAGACAGTGGACGCTGAGAATGAGCACAGCATCATTCACTTATCTCTGAATGTGTGCTCCGTGCTTCAGTTCTCTGAATGTTGTTAAACACGTCACTAAGAAAAGGGTCCCAAGAGCAACGAGGATGAAGAGATCCCAGGCACCCTGCAGTGGCCAACAGAAGAGCCCCTGTCCTGGTGACATCCAGCACTGGGCGGAAGCTACAGGCGGCAGTAAGGAGAGCCGGGGGCTGTCTGCACCTGTCGCGGGGGCTGAGGCGCCTCTGCCACCCGAGCCCACTGCACCAAGTTTACCTCTTTCTGGTCTGGAGGGCTGCCCTGTGGTCGGGGGCAGGCGGCTGTCACACCGTCCAGCTCGTCAAACCCAGGAACCGGGAACTCGGAGGCTGAGAACAGGAGCTTGCTGACGGCTGAGTCTGTTACCAGGTGAGACTTTGGTACCAAGGCAGGGAATGGAGGCTCTAGCCTGGCACCGCGGAGAGAGAGACAAAGAAGTAAACGTGGGATGGGT
Organism: Redunca redunca; assembly: GCA_006410935.1. Classification (NCBI taxonomy): domain Eukaryota; kingdom Metazoa; phylum Chordata; class Mammalia; order Artiodactyla; family Bovidae; genus Redunca; species Redunca redunca. Next base: position 41,782 of record SJYQ01005103.1, read on the forward strand.
TCACCTTCCACGTCGGCACTAACTGACATTCCCGTAAGGCTGTCCCCACGTTGCTTCTGGACACGCCTGTGTCTGCATGTGTGATAAAGTATAAGAATGTGGTCAACCCAGTTCCCTGGGGTGGAGTAAGGAAACTTGGAAGATGCAGTGAGTAAGGAAAAAAATGGGAAAAGGCAAGGAGTTCTTGCAGGGAGAAGACATGTAGGGAGCTGAACAAACGCATTGTGCTTGGATATGATCAATAGCATCCGGGCACTGAAACCGGCTCAAGGCCTGAGATGTATCTTGAGGGGACTTGAGGTACAATGAGCTGGCTCCTGACTTTGACTTTTTCCATGTTTCCAGTAAACGGGACTGGCCACACAACTTTAGTTACACGGTCCTGAGGCTGAGCCTCTGCCTGTGCCCCTGAGAGATGCAGAGTGGGCTTAGAGGGAGAACAAGGGGCCAGAGCTGCACCGCGCTCGGCCCACAGCAGCTGCTAGAGGACCCCGCCCCCCCACGTCTCCCTCCCTCCGCAAGCCCCTCACCTCACGTGACTGCCACCGGCACTGTAAGCAGCTTCCAGGCCCGGAAGAGGCATGGACGGTAACACGGTGCGGCTGAAGAGGAGCAAAAATAAAGAGTGACAGGTTTGGGCGGCAGGATAGCGGGAAAGGCTGTGGGGCCCCGCGGGTTTGGAAAGATGCTCAGTCAGAGCCCAGGGAAGACCTGCCAAGTGTCCATTTACCCACGGAGACAAAAACCTGCCTCTAGGGCATGGAAATTACATGTCTATGCCCATCACTGGAATGGAGGTGGGCTGACAGGAGGGCTGTGTCCTGACTTAAATGGAAAGGCAGAGAGAGATTAGAAGGCAAACTGATATTGGTGAAATTATTTTCAACTGTTCTCAGTGGTCAAACCACAAGAACTCTTTCCCAGTTCATAAAAGTCTATGAATTCTATAGCTATAACATGTACATGCCAATCTTTGAAGTTCCTCTGCTCCAAAAAGAAACAGAGGTAGGTTTATAAACAGACTGGGTATTTGCCTGCATAACTAATTAATTTAAAAAGTACTTCGGTATCCTTTACACGCCAAACACTGAGTATTAACAGCTGTGAACAGATCATAGGTACAAGTCACAAGTCACCACTTATAGTCTTTAACATACAGTGCGATTTGTTCTTGGCAAGAAGAGGGCAAGAGAAGAAAAGGAGAGATTTAAGATTTAATGGTTCACAGAATTAAACCAACAGAATGAAGGAAGGTACCAAATAAAGGGTTCTGCAGGAAATCCAGATCCTTCAGGAAAATTCGAGGGGCCCGCACTTCAGAATTACTGCTGCACTTTCTCAGCAGAGATCTGGCAATAACAGGCAATGCAGACACAGCCTCTGAGCCTTCTGGCTTGAGGAGCGCCCTCCCCCTCCCCAGTGGGAGGATGCAAACGCAGGACTTCAGCAAAGGATGGGGCATGGAGTTTACCTGCTCATGGCACCCAGAGGTGACTGCCGCTTGCTGTGAGAGGGTGGAAGGGCGGAGATCTCCAAGGGGCAGGCGGAAGGCCCATGCTGGCTCCAGACGGACAGCACCCGGCCCACCGAGTAGGGTAGGGAACAGAAGACCTTGTCAGCTATGGAGGCGGGAGACCGCAGCCCTTTGAGGCCCTGTGTTAACTGGGTCATGAAGAGCCTCTGCATGGCAGGCGTGTGGCTGGCGCAGCTCCGTTTCTTTGTCCAGATCCGGTAGCATCCTGGGGAGCAGAGTGCTAGGAGCGTGTGCAGGCCGAGGACGGAACAGCCCACTCTGGTCTGGACTAGGGCGGGGGCCCTGCAGTCCTGGAGGGGAACTGGAAGCTGGGCGCCTGCCTGGCTGCAGAGGCCAGGGCCTTCCCTGAACGTGGCCATTCCAGGGCAGCCATGGGCCAGGAAGAAGGAGAAGGTCCACTTGGGAGGTGGAGAACGGCCCCAGCGGGCCTCTCCTAAGGCGAGTCTCGTGGGCGCACAGTGCTCGGGGAAAGCCCTGGGGGACTCGGCCACACGCTCAGGGCCCAGCTTCACATGGAAGGACACCGGGAAGGTTTCAGAACCGAACAGCAGCGATGGCATCTTGTCACTCACATCTATGAAGCTCATTTTTACAGTTTCGAGTGAATAAAGCGTCAGAGGTTTACTGTTAGGCCTCCTGTCCCAGTCACCAGCTGCCAGACACGGGTTCAGCTGCGTCTTGCTGCAGGAGAAGCCGTCCAGGAGCCTCCGGTATCGGAGCTGCTTGTAGCTTTTAGCCACGGGGAGAAAGTCCGAGGAGCACCGCCGGGACCGCAGCTTCTGGGTCCTGGCAGCGGGGGCCAGTCTGGAGGCAAGTATAGACAGCTTGCTGAGTAAGGCCAATTCTTTGGTAGGCATCCGCACATTCAGGCTGCCCGAGGGTGGGCCCGGGGCGGCCTTCGGCTTTGGTACGTGGCTCACAAGGCTTCTGGCAGGGGCTGTTTCGGGCTCTGGGCGCACAGGTACAGACATGGCATGGGAAGCGAGAAACCTGTGTGCTTTCGTGGGGATGGTCTCGGAGGAGCTCTTTAGGAAAGCAGAACGTGCAATTCTACTGCTTTTCCTCCCCACAGAGACCAGCTCCTGGCAGGAGGCTTTCTTGCAGGTCCGGGGGGGCTGCTTCTTTAAGGGCAGCACCCCCTTCCGGTGAGAAGTGTTCCCAAAGGCACCGTGGAAGGCCTCCCGCCCCGCGGAGCTGGGGTCTCGAGCGCGCCGAGGGGCAGAGCGGGGGCCGGGGCACGCGCATGAGTCCGTGTCCTTGCTCAGCGGGCGACACGAGCTTTCCTCCTGCAGGTCTATGGGCTTCTGAGGCCCCGCGGCCGGCTGTGCGGAGGTGACTTCTGTCTCTGAGGCGGGCTCACCTTCGCCACCCTGAGGGGGGCTCTGACTCTGCCCCGCATCCGACAACGTGTGAGATGTTGCGCATGGTCCCAACACCGGGTGTGCTTCCCTCCGGCGCGCCTGCTCCGCTTGCTTGGGGCTCAGAACCTTCTGGCTTGGTCGATTCTCCGAGTCAGCCGGCACCCTCGGAGCTTCAAGGAGGGTCTGAGAGGCCTGGCTCGGGTCGTCAGCGAGACCGCCTCCCCTGATGGCCATCTCTTGAGACTCCTCGCCGGCAGGAAACTGACCCCACGGCCCCCTCTGCTGTGCGGCAGTGTCTTCTCCTTTGACGTTAGTTTCTGCTGCTAGCGTCAAAGGCGAGCTTTCCGCCCCGGTGGCTGCGCTGCTTTCTCCGCTGGGCTCACTCTCACTCCTTGCTCCGCCTTCCATCTCAGGCAGGACTTTGCTGTTATTCTCACTAGGCATTTCACTGTCTATTGGCTTAAAAACGTTTTGGAGGTCAGTTTCTTCACTATTAATAATTGGTTCTGGTTTTTTTTGAGACAATGGGTGCAAAGGCATTATCTCAGTGGATTTCGGGCTTCTCAAGGGGACAGAGTTTACCTCGTGGTGTCCAGAAGATGTCAACTCTACTGAAGAAATTCCAATGGTATTTTCTTTGTCTTGCTCAGGGTTTATTTCTAGTCTTGATCCTTCAATTTTTCCTTGTGTTTCTCTCAGAGATGCTTCTTTAACTTGCTCTTCATGATGAATGTAATTTAAAGACATATTTATTTTACCCAATACTCTTACATCTGGTTCATGATCTGCAACAGACCCTGTGTCAGGCACGCAAGGGTCTGGGCACACTTCCATTTCACAGTCTTCTACAGGTCTCCATGATTTCTCTTCACATGATTTTTTAACATTGAGAGAGCCTGATGTAGAAGCAGCAGCATCTTGGAAATCCGACTCCTGGTCAATCATTCCTATAAATGCAGTGACAGGCGCTCCCCTCTGGGACAGCGTATTCCCTGAGGCTTCCGGCGACGTCGCCCTGGCGTGCCTTGCACCCCCAGTGAGAGTACCAGAAACCCTTCCATCCAGAATGCCTTCTGCGGGCTCATTACCACAGCCCGTGGAGACCATGTGTGCTGCCCCATCTGTGGGTCCCGCACCATCAGAAGTCCTCCCACAGCCCCCTTTCTTGGGGCTCCTGCCAGATGCTGAACTGTTACTGCCTGAACCAACGGGCGGAGCCTTCAGGCTGTGGCTCGCCTCTCTTTCAGGCTCTGTGGGTGACTCGCGCTGGTCACGGCCGAGTGTCTCCTCAGCTGGGTTACCTTCACCTCTGGGTCTGCCTGGGTCACCCTGGGAGCCGAGGGCGTCATCTGCCTTCTGCTTGGGAGTTTCAGCTGCTTGGTTCACGTTCTTAACACCGGAGAACATCATGGGAGGAAACTGGCCAAACAATTTCTCAGGACTTGGCATGCTTGTGGGTTGGTTTAATTCTTGTGTGACACAAGCAGAAACGTCACGTGGACAGGACACGGTCTCTTTGGGCGTGGCCTGTTCTTTTCCCTCTGGCCCTTCCTCACATGGTCGGGCGGTTTGGTCTGGAGCGTCACTGTTTAAGGTGCCTGCCATCATTTCATCTCTGGCCTCACCTCCGGGAAGGCTGCCATCAGTTTCTCCCTCACCTGGCTCACTTTGCCCTGATGCACAATTCTTTCTACAGCTGCAGCTTTCCACAGAGCTGTCTCCCCCTTGGGAGTGGTGATTGATATGCTGACAGATATCTTCACACTTGGTTAACAGACAGTTCTCGACGCCCAGGGTCGTTCTGCTGGGCTCCACAGCACACCTGCTCTCCTCTGGGACGTTTTTCCTCACACAAGGGCAGCTAGAGAGATCCCAAGACAGAACGCTCTGACGTTCCCGGACTGAGACCTCTACAGGCAAGGCTGCCACTTTGCTCTCATCTGAGGGAAGTCCAGAATGCAGACTACCTGCTCCCGAATTGGCTGCTTCGGTCTTTCTTTCTAGGCTTTCCGGTCTGCTGTGTAAGGTGGGACTGCTTGAAGAGGCACCATGGGTCCCATCACTTGGTGGAGAGATATCTTCAGTCTTTGTTTTCACAGGAACGGGGTGGGTTCCGGCAGTGACACCTGCGCCACCCTCTGATGGAGGGCGCTGGCTCTGGCGGGAACCCCCGCTCACTGCTACAGGCGTCTCTTTGTCGGTTGGCAACTTTGTGTGGGTCTCAGGATTAAGGGACACTTGATTTAAAACACATTCACTTCCTGTTTTGTTTACAACCAGTTTGTTGTCATGAGGAAATTTATTCACCTCCCAGGCGGCGCTCTGTTTACCTAAATGTGGGCCATGGTCCTGGGCATTTTGTATGGCTATTTCTGACTCAGGTCTGTCCTCAAGTTCTAGGGATGGTGGCAATGGAGTAATGTCTTTCTTGGGCTTAGACATCTCATTTATAGAATTTATCTGGTCCTCTGGCGTTAAACTCACAAGGGATTTCCCTTCAATTAAAAATCCGTTAGGTGAGGCTTCGTTTACCTGGGGTCTGCCTTCTAGATTTCTCTGGGTACGGACTAAGGAGTCACAGCCTTCACTGTGAGTCTTCTCAGTCAGCACACTGGGCTCTAGTGTAGTTGTCTGTTCTGGTTCTCCAGTCTGCACTGAGGAGGGAAAATGACTCCCTTCAGAGTCTGTGCCTGGATGGCTCATTTCAGCTAACGTTCCTCTGTGGTCCTCATCGTTTGCCAAGCTACCGTGAACGTCTAAAGTGATTTTCAAATCATTTTTTTCAAGCATTCCTTCCACAGCTTTAGTAAAAGAATTGGGTATGAAGGAACTGGAGCAGCCTATATGGGGACTGCCTCGAGGGCAGTAGTGAGCATGGGCATTTTCTTTGGGGAAGACAGTAGTCTCTTTTTTTCCAGAACAGTGACGACTAGAATCCTCTCCTGGTTGCCTGGCGTTAACAAGGAAGAGTTCTTTTTTACTTCTAGGGTTCAAAGGCTGTTTGTGTTCTTCTCTAGAAGACAAGTTCTGGCTTTGACCATTGCCATCCAAACAGGAACTGTGCGTCTTTTCAGCGGATCCCTTTGGCAAGCCATCACCTTCAAGACCACACTTTTCTGAGGACACTGTTCTGGATCCTGGACCAGATAAACCTGATGTGAAATGGGAAACTTTAGACTTCTCTTCTGAGGGTTCTATTATAACCACCTTTCTCGTGGCTTTGGGACTGTCACGTGCAGAACTGTGTCTCTCACTATGGTGCCCAGGGACCTGCTGGTGATTGTCGTCGGCTTCACAGACAAGGTTTAATTTACACAACTCTTCCTCCCTGCTGTCTGCTTTGGAAACGGCACTGTTCCCTGGTAACAATGACAACCAAGAAGGATAAGTTCTTATTTCTTCACATTCCTTTTCTTTTGGAGTTGCTTTTGTTAATCCAGGGTCCACAATGCTTAGAGGCTCTAGGGAAACTAAGGTGCTGGACTCTGAAACCTCAGCACTGGCCATGATTTTGTCTGTCTCTGAGTGTCCACGGCACCCAGCCGAGAGACCCTGGCTCACACGGCCATTCTCGAGTCCTTTGTTATCGTCCACCTTAGTTCCATGGACCTTCATAACTTGGACTTCCTCAGTAGATGTCAGAAGAGTTTCAGCTGTGATTTGTACATTTCCTTCTGCACAAGAGAAATAAATCTGAATTAATGTGTAATCATTTGCTCTAACTTTGTAAATTTAATCACACAACAAAAACAACAACTCCAAAAGAGAATTGCAAAGTTAGTGCTACAATACCATTGGCTTTGTTCTTCTTTGCAAAATATGACAGAGAGCCAAAAGAGTACCTGAAAGAAACAGGTTATTCTGAACAAATCCTTTCTTTAAATGTGTTACTTACTTAAACACACTGACCTAGCTGGACAAATGACGATAATGGGAGACATATGCTTAATTTAGTCTTAGGAAGCTTTCATCCTAAAGCATTTATAAAGCAGACTCACATTAAAATAGCTTATGTGACGAACTGACCATCTTAATACTCGAATAAATAAGTAATAAATAAAATTATCTTTGAAATAGAATACTAACACATAAAGCCTTAAGTAAAAGAGATTAATCTATAAGTGGAATATCAGTCTTAAACCCGATTACCTGCAAGGCTTGCCTCCCTACAGGGTTGGTCATGAGTTGGTAATAATTGAAGATGAGAGACAGGTTCACAGGGATTTAGTATTTTCTCCTTTCCACTTCTGAGTAAGTGAGAAATTTTTCATTATGAAACATAAAACACACACACACAAAATACCTAAGATGTAAATGCAACTCATGAAGGAGTTTTACTTCCCAGAAGTTCTCTGAAACGCTAGGTACAGGATGCAGTATAAAGAAGTTCCCCCAACCTGTTAATCTACAAAAGACTTTTGGTCCCTCTCCCAGAGCTGCTCACACAGAGGTAAATATGTGCAGATGCCTGTGCGTATGCTGCACGCGTGTAACACGAAGCCTGCACTGACAGACAAAGCAGGGTGCCAGTCGACCTACAGATCTAGTTCCCACTAGAGCATAAGCTCCACGAGGGGGAAGGATCACCTCTGATTTGGTGTCTCCACCTCCCTGTTGTCTAGCGTAATACCAGGTACACAGCAGCACTCAGTAAATATTTGTGGAGCTGATAAATGACTACAGTCAGGTGACGTCCACAAATGCTATTAGATCTTACTGCTCACTCTGTACTGAACACCCATAGTGACCCTGGTGACTGGTAGGTATGTTACAGATGTCAGCAGAATGAGGAATTAAGTGAGCGAAGCTGTTCCAAGTTAGGCACACTGGAGGGTGAAATGTGTTCTGTGAGGTGTATGCCTGTTTAAGCAGCACAGGAGTTTTGCGACCTTGGCTGAACATCCTGGATTTGTAGTCGTGTGATAACTGTTTAAATGGTGCTTACGTTTGCAGAAATTGACAGACATCCTAAAACTCGCATGAAAATGCAATGGACACATAACAGCCAACACACAATCCTGAACAAAGAAACCAGACTGGAGGGGCTGGAGAGGAGGATGAGGAGCCTGCAAGATGGAAACGTTCCATTTTTTTATTGTGTCAGTACAGCTGTGATTACACAACTGCATGTTTGTGTACACACACACACGAGTGAATTCCACTGTATGTAAGCTATACATTAAAAAAAAAAAAAAAAAGTCAGTGCCCCAAATGTCTAGACCGCTTCCTGGTTGCCTTTTAAATGGGTATGGTACTGGCTCATTTTTCAACTTTCCACTCTTCCAAAATGTGAATTACAGGAAGATAATGACCATCCTCAACTTCAGAGCTTTACTCTCCACAGGACAGCGGGGTTTATGAGCCACAGAGAGAACCTCCAGCAGCAGGAAGCAGGAGGATGAACTGGGACAAGTGTCCTTTCTCACAGGGATGGTCTGCACCCCCTTTTCTGTCCAGGCTGCCAAGAAGCATCATCAGATCTGACGTTGTTCCACAGTAACAAAATGTTCACGTGATTAAACATACTTGCTGGTTTTTTTCTTTTTTTGCAGCTCTAATTATTCTACATAGTTAATCTTAATTATGTAACAGATACACGCAGAATCTTGGCTCGGCACTCTCTTTTAGGCCTCGGTTTCTTCCTTAATCAATCAACAGATCAATCACAATGAAGCAGTATCTCCGAGGCCCAGATCCTACCATTGTTTTGAGGAGCAAATATGTGTACGTGCTCAGTCACTCTGACTCTTTGCGACCCCCTGGACTGCAGCCCATCAGGCTCCCCTGTCCATGGGATTCTCCAGGCAAGAAGATTGGAGCAGTTTGCTATTCCCTTCTCCAGGGGATCTTCCCAGCCCAGGGATCAAGCCTGAGTCTCTTGCATCCCCTGCACTGGCAGGCAGAGTTCTTTACCACTGCAATACCTGAGGAGCAAATGAGGTAACAGAAATGAGCTTGGCAAACTCTCAAGGTGATGGGGAACGGACGTGGGATGAACACAGTGGGATGTCCTGTGAGACAGTGGTTCCTGCCCCGTCCATGTGAACTGGTTTGGATGGCAGTGTTGCTTTATAAAGTCAAATGGAAGATTCCACACTAGCTTTAAGGTTCAACTCATAGTCAATGGGGCCTCATTACAGAAAAAGTGGGAAGCAAACTTGTCACAGAAGAGACACCACTGGGTAACACCAGGGGCCTCTGAGCATGGCCATGGGCAATAATACCAACAGCTGCTACAGCCAGGCCCTTGTACAAGATGGGGTCCTACAATCCTCATGTTCTCAGTGGGAACAAAAATGGTGTAACAAGTGGAAAAAGGAAAGGATGCGAGAGAAATAGATACCTTTGTTCCTCAGACCATCTTCAGGGAGGCCCGTGCATAAAAGTTCTTCACTTGCCTGCATCCAGAGGTCCTCCTGCGGTAAGAAACCCAGTGGTCAAGGAAGACCCAGAGACTCTGAGCTCACAAGGCCAACGATCCTCTGAGAGGCTTCTCTGAAGCTCTCGGAAACGTGCTAGTGGTCACAAGGACTGGGAACTGAAGGAAGCCGCAAATTCAAGTTCATATTATTAGTGAAACTTCCATTCCCCTAGAATATGAGCTTGAAAAGTCAAGTTTCCCAAAGTCCCGACAGATCCAAACAAAACCTTGTGTCTTCTGAATCAATAAACACACTGGTGCAGTGTGATCTTAATAACGTGAAAACCTAACTGGAAACTCTCAGGACGTTGGATGGCACCCAGCCCCTAACCATGTTCTTTCTTCCTGCAAGGGCTACTTTCCCTTTTCACCCCTGTTCACTGGAGGAGGGGATGAGGAGGAGCGCCATCAACGACAACTGACAAAAGGGACTTCAGGAAAACAGGCAGGGGCAGCGTGGTGTGGAGCCTGGTGAGGACAGGGTCCAAGCGGGCTGGCCAGCTGCAGACGCCGACTGGCCAACAACGGCTGCTCACGTCGAAGTGTCCTTCTGGCTCACCTCTGTTTATCTGCCCACTGATCTACATTTTTTTCTTTTTCAATGTAGATCCCAGACCAGTTAGACCCAAAGGTTGACGACGTGACTCCTACTTACCTCAGAAGGGTGTCCTCCAGCTGATCACGCCCTCTTTGAACAATTTCTATAAAACTCCTCACCGTCTTCCCCAAGTGGGGACACTTGGATTTGAGGGCATTAGCCCACTGTGTCCCCCTTTGCCTGGCAAAGCAATAAAGTTATCCTTTTCTACTTCACCAGTCCCAAAACTCTGTCCCAGAGATCTGACTCCGCACCAGCATTGGTGCACAGAGAGGCTGAACTTCTCACATCACGCTGAGGAAACTGAGGGTGAGAACCAGACGCCCACCGCCAGCAGTCAACTGCTGCAGCCACACCACGCTTGATGGCGCACCCCAAGACTCAGGAAGAGAGGCACGGGACATGGACCTCAGGGAGCTGAGGTGTGCATCAGAGGAATGAGTTCATGAGTTCAGACTCTTGCATCTTCCCATACAGACAAAAGCACTAAATTCATTAACTGGAGATATCTCGGGGTTTTTTGGTCTTCTTCTTCTATTTTTTTAAAAAAATCTTTTGGTTTTTCTTTTTGCCTCGCCCTGAGGCACGAGGGGTTTAGTACTCCCCCTCCCCACCAGGGGTGGAGCTCATGCCCCTTGAAGCGGAAGTGTGAAGTTCTAACCACTGGTTTTCTTTTACATCAATAATCTTTTGATGTTCAAAAAAAAAAAAAGGTAGAATTTTCCCCTACACTAATTTAATTGGTAAATACAAGATTCTGACTGACACAACACTCACTTAAATCTACAGATGGTGAAGTCACTGTTGTAACTTCTGATAATTTTTTTATAGCACTTAAAAAAACAATAAGCAAAACCATTTCATCCCTAAGCAAAGTTCTGCGGTGGAAACAGAAGACCCAAGTGATGGCAAGTACAGGGGGAAAAAGGTATCGTCACTGGACCTGAGAGAAGAGGCCCGGCATGGAGCTTCGTGTAGGAAGCAGGACTGTTCCTTTGCTTTTTCTCGCAACTTCAGAGATGAATGCTTTGGCGGGGCATGAACTCAAAACAGCTCTCTCCCACAGAACTTACTGTCACTGTACTTGACCAAAGCGTACAAATTCTAGCGTGATGCTGGGTCAAATTTATTTGCAAATGGGAAGAGGAGAAAGCTCTTACTCATCATGGAAGGAAGGATGGAACTAGAAAATCACCTTTTGGGAACCATCATGGTGATAATTACCTCAAGGAGAATCATCAGTGGGTGTTAAACCTACTGGCTAAAAGTTTGAATGAGAAACAGAAATAATTACGAATTATTCAAATATCTCCCCACAAGATACTCAATAATTGTGAAGGGGAAAACGATACCTCCACACTGGAGAGGCCAGGCAGTTCCCCTGCCCAGGAAGGAGGCACCCCCTACACCCAGCCTGCAAGAGGATGCACGGAGAAGAACCGATCATTTCGGTGGGATTCCTGCCCTGCTAAATGCACAACCACGATCCGAGCACGAGGAAACCCAAGCTAGGAAAATGCTACAAAATAAATGGCCTGTCCTCTGCGAGTGTCAAGGCCGCGAGCTGGGTAAACGCTGCAGATTAAAGGTGACGGGAGGGGCATGACAGATGAATGCCACGAGTGAGCCTGAATTTTTCTCTTAGACCAAAAAAGATTTTCTTTTGCCAAAAAACATCAGTGGGCCGACTGGTCCAGGGTGAATATGCTCTTTCGATAAAAGGGTTAATGTCTTGATTTTGATTAGTGTACTGCGGTCACCTAACAGAATGCCCAATGTTTGCGAGTAAATACACAGTCAAGTATTTAGGCCTCACACCTGCAACTACAAACTAACATCAGAAGAGGAAAAAAAGCAGATGTGGTGAAAAGTTAACAGGAGAGGGACCCACATGAAGGTCTTCACATTGCTTCTGCAACTTTTCTGTGAGTCTCAAATTATTTCAAAATGAAAGGTTAAGAAAGCACCCTTTTCTGTGATAACCCTTGACCCTTGCTCCAAATGACACTGCCCTGCACACTTCTAGTTCTCAGGCTGAATGTCTGAGGGGTGAGACTGGATGCTATTCGAGTATTTCTTCAGATGAACACTCTATAGGCAAGGCCGAGTGCTGGAGCAGAAGCCAAGGAGGGACCCAGACTCAGCTCCGCTCAGCCTCAGGATGCCCACCTGCAGCTTCTCGAGGATTAGAGCAAGCTCACAGGTGGTTTTACAAATGGGGTCCACAGGCAGCTTGCGCCATGAACGGAAGCTCTCGCCACCCAGCACATCTTAGACATGTCATCCCCTCCTGGGAGAAAGCTGACGGGACTGTCAGCAGCAGACCCCAGTGTCATCTGGGGTGATGGCCCTAAGCTCTGCTGGGTCTAAAGAGCCTCTGCAGGGTGAGAGCGGACCTCCCGCCAGCAGCACACAGCTCCCCTCAGATTCCCAAGGGCTCTGGTGATCTCCTGAGGGGGCCCTGGTGGGGCTGCTGCGAGTCCAGTTCCTCCACACCTGCTGCTCCAAGGAGGGGTCCTAGCTGGAGCCCCCACACCCAAGCCAACTGCTTCAGGCCATCCCCTTCTCCCTGGTTAGCAGCATGATCCTAACAGGGAAGGGGAGAAGCAGGGGCCAAGAGTGACAGACTCCCCTCTCCCTCTGCCTCTCTGACCTCTTGAAAGGTCCTGAGTCAGGAAAAACAAGTCTCCCCTCACGAGGGCTTCGGACCCTACAAAGCTTTAAGTTTCAGATCTGATCTGGGTTATCAGATATGACCAGGTAAAACTGAGGTCGGATGTGAGGGACATCCAAGCACCGCCAGCTGGGTGGTGGGTGACCTCCAGATCAGATGGGAGCTTGACCAGCCTGGGCCCCAAGTGCAGATAAGGGCACAGAACAGACAACTTGAAGCCGTGGCTGAGCAGCCTAAGTGTCCTGCGTTTAACCCCACCACCCTAAGGCCAGCCCACCATGTAACACTTGCAAAAATTTATCAGACATGAGGTTCTCTTCCCCTAATACCCCACCATGTAACACTTGCAAAAACTTATCAGACATGAGGTTCTCTTCCCATAATACCTTATCAGCTAGTGTTTTCCAGTAGTCAGGTACAGATGTGAGAGCTGGACCATAAAGAAGGCCGTGTGTGTGCTTAGTCACTTAAGCTCTGTCTGACTGTGATCCCATGGACTGTAGCCCACCAGGCTCCTCTGTCCATGGGATTCTGCAGGCAAGAATACCGGAGTGGGTTGCCATGCCTTCCTCCAGGGGATCTTTCCAACTCAGGGATTGAATCCGTGTCTCCTGGGCCTCCTGCATTGCAGACAGATTCTCTACCAACTGAGCCACCTGGGAAGCCCAAAGAAGGCTGAGTGTCGAAGAACTGATGCTTCTGAACTGTGGTGCTGGAGAAGAGTCTTGAGAACCCCTTGGACTGCAAGGAGATCAAACCAGTCCATCCTAAAGGAAATCAACCCTGAATATTCACTGGAAGGACTGATGCTGAAGCTCAAGTCCCAAAACTCTGGCCACCTGATGCCAACAGCCTACTCACTGGAAAAGATCCTGATGCTGGGAAAGACTGAGGGCAGGAGGAGAAGGGGCCGCAGAGGATGAGACAGTTAGATAGTATTACTGACTCAATGGACATGAATTTGAGCAAACTCCAGGAGACAGTGAAGCACAGGGAAGCCCGGCAGGCTGTAGTTCATGGGGTCTCAAAGAGTCAGACACGACTTAGCGACTGCAACAACAAGAAATGTGCTTAAGTTTCAGGATTCCCAGAGGTAAAGTCCTAAACATTTCTCTCTACCATCTAGGTTTTTTAAAATCTCCACAGCTGATCACTAGCATCTTAATATTCCTTGCAAAATCTGTTCCCAAGATAAAAGTTACTGTGGATCCCTCTTGCAAAATCAAGTGAGGTCACTACAGTAGCCTGTAGCATCTTATAAACTATGTAAAGCAAGAAAGGTCACACCATAGTGGAATTTGTCAAATTGTCAGCAACTTCTCCACCTCAGCCGGCCACAGCCAACATGTCACTCTCCTGCCCACTGCTTTCAACCAAAATCAGCTTGCCATACTTCTCCAACGTCTAGGCAGATTTTCGGAGGGTACCGAAAACCATTCTTAGTGTTCATCTATAATCTCATTTCCTGTTAAAAGCTGGGTGTGAGTCCTAGAAAAGATGCAATACTGATTCATACCTATGAGGTTACTATAGAGCCAGAAAAACAAACAAACCAAAAACCCCACAAATATCTTTAGGAGGGAAATGAACACATACCGGGCTCTTCAGCTTTTATAAGCAGGCTGGTTAAAGCTCCTTGGGGCCTGATGTATCTCTGAGCCTTGGGCCCTGGATCCTGCAGACCTCCTCCAAGCCTGAGCTTCCTGAGTTGCAGGCAGTGGTGGTCCCAGCTTCAGGCAGAGCTACCGCCGACACATGGAACACACAGGAGCGGGGCCACACATGGAGCAAACGAGACAGCCCACACTTCTTGACGCTCATGGCAACAGCCATGATCACGCATGTGTAGTGAAGAACACTGAAAATCAGTGAGACTTGGAGTCTCCAGATGGACCTGTTAACCTACACTTGCACATCTGGGAAGTAAGAGCTGTGGGACAGGAACTCTAAATCACCTTTACAGGGTTTACAAGAAGTATTCCTCTGTGGATCTCAAGTCAGAGAAACTTTAGATAAGGTATCGATTATGTGAGCTGGGTAAGGCATTTCGCGACAGCCCCCCCCGGGCTTTACCTAAGAGAACTGCTAGAATAATGAGAAAGTTTCACCTTGTGTGCGTGCTCAGTCACGCACGGACTGTAGCCCGCCAGACTCCTCTGTGCACGGGATTTCCCGGGAAGGAATACTGGAGTGGGCTGCCATTTCCTCCTCCACGGCATCTTCCCACCCCAGGATTCAAACCCCCACCTCCCGCGCCGCAGGGGCACTCTTCACCGCTGAGCCGCCGAGGAGGCCCTGGCTCCGCCTGAAGGCCTGGCAGCACGCGCGCGCTGCCTCGGGCACTGCTCCGGCACACACTTTTAACAACAGGCGCTGAGGACCGCCGGCACGCGGGGGTCACTGTGTCCTGGCTGACCTGGAGAAGAGCTCATGGCCATCAGCTTCGTTACTGACAGTGTGAAGTTCAGATTTTTTTTACTTTTAAATCACTGAAAACTAGTTCTGTCCAACAAGATCTCTTTTACACAAATAGCAAGCTCCTTCACACTGTGGAGAAGCTTCCTCAGGATCAGAGACTCTCGGGGTGACAATGAAGCAAGCTTAACTGGCCCTCAGCATACCAGCCTTTCACTTAAGTGAAGTCATGGAAATCACGCGAGATCACGTCTTTTATGAACATGCCGTTAAATAACAAGTTTCTCAAGAGCGTCACACACCTCGAACGATCACCGGCCACTGTGCATCCTTACTGGGTGTCTCCTGTCCACTTATCTGTCAGACGACGTACTGAGCCCTCGGATGTTTCAGCCAGCAGACGATTCAGAACGTTTCTGCGCCTGTGCTGAGCGTGAATATCTTGAGGCTAAAGCTTTCACAACAGATTCAACCAGGCAGATCTAACCCTGTGACTCTCAGCACCAAGAAAAACAAACAAAAGAGCAAGCACAGGGCTTCCTTGGTGGCTCAGTGGTAAAGAATCTGCCTGAAATGCAGGAGACGTGGGTTCGATTCCTGGTCCAGGAAGATCCCATATGCCATGGAGGAACTAATCATTGTTCTCACCTAACTAATCTCTCTTATTCTAATATCAGACTCACAGAGACTGGATTTTTCATGCCACACCAAGCAGAGATTCCACTTCTCACTCTGTATTAAAGAACGGGCTTTCTGTTTCTCCGAAACACGGAGACCCCTCAAGGGTGTCCATCCTGCGAAGCCCTTGCTGCGTCCAGTCTCCCTCAGGCACCTCTGTGACACTTCACTCTGTCCTGACCGTGACGTTACCGAAACTCAAGCAACCAGTACGCATCGTTCCTTAACAACGGACACAGAAACCCCACAACTGTCGCAAAGAGACTCAACATTCCACACACAGCAGCTGCTACAGAGGACTGACACTTTTCATGAGATAAGCACTTCCTCTCTTCAAGTGTCTGATGCGACACACGTTTTCAAAGATCACTGAAAGAAAGTTAACATCAACATTCTGGAAATGTTTCAGGAATGAATTGTAAGCCACCTGTGAGCGTCTGTACTTCATCTTGTGAAGCGTCAGTCCAGCCAGAGAGACGCCGAGTGAGCTGAGTCTCGTGTCTTACCTGGCCGGGGCAGAGCTGTTCTCCAGCAGCTGTGGGATACTGAGGCAGGTCTTCTTCCGCTCCCTCACAGGGATCTCTCACCACCTCTGCCTGGTCCCCTCCAACTCTGAAGACCTTTTGCTCCAGGCTCTCGGCTTTCACTTCCCTATCCAGGCTCCCAGGAGCCACGGGACCTTCTGTTGAGGGGTCCACCAGCCCACACTGCCCAGGCTCACCCCCATGGTCCGAGGTCTCGGGGGCTTCTTCACGACAACTGTCCGCAGGAGTCCTCTGCAGCTCCGAGGGCGCAGCCCTACTCTGACTTACACGAGCGCTTGAGGCTCTGGGTTTTACATCTGGAGTTGCACTCGGCTCGGGGTCAGCATGAAGCTCTTTGGAGGCACTCCCTGGGAGTTCAGAGTATAATTCCTGCACCTCAGCAGACATGGAGGAATCAAGTGGAACGGGCTGGGTCTCCACGCCGGATGACAGCATGGGGGCAGGTGCAGATATGGAGTCAAGCCTCTTACACCAAACGGTTCACCCTGACACAAATCAAAGGAAGGAATAAGAATTTAAAACCTTGCAGGGTAGAAGGAAGCTGTCTCAGCTCAAATTGGCTAAAACAAGCACCAAAAATTCTACCTCAAATGCCAGCATTATCTGGCACCAAGAAATCGGCTTAACAGACTGAGTTTGAGGAAAAATAAATACCTTAAACCTTTAGTAGACGTCTGTCTAATCGCAATTCAGAGACCGCCTTGTGATAAATTCTCAATTTAAAGCTGGATTTAAGTGAGATCTGATCAAATGTAGATGAGAATAAGACTTGTCTAAGCACTCAAGGATAGACCCGATGTACCAAATAAATTAGAAGATAAATGGGAGTTCCCTGGTGGCCCAGTGGTTAGGATTCCAAGCTTTCCCTGCTAGGGCCTGGGTTCAATCCCTGCTTTAGAAACAGACCCTGCACGTTGTGAGGCAAGGTCAAAAAGAAAGAAATTTTTGAAATTAGAAGGTAAAGATGGTTTTCCACTCGTTCTCGGGTCATGAACCTTGCCCATTTTATTCAGTGCTGCAGCCCCACTGCCTGCAACAGCTGCCTCACACCTAGCAGGCACTCAGAGAGCATCTTCTGAAGGAACATACACTGAGGGACTCAGAATCTGATCGGCTGACTTCTCTTCATTAAGAATTTTCTTTGGAAGAACATACAGAGAAAATACAATTCCATTCTTTTATTGTCCCCACACAGCCTGAAGCCGGACAGCACTATCCCAGCTCTGGGGCAGAGTCCTTCCTGGCTTCCACTCAGCACCTCAAGATTGCCCAAGTGCGTTCCCAGACACGGCTCACGTGAGTTTCCTGACAGCTCCGTGAGCTGAGCAGGGCAGCCGCCGTCCTCCCACCGTAGGCTCCGACACCATAGCTGAGGAGGGTGACAGTGACCTGCCGGGGGTACTGGGGGGTTCCCAGGAGGCTCAGTGGTGCAGAATCCGCCTGCCAATGCAGGAGACATGGGTTCAATCCCTGGGTTGGAAAGATTGCCTGGAGAAGGGAATGGTGACCCACTCCAGCATTCTTGCCTGGGAAATCCATAGACAGAGGAGCCTGGTGGACTACAGTCCATGGGGCCACAGAGAGTCGAACACGGAGGAGACAGTGAGCACACACGCCTGAAATATTACATTGTTAATGCAAGGGAGGAGAGGGGACGCCTGGGGCTTCTAATGCGGGGGTCACGTTTCACTTCTGTTGGGCAACAGAAACATGGGTTATCTGCTAAAATCAGTATGTTTAAGTAGTTCACGATACTACATTATTAAAGCAATCAAAACAAACGCAGAGAGATAGGGTGTGTACCCCCAGAACCGGGGCTCCTGGCTGGGACTTTTCCATTTTAGTCTACCAAATGTGTACAGTTTCCACCACAAGATCCACTTGGCCTGACCAAGGCGGAAATGGTTAACCAATGAGACACTGCAGGCTTTATGCTTTATGCTTTATTCTTTATGCTTTCCCTAACCCTGAACAGGACAGAGACGGTGAGAAGTATTTGGCAGCTCCGAATTCAGAACACGAATTTACCAGAGGTACTGGCGGCCAATCCCGTTGGCTGAAAAGCACACAGAAAGGATGTTTCACAAAGCTACTCCCACTGCTTCCGAACATCCACGTTTCCCCGTAATAAACACATTACATCAAGTAAAACCCAGAGCCAACACAGATCTGTTCTCACTGTGCTGAGCGGTCTCATCTCTCCAGTGACCACAACTGTGTTTCTGAGCAGGAGGGACTCCCTGAGACACCGTGTAACTCCTCAGGACCCAGCGGCCTTTGGGCCCTGTCTCTATTTGCACCCCGACTCCCTGAGGGAGCCCACCCGCATTGCTTCCACAATGGCACGCGCTCCGCACTGGCACTCTGCTCCTCGAACGCCCCTGGGCTGACGGGG
>SJYQ01005103.1:71370-207601 GCA_006410935.1 Redunca redunca
GACTTGATGGATGTGAGTCTGAGTGAACTCCGGGAGATGGTGATGGACAGGGAGGCCTGGCGTGCTGCGATTCATGGGGTCACAAAGAGTTGGACACGATTGAGCGACTGAACTAAACTTAACAGCTATTAGTGCTCCTATTTTCAGCATCCAAATTGCAGAAAAGTACATTCTGGCCTATGAAGGAATTCGAAGTCATTTATGTAATAATTCTTTACATCTGCCTTATTCTGTGCCCTGTGTTTTGACGTAGTGTTAGGAGAACAGGCTTTCAAACAAGATGTGGGGTGATGAGCTTTGACCACCTTTCACAGTTTATGCTAATTCACTAATATCTATGTTAAAACTGATCATAACTCTTCCTAGAGCTACTTTGGTATTTTGGAGATACATTCTCGTTTCTTTCCAGAACAGTCAACAGCCAGATTTTCTCAAAGAAAGGGACTCTGCCGTGACCAGAACAGTGTCGCCAAACTGAGCCTGGCTGTGTAAGCCTTTGAGAACGGATGGCAACTCGTGAGCACCTAGAATACAGATGCCCATATTTACACTGCCCTTTCTTCCAGAGCTCAGTCAATCCACGGACAGTATCACGGTGAAGCTTCCCAGCACGGCTGTGATATGGCCCACAGGCGGTGTCACTCCTCCTGGGCTGCTGACAAAGGGGCACAGTAGACAACTTCCTTGCTCACAGCGAGAGAGCGCACGTGCAGAGCCGAGACTGGGACAGACCCAAGTGTCCTGACTTCTTCACTCCATTCTGAGCAGACCCATCCATCCATTTGCTTCGCTTCCAATGCAAGAGATTTACATTTAAATTACTGCAGGACTGATTTCACTGCAATGCTGTGTTTATGTTTATTATTGCAGGGGTGCTTCTGAGAATGTAACTGTTTACAATGATTTCCCCCAGGAAAATCAAAACCAAAACAATAATGAACTTTTATAAACAGTCTAGATTCCAGGCCCCAACCCTTGGCAGTGACTTTGTCAAGCACTGTCATAACTTTCTTAAGCAGAAGACACAAGCAATGTTTGAAATAACTTTCAGTCTCCGTGACTGATTTTGTGTCTGCCACCTTCTGCTTTCCAGTAGCAAGTACCACAACATTTACCTCTGACCCCTCAGCCAACCACAGAGGACTGGGAAGGTGACCTTGTCTGCAGGTGGCCCAGTTCCATCTCAGAAAAGCAAAAGGGTGCTCTCTGAAAAAAGGATTGCAGATAGAGGAGATGTACATCCTACTGAAGAAAAGATATCAGAAGGCAGTGCGCTGCTCATGAGATCAGAGGGTCCAAGGCTCCTTGATTCACGCTGTAAAGTCAGTCACAAGATCAAGGTTCAACACAGCTACAGACAGAACTGCTGCTGCCCTCCACATAACCCAAAAGTACAGCGGGGCTTTAATCTATAAATCAAGCACTGGGACAGGAGAGTGAGGAGACAGGAAAGACACTTAACCCAACAGGAGGACAAGCCTGAGATGATGATCCCCTAGAACATTAAAGCATTGCTGAGGTAATACTGTACATCAACTATACTTTAATTTAAAAAAATAAAACACTAAGAAAGAAAAGCATGTCTTAGGAAGGAGGAGTTGTGTATGCGACAGCCAGAGGCCAGCAAGCCAAGGCCCATCCTGCATACATAGGTCTGAGAGACCAGAGGGCAGGTCTAAGGAGTGATTTGGAGAAGAAGTTAGGAGAGTCAAGAGCCAGCACTTTCTAATCCAGGGTTGCTCTGTCAGAGCCACCGTAATAAATTGCAAATCTGATCTCAGAATTTCCTCTCTTGCTTAAAATACATTAATGACATCCCAAAGGTTTCAGGATGGAGTTCAAATCCATTATCCTGGCACCCAAGGCCCTTGATGACCTGCCTGCTTCCTTCTCTTTAGCCTCGTCTCCTACATCCCTTTCACGGGCACCCTGTGCTCCAAATAAATGGAACTCCTTAACACTTTTCCAAAAGTTGGGGGGGGGGGTCATTATTGGGGGAGGAGGAGGTGCTAAGGCCAGCAGAAGAGAAGAGGTAAGCACTGTAACCCTATCTGGAAACACGAAGCAGGGAGAGAGGATTCCAAACCCAGGAGGGGTATATCAGCATGGACTGAATGTGATGCTCAGCAGAGCCACGTCTCCCTCTCCAATTCTAAGATCTGGGTTCTTCAAATGAGAGAAAGCCTCAGGGTGGTTTGAAACACATCACATCCTGTATAACCCTTAGTTGTACCAAACAGCAAAAGAGGGTGAGCCTTTTCTTGGCAGGGAGCTACCTTGATCCATCCCCGCAGGAGATGGTAATACCAGCACATCCACAGGGAGAGGTGATGTCATTACTCTGCTGCTTGTCATTCGTTCCTTCAAACACCCTTTGCTCAGCAAATGCATTCCTCATTTCCTTCTCAGGGGAACTTCCCGACCCAGGGATCGAACCCAGGTCTCCTGCACTGCAGGAGGATTCTTTACTGACTAAACCTCCAGGGAAGCCCCCATAATTCGCAGGAGGACACAGATGGGAAAGAGGACAGGGGATTCCACCAAGGCAGCACTGGGCTCACAGATGCTTCCTTCTCCTGAGACTAGGGCAGCAACAGACCACACAGCCACCCTTCAACGCAACCAAGATTCACAGAGACTTTTTCCACCAAGGAATCAGACAGAGGGCCAGAGGAGCTCACGTGGCTGGGCATAAGAGCTCAGCTGATAAATGGATAAGCATGGACAGTGGAAGCATGGGTCTGACTGTTTAGAGGAGCAAGCTCATGGCTATTAAGCATGGTTGTTACCCAAACATGGCTCTGAAATCCTTTTGATTTACTCAGGTCTTCCTGCAAAACAAAACAAAACACATCCTCTAAAAAGCCCTGGCTTAGGATAAAATTTTCCATCCCTGATCCCCATTCAAAGAGACTGCAGGGCCAGAGTCAGTCTACACGGTGGGCTTTGCTGCTGATATTCTTGGTTTCCCACACACCTGAAAACTCACAAGTAGATGGAAAAAGAAAAAGAAAAAGAAAAAGAAAAAAAAATTTTTTTTTTCACATTAATGTTAATCAACATCCTCACTCCCTCCTCAACCATAGCCAATTCATCTGAATGCTTAATTATACTTTTCAATGAATGCTGGGATTTTCCAAAGTTTCAAAACTCTTACCAAGATCTGAGTCTATTCACTTTTCTTTAGAAAAATGCTATTTGGGGGGGGGGGNGGGGGGAAGGCTGGATGTATTTATTGTCATATCATTACATACCACCCAACAGATAGGAAATCTAAACATTCTTCATTCCCTTGGAAAGGAAATCTTCACACTGTATGAGATCGATGTAGATCTTCCATGTAATTATGGCTTTCTTGTCCTAAAAAGGAGTCTTAGAAATTACAAACATCAGTGCTTAAAAACCATCATTGGCATAGGTTTTTTTCCCTACTATAAAAGTAACATAAGTTCACTAGAGTAAATGATACGCTTGTAATTACCTGTTCAACGTCCGCCTTTTTGATCTCTGATAAACTCCATGAGGGGAAGACGATGCTGTCTTTCCCTTTTGAAATATGCTCAATGCCTATCACATATATCAATAAATATGTCCTGAATGACTGAAGAAAAGCACCAAGAAGAAATAAAAATCACCCTTAATCCCATCATCCAGAATTCGTACAATACAAACACAGGGAATATTTTATACATACAATCATGCACTCATTTTTAACATTGTCCTGTGAGCATTTCCTACGTCTTAGATGTACAGTATTTCTTAAAAATGGTTATATAATATTCCTTTGCAGGAACATATCCTTCCTCCTTTAAACTCATAAACTATTTTTTGACCACCTGGATATGTGAGGCACTGTGCTGAGGATACAGCAGTGAGGTACGCATAGTTGGAAATAGATTTTAATATACCACTAATACTTTAAAAAAAAAAAAAGGAAAAAGAAAGAAAAAGCTACTGCAAGTAGATTTTGGGCAAAACGTCTCTGGGTGTATTTCTGGGCTGTGTTCTTCTCTTCTCTTTGGCCATGCTGTGCGGCATGTGGGTTCTTAGTTCCCAGACCAGGGGTCAAGGTGATGCCCCCACATCGGGACCGCAGTCTTAACCACTGGAAGTCCCTAGAATAAACCCTTTAAAGTGGAGAAACTCGATCTAAGGGCATGAGCTTAAAGGCACTTGGATTTATAGTATCAAACTGCTTTAAGCAGATTGTGGCAATTTATAATTCCATCTGGAAAATATGACAGTACCTACCTTCTGAGCACATCATCATCAATATGGAACATTATCAATTGACAATGATGAAAAAAGTTTAGGGAGAAATGGCAGCTCATTCTTCAAACATAAAGTTCTTTGATTACTAAACAAGTTCACCATTTTCTCATATGCTTATCTGCTGTGTGCATTTCTTTTATTGCAAACTCTGTTCATGTCTTTTGTCCATTTTTCTATGGGATGTTAACGTTTTTATTGATCTGCAACCATATATAGTTAAGATATTTCCCCTTTGTTATATTTTCTGTAAATATTTTTCTTACTTGCTATTTGACTTTTAACTGTGTTTATGATGTTTAACACAGAATAGCTCAAAAACTTTTACAATAAACTCTGCTGATCTTTCTTTGATTCCCCTTCATGGTTTTTATGCTTAGAAAGCCTTTTTCCCATTCTCAGGAAACCTAAATATACAACTGCATTTCCTTTCAGTTAAAAAAAAATTCTGTATTTTTTAGATTTAACTCTTTAATCCACCTGGAGTTGGCTCCCCACTCCCCTGGGTCCAAGTGTTTTTTCCTAACAATTTCCAGGTACTTAAACCAAGTCATCCTGCTAGACTTTCTGGACACCATCAACCATGGTGTAAGCTGCTAAAATGCCAGGCATGTTAGGGACCGTATATACCCAGTACTGCTAATTCTCGCCACAACCCTATAAGGGACGTGATATTCTTCATTTTATTATAAGCAAAGGAAGCTGGAGGGAAAGTACATTTCTAAGGCAAAAGGCTGGCAGGAGACATGGAGGCAAGTATTTGAACTAAGACCTGCCTTGTTTTAAAGGCTGTATTTTTTCTTCCACCTTACTGTGCTCTCCAAAGTGCTTTCTTTCTTCTGAAATCCTGCAATACTTCCTGTCTGAACGACATGGCACCCTGTCTGTTCTGTAAGGGTCACCATTAGCAGCAGGTGGCATAAACAAGGGGCATGGGGCAGGTGTAACACAGCGGGGAGTGGGGGCCATGGACACCAGACAGCCCGGGACCTGTGTACCCTCTGCGGCTTCCTCGTTATTCCCCGGGTGTTGCCTGATCTTCGGATTTTCTAGGGAAGCTGATAAATGGGATTTTTACATGATCTCTCCTGAGTTATAAATTTTGGCAACTCGGTTTCTTAAAAATACTGGGAAGTATATACACAAGTCTGAGGACCAGTTCCTGCTTAAGAGCTGCCCAGTTGAGCTGCTGGTGGACCCATCACAACCCCTTCTCTCATGCTCATGTCTGGTTGTCCCACGTAAGCTCCCAAGCAAGTCCAGACGCTGCCTGCCCAGCTTCCTTGATGACCCTTTGCCTCCACGTGCTAGTGCCTGAAACAAAGCCCAGTACACACATGCTGCTTCAAATACCGTATTCTTAATCTCAGTGATCCCAGCACAATCAGAAAAGGCCATGGATGCAAACTATGCTTCCAAATTAATGATCTTAGTCAACAGTGAGACATCTGGTTTTCCAAGTCATCTCTGATCTCCTGGATGAGCTACTTACCTAGAAAGTCTTCCATCTTTTTATTAATAAGGTGCTTATAATAACAAAACAAATGAGCAGAAAGGTCAAAACAAAGTAGAAGCCTGCTATCTGTTTCTCATTTCCAAAGCTCAGGAAGCACCTGACATGCAGTAACTATTATTATTTTGTTCACTGAAAGGCTTCAAGGCTACAGGAGCCCTTGAAGGCCGGAGAGGACTTAAGTTAATGAGAAGGTGGTGTGCATTTGTGCTAAGTCGGCTCAGTCATGTCCAGCTCTTTGCAACCCTATGGACTGGGGCCCGCCCAGTTCCTCTGTCCATGGAATTCTCCAGGCAAGAATACTGGGGTGGGTTGGTAGGCCCTCCTCCAGAGGATCTTCCTGACCCAGGGGTTGAACCTGTGTCTCTTACGTCTCCTGCATTGGCAGGCGGGTTCTTTACCACTAGCGCCACCCAGGAAGCCCAATGAGAAGATGGAGAGCATGTCTAAGGAGCAAACAGATAAGTCAGCAGTATGGTGCAATCACACAGGGACATCAAAGTAAGACATCAAGTTAGTTGGGCATAGATTTGGTGAAGATTTGACAATCTGGCTGGAAGAGTTTACATTTTATACCCTGTGTTCCAGCAGGAGCGAGTAAAGACTTCTAAGTTGGAAAACAAACTGACAAAAGCAGTGAGCTCAGTCTTGGCTTTCTGCTCCTCTTCTCTATTCTTCTGCTCTGAGTTGATAATGGGCAATTCCATAGCTTTACATACTATCTAGATTATTAGTTTCAACTCAGTTCAACAACCGATTGTCCATGCCATGTGGAGCAAGTACCTTAACACAGGGCCTCAGCCACCTCACCTGTGCGATGGAGATGCCAGCAGCATCGACTTCATGATTCCTGAAGGCTGCACGGAAAGCACTGGGAACAGAGCCCGGCACAGACTCCATACTATGCACCCGCTATTTATCACTATCCCTTTACTGTTGTTAACCTGACAATTCCCAAATGACACCTCTAGCACAGGCCTGTCATCTGAAGCCCTGACGCCACAGCCAATTTGGAAGTCTCAAGCATCTTGAATCTAGCATGTAGAAGAAGGATCTCTTGATTCTTCCACAATCCTCCCTAAACAAGAGCAAAATAAAATGCAAACCCCCTGCTCCTCCTCCACCTGAGTAAACAGCACTTCCACCTACCAACTGCTTGAGCCAGAAACATGGTCCACCCTCAAAAATACACCTCAAACTCATCTACTGTGTTCCTCCTCACTGCCACCATCTGAGTGCAAATCAGCAGTCTTCCAGTAAAAACACTGGAACAACCTTTTAGTCTCCTATTCTTGCCTCTCCCTGGATTATTCTTCACACAGCAGCCAGAGTGCTCTTTTTAAAATATAAACCAGAGCATGTCACAACCTCCTTTATTCCCATTGCTCTTAGAGTAAAATCTAAATTCAGAGCCCTAACTGCAAGCTGTAATTATGCCTCTCCATTGAATTGACTATTCTCTAGCTCCTGTGACATCCAGGAGGGCAGGGCCCGTGTCTGCCATATTTACTGCTATTTCCCCAGAGTTATGCATCGTGCCCAACACATAGTGCGTGCTCAATTAATATTTGTGAGCAGGAGCAAAGAGAAGAAAGAACAAATAGAGAAAATAAGCTATTCCTAAAAATATCTGGCATCTGGTTATTAGATAGAACTGAGGGAGAAAAGATTAGGATTATGGATATCAGAGTGGAAAAAGGCATTTTAGTATTTTAGGCATGTGGTAAAGAGAGCCTGAAATGAAGCCACTATTAGAAGGCTGAGCTTTTCAGAACTTTCGAGAAAGAATTAAGAAGATATGGAACTAAAACAATTGAAATGAGGGAATGGGGAAGAACTGAAAGTAATTTATGATTAAACCTCACCAATAGAGTAGTGACATCATGAACATAATGGTACTTATGAGCAGGTAGAATTGTGGAATTTTCTGACAGAATAGCAGTAAGTCTACAATTTCATGTTAGAAGTCATGTGCTGTTGTAAGCAGAAATGTCTCATGACAAAGTGATGATGACTAAGAACAAAGTGATAACTAGATTGTGAGATAAAAGTCAAAGCTGGAATTGAGATTCACAAGTTGTTCCACCAAAGAAGAAATGGTTGAAGCCATAACAACAAATGAAATCCACTTATGTATTCAATCAAAACACACACACACACAGTTCTAAATGCTGGGGATGTAACGATAAAGGAGGCAGAAATGGACCTTGCCCACATGGCGTTTCCAGTCTGCTCCTGGTTCATAATTTCCTTAAAAGCTATGTAGACAAAGATGACAGAATCAAAGACAATCCTGAATATCCATATTTAAAGGGGTTGAATGTAAAGGGAAAAAAAAAATCAGAGGAGGCAGAAACGTAGCAGTGAGAAAAGCTTAGAATAGCTAAGATAATACAGTATTTCAGAAGCCAGTAGGAGAAGAAAGGGCAGCTAACAGACGGCTGAGTTTCAGGGAGAGAGATGCTGGATGCTGGTGACCAACATTACAAGGGAGAGGTCAATGACGACTGAGGAAAGGCAGACTACTTGCTCTTCAGGACAATGGTATCACTGCATCAGCAGCATGGTGAGATGGAGCTAGAGAGCAGCCGTTCCAAAAGTGAGTTAAGCTGTAGGAAAGAGAACCTGCAGGTGCAGACAACTGATCCCAGAATCTGTGCTTCAAAAATCAAGAAAAAACCAAGATGCTGGAGCGTCTGCAGAATCAAGGAAAGGGTTTTCACAAGATGGTAACAGACAGAATGGGAATCTCCCTTGCTCTCTGGTCCAAGAATCAGATACACAGTAGAGCTGCTTGACAAGTATGGTTAAGGCTTTACCGCAGATTCAAATGGTATTTGAAAACCAGATGCCAGCATGTGCTACAGCTGCTTAGACTGCTGGAGCCAAGTGTCCCTTCGCTGGCCCTGCTTCCTGAGTTAGGACTATGCCAAAATGTCTCCTCTCCTCTCTTTCAGTCATTTCTTTCCAGCTTGTGTTCCCAATCAAACTACGGTGTGGCCTTGCCCTTGAGAACCTGGCTGGCTTCTAGACAGCTTTATGGATCATCAAAGTTTGCAGCTATATTTGGACCGTAAAGTTGTTTCTACAGAGCCAATATAAGAACACAGCTGGACCTGCTGTTCATAGTGGTAATATATTTTTTAAATTTGACATAAACAAAACATATTAGTTATGGAAATTATGGAAACAAAATAAAGCTAGGAACCCACAAAGTCATCTCCACAGTTAGTCTGCTGACTCAAACCAAACACTTCCAGAGATGGCATCTTCAACATGATCTGAAAAACATTACTTTAAAAAAGAAGCAGCTGGTTTTGAAATAAGATCTGATAAAGTAGGAAACTAGATGGGATAGCATAGACTTTTTTTTTTAGGCCTCGCCATGCAGCATGCAGGATCTTAGTTCCCTGACCAGGGATTGAACCTGTGCCCACAGCAGTGGGAACACAAGAGTCTTAACCACTGGACTACCAGGGAAATCCTTGGGAAAGCATAGATTTAAAGTGATTTGAGGTTATCTGTTGGAAACAGTTTTGAACTCACTTACCACACACAAATATTTGGGCTTTTAGCAAACTCTTTTCCTGATTTTTGACATGGATTTGGCATGGAAGGTTCTAGTGAGGTGAGTGAGAACACTACGCATGAGGGCCTAGAACGTGTAGCCAGCCAGCCCAGCCCAGGCACACCCAGTGATCCTAGAAGGCAAATGCAGTTTACGCTGGAACACCTGCCACCAGTGTTTGTCGCTGATAGTGTTGGGGGTAGGAGGGTTGAAAAGTTACTGAATTAAGCAAAAACAAGGTTGCCTTTACCCTTACTGTTACTGTCACTCTAGCTATATGAAATGTGCATTTAAAACCAGAAGATTTAATGTAATGAAGATGCTGTTCTTGGTGATATAATATTTCTAAGAAATGCAACTTAAAGGAACTGCTATTTTGAAAGAGCTTTTACTCAAGACTGCAGCACCAGAAATAAATGCTCTCCTTCCTCGAAGAGCATACAGGACAAATTCCATGAAGCCTGACATCCAGCTGACCCCAGTCACCAGGAAAAGTGCAGGGTTCTCCAGTCATCCATTACATCAGAACACTTACTCCTAAACCAGCCTGAGACGTAACCCGATTAAACACAATCCCCCACACCCACCCCGGCCCTGCCACTGTGTCTGCTGGAATTCTCATCTAAGGATGAGCAAACGCCCCCAGATCCTCAACCTCGTGTGCTCTGAAGGTTCCCTCCACCTCCTTGTCCTAATCAAAACCTAGCTCTCTCCAGAAGACTCCAAATTCTCAGAAACTCTCTCCTGTGGAAGATGATCATGTCTCTCACATCGGTAGAGTGAGGGGATACTCCTCATTAACACTTTCAGACTATTATTCCCAGCCAAGTCTTAAAAATGCTTGCTCCTTTGAGCTCATGTCACTGAAGCTGTCCACCTCTCTCCTTCTCTGCCTTGGTCCCAGGAGGTATAACAATTGGTCTCCTGGCTCCCACTCTTGCTCTTGTCTAGTCTGAGCTCCACGCAGTAGCAACTGACCTTGTAAAATTTCAATCAGATCGTGTCTCTCTTCCGCCTAACACATTTCAGTGGCTTCCTGAGGTACTTAAAACCCACTCCTTCCTGAGGATCCTGTCCTTGTGGGATCTGGCCCCGCCCACCCCTTCCATCTCATCACCTGCTCCTCTCTGCACTCGCTCGCTCTGCTCCTCTGTTGGGCCTCCTTCTTCCTCAAACTCACTAGGCTCTTCTCTGCCTCAGCTAAGCAGTCATCCACCAGGAAAATGTGGCTTGTGGAAGAAAATTACCAGAAGGCTCAGGAACAGTTGTTCAGAGCATGGCAAAGTGCAGGGGGGGAAATACTACCATTAAGGCAAGTTTTTTTAAAAAGTTTCCAAGCAGACCTCATACCTAGTCAGGACACACACGAATTTGACACAAATCCCTTTGGAAAATGCTGTTCTCCCAAGATTAAAAGTGCTATCAGTGGCAACACAAAACCAGGAGGTTCTTTGCAAAAATTAGTTATTCCCAGTGGCAGTTAGGACACGGATTCTAGCCTGAGACAGCCTCCAAAGAAGCAAATGACGATCCCAACTCCCCAAAGAGCTCGTCTGTAGAGAACTGAGGTCCAGGACTACTTATCTTTATCCACTTACACATGCACCAATTTATCTCCCCAGTCACTCACTCACACTCTCCAAAACACTGCATGACCTAAAGACAGGAGCTCAAAAACTCAATCACCATTCCTGATCCACAGGCACTTGACCCTCCCCAAGTCTCCCCTGCACCCCCTCAATGAATGCCATTCACAGGGTGAGGCAACCCTGGAGGTTAGCCTCACTGCTGTTCATTTTCTTTTTCAGTTTCCACATCTGAAAAGTCACTGTAGCATCCACCATTTATAACAGCTTAAAAATTCACTGATTACTGCAACTACTCTCATAGTGCCTTTCATGGGAAAACTTTCCTATTACTCCCTTAAAGTTGCTACCAATTATCGTCCCCACTTACAAAAATGGAATGAGTATAAATGAGGCAGATAAGTGCTTTTTACAGGCATCAGTAACAGAAACAGGAGACGAAACCTGATATTTTAAATTTCATTAGGGACTGTATTAAAAAGATGATGGTTATCAACAGTTCCTTTCGAGTAGTTCTTGTAATTTCTCAGAACAGATGCAGTAATCAGAAGATGGACTAAGAAGTATGGATGCCCGGAAGAGCGGCAGTGGGTGTGGTGGCTGGGGCGGTGGCTCGGGGCCACCCCCGGAACACCACACGGTCTAGTTTACCCGATTTTCAAATTTAGGCTAGTCAGCTTATATTATTTTGGATTCCGATATCCTCAATTCTTCTAAAGCCCTGGAAAAAAATATTGATATTTATGATTTAAATGACCTTTTTATATACCATTCTTCCCAGTAGTGTGTAAACAGGGAGGTACTAGGAACTCGAATGCACTGGAAACTCTCAACCTCTCCCATCAAAAGTGGTTTTACAAACATCTCTTTTGGTATTATGAACAGAGTCCTCATTCTTCAGAAGGTGCTAGAGAAAGGAATGGTTGGAAAATTTCCCAACTTGCCTCAACTCAATCATCTTGAGGTAGATAGAAGCCCCTCACATTTTTAGGATTCAGCTGATAAAGGATAGTGCTTATGCATGGGTAATTTTCTAGAAAACAAGGCTTTTGGCATCTAACCCTCCAGTGCATCACAAACTTCCTATTATCTAATACTCACCCCCCTCCCCAACTCAGCCATCATTGTTTCTATGGTAACCGACAGAGAAATAGCAGCCTGCCAAATGGCTTTTGTAGTTCCTTTTCCAGCCTGTTTTTCAGTATAGAATTAAAGCTATACTGGGAAAAGAACCAGACTAATCTTTATAACAGGGACACGACATAACCTGAAAAGTACTACTGGGTTTGGGACACAAACGTAGAAAAGCTTTAATGAGCCCACCCTGGGAGAATAAAAGAGGTTCTTGGTTTCTTAAAAAAAAAAATGTCTACAGAGGTATAGTTGGTAAGCTTTACTTTTGTCTTAAGATAGTATATTCTGATGTTGGCCAGAAGATAGATACAATGCTGTTCACTCAGGTTTAACTGAATTAACAAAAGAAGGGATGGGTGAATGAAGGAAAGGCTACCATGTCTCCAAGTAGCTTATTATCATTAAAGGAAGTGGTAATTGACTATAAAATCAAAACAAATGAGCAGAAGTTGACAGACTTGGACAGGGAGATGAGGATCAAGGATTGGCATCTTGGAGGAGTGAATGTTTAATCCTAAGGATGATGCATGTGCAAAGCCGCCTGAGCCAACTGCATGAATCAGAGGGACACTGATGCTTAGGGAAACAAAGCTCTCCTTACCATCTCAGCACAGCGAGAAATTGTTAGGAATGCAATGTGTGGAACTGGGGCAGCTTTCAGATCAGCAGCTACAGAGAACTACTTAAGGTGCCAGACTGCAAAACAAACAGCTGCTGCAGGGGTGGGGGAGCTGAATGTTAAAAAAAAAAAAGGCTAATTCCCTTTGAAAGTGGCCCCGAACAGATGCTTTTCTGTCTCAAATCTGCATACTTGAATCAAATACAGGAAATCTCATGATTCCTGTATGTCAGCTTTAGATGAGAAACTTTGACTCAAGTCAAACAGGTGTTAACTTCTTCTCCTCTGATAGGTTAAAACTAACTGGATTTTGAAAAAGATGCCCTCCCACGATCTCTAGCACACTCCAAATGTCTTGTTGACAGACATGAAAATTACAGTCTTTAGTGGCATAGCGAGACAGGTTCCTAGGAGCTACAGAAAGTCAGACTCCTACAATTCCACACAGAAGACTAACTTGAATTACACTTTTTATTTTATGCTTTTAGCCTGAGTTATATGAATCATGAGTCATGTTCTCAAAGCTATCACCATAGTTAAGGAAGAAAAGTAGACAGATTTGCAATAACCATTCTCCTTTCAATCCTTCAGAAAAGGAATCATTATTTTAAGATAAAGATGATGTGCCCGAAGATACATTCCCAAAGATGTCAACTCAGAGAAAGGCTTCTATAGTTCAAGTTTAGCTAGATTTGTGAAGCCCAAGATGTTTTAAATCTGTTAAAGAAACTTGAAGAAATTTTTCCAAAAGTTTAAACCTGCGTTTTGTTTATCCAAGAATGGAGTTTATAGGTNGAGGGGGTGGGGGGGAGGAGAAGTAGTTTTAAAACTGTATTTACTAACACATGATTATAATTTCAAATATATTAACCTTCAATTTCCCCATCTTAAAGAAAAGTCAGAATTGAAGGAATATACAACTGCATCAAATTCAATCACAGTTAAGACCATGCCAGAAACAAAAACTTATTAATCAGTAACCTGACATACTGACACATTTGTATTTCTTCCCATATCTGTTTCCTCAGCCAACTTTGTTTCAAGATCTCAGACAAATTTTCTTACTTATCAGATAGGTATTTTCATCAAATCAGCTACTACAGTTATAGTGCAAATTCCCCTGCTATTGGCAGACAATTACAGAGACTTAACCACATTTTCAGTGTTTCACGGCCTGTGCTTTCACTCTCGTTCATCAAAATAGACTCTAAGAAGCCTTGAGAAGACAAAGTTTCAGTAAGTATGGTCAGTGTCCCTCTCAGAGATTTTGTTCCAAATGGCTGCCCTCAGACACAATGCTATGTGGCAGTTACATTTTCTATCCACCCATTAAGCTATAACATAACTAAATTATCCAAGAAATAATTCTTGATCACCATGAATATGTTCTCATATGAGAAAATGACCTTCAGCTGTCTAGAGGGGAAAAGGAATAGAGGTATTCTGGGCACCAGAACACTGTTAATGCTTCCGTTCAGTCGCTCAGTCGTGTCCAACTCTTTGCAACCCCGTGGACTGCAGCATGCCAGGCTTCCCTGTCCATCAGCAACTCCCAGAGGTTGCTCAAACTCAGTCCATTGAGTCAGTGATGCCATCCAACCATCTCATTCTCTGTCGTCCCCTTCTTCTCCCACCTTCAGTCTTTCCCAGCATCAGGGTCTTTTCAAATGAGTCAGCTCTTCAAATCAGGTGGCCAAAGTATTGGAGTTTCAGCTTCAACATCAGTCCTTCCAATGACTAAGGCTTAACAGTTGGAAATTGCTTGTACAGTAAAACTAATTATCCTACAAAGCATGCTTCGGGAATTCTTAACCTTAAAATCTGGAAATAAGCCAAAAAATGTTTTTTGAAAAGGGTGATGGTGGTGGTAGTGAATGTACGTGTAGAGAAAAACGGGAACTGAATACTTAAGTACTTGGCAACAAAGAAAGTCACTGCAAAGAAGCAGAGACTCGGCTTACACCAAAGATTATCCTGGATCCACCAGAGTTTGCTGTCCACTCAGAAAGCTGGAAGGATAACCCTGGAAGGGAGACAGAGCACTAACAGGGGCCAGATCATCAGCTCCAGGAGGGGAAGGATGACTTCATCTCACTTACTCATGGCTATAATCCCAGCTCCCAAGACCAGGCCTGGCCAAAAGGTGGTGT
The DNA here is from genome assembly GCA_006410935.1 of Redunca redunca. Taxonomy (NCBI): domain Eukaryota; kingdom Metazoa; phylum Chordata; class Mammalia; order Artiodactyla; family Bovidae; genus Redunca; species Redunca redunca. The sequence goes on from SJYQ01005103.1 coordinate 86,210, forward strand.
TCCGTATGTCTGGACTGAGGGTCTGAACTTTAAAATAAGACACCTGGTGTTTCTCTGCCATTCACACAACAGAAGACTTACGAAGGTCAGGATGAACTCCTCATGTGTGAACATAGGATTTAACCAAGTGGAAGCCTGCATATAAAAGCTAACTGTGGCTGAAAGGAACATGGCAAAGGCTGGGGAGCCTGCTTCTTAGGCGGTTCTCCCTGGTACACTGGGACAGTGAGGCTAGTCAGAGTGCCCAGGGAACAGATTCACTCAGGAAGTCACTGGCAACTGACAACTACCCCCGATCCCCACCAACACAGACCAAAGCTTCTGTGTAAACAGAAGCAAATACAACCCCGTCGATGGAAGATATGCCAAGGAAAGGTGCTTAATGGAGTAAGTGCAAAACAACACAATATGCTTCAAAATACCATGTTTGGAAACCCAAATACATGTCAGGAAAACAGCCCAAGAAGTATATCTGATGAAGAACAGACACAACCACTGACTGCCTGATAATTATGTGGTCTGGATTAGGTCATACTCAAAACACAGCCCTGTAGGCCGTCCACACTGACTGTGTCTGGTTTAATGTTATAAGCTAAATGATTGGGAGACCTGGTTTAAAGAAACACCCACATGCAAATCCTGGAAATAAGATAATTTGGTAGAGCTTTGCTCTTTTCTTAGAATTCCTACTATCTTTCTATCTGCTTCAGTCCTAAAGTTCTACACTTCTTGATTTAAAAAAAAAAACAACACAAAGAGCCCTCATACCTCTCAGTTCAGTTCAGTTCAGTTCAGTCGCTCAGTCGTGTCCGACTCTTTGTGACCCCATGAATCGCAGCACACCAGGCCTCCCTGTCCATCACCATCTCCCGGAGTTCACTCAGACTCGCATCCATCGAGTTAGTGATGCCATCCAGCCATCTCATCCTCGGTCATCCCCTTCTCCTCCTGCCCCCAATCCCTCCCAGCATCAAAGTCTTTTCCAATGAGTCAACTCTTCGCATGAGGTGACCAAAGTACTGGAGTTTCAGCTTTAGCATCAGTCCTTCCAAAGAAATCCCAGGGTTGATCTTCAGAATGGACTGGTTGGATCTCCTTGCAGTCCAAGGGACTCTCAAGAGTCTTCTCCAACACCACAGTTCAAAAGCATCAATTCTTCGGCACTCAGCCTTCTTCACAGTCCAACTCTCACATCCATACATGACTACTAGAAAAACCATAGCCTTGACTAGACGGACCTTAGTCGGCAGAGTAATGTCTCTGCCCTTCAATGTGTTAAAATATAGGTAAGAGCAGCGCCGGACAGCTGAAGTTATTCTACAAGTTTAGTCACTGCTTGTCTAGTCACCTGGCTGGAACTTCGTCTCTGAAAAAGGTACTGTTCATCTGGATTTTAGGAACCGGCTAAGAAGGAATGGGGATGCCATGTGGTTCAGTTCAGTTCAGTTGCTCGGTTGTGTCCAACTCTTTGTGACTCCATGAACCGCAGCACGCCAGGCCTCCCTGTCCATCACCAACTCCTGGAGTCCACCCAAACCCATGTCCATTGAGTAGGTGATGCCATCCAACCATCTCATCCTCTGCTCTCCCCTTCTCCTCCTGCCCTCAATCTTTCCCAGCATCGGGGTCTTTTCCAATGAGTCAGCTCTTCGCATCAGGTGGCCAAAGTATTGGAGTTTCAACTTCAACATCAGTCCTTCCAATGAACACCCAGGACTGATCTCCTTTAGGATGGACTGTGGTACTTCTTTTCAAAGAGGACGGGCAACACTGCCATGAAGAACACTTACTTAAAATAAAGGCTCCTGAAGAAGGGCATCTTCTCTGAGCTTCCTTTCTTTCCCTTCTTGCCCCTACTCACTCGAGCTCTGCCTTCCAGTTACTTGAGTAATGAATAATGTCTGTCTACCCCCATTTCCATGAGGATGGGAACCGTGTCTGTCCTTTCCACCAATGGAAATAAGCTTCTGACACCTGGCACATGGCAGGCAATTTCTGTTGCAGAAAGGAATGAATGGCTTCTCTGGAAGTCAAAAGTTATCCACAGGATATAAGCCATAAGTTGAAAACATTTCATCAACCAGACACATACTCCAATCCCCTAAATCTGAAAATAGGAGGCTTTTAGGAGCCCAGCTTTTTTTTTTTTTTTTTTTTTTACCGATTATTAGATAGTGGGAGGAACATAAAATAAATAAAGGGACTACTCACTGGCGGGGGCTTCTTTCTCATCTCAAACATGCGTGTGGCACCAAAGCTGAGTGAAGCAATGATGGGGCACCTCCCCAGTGAAGGTTCATCGTCGCTGTGCCAATCCACGCTGTCCTTCTCATTTCGGTAAAGATTGCAAAGCAAGGAGTTGAAGGTGTGGCCAGTGTTCTCTTCAATTTGGCTCTTCAGCGTGAGCAGCACAGGATGCCACTGCAATCAACAGGTCAAGAGAAGGGGCAGAGACATTTCACATGAGATACATGGTGGCAGTCACAGGGAAAAACAGGAAGTGCAAAATCAGTCACGCTATAAACAGGGGCTTGGGATAAGCAAACCATCTGAAACGTAATAAGCATCAGGACAGAAGAGAAGTCGCATTCTCTCCCATTACGTCTATTCTGAAGCAAGCTGACCTCTGCAGTTTTATTAAGGTGCTAAATTTGGTGTAGCAATGTCATGAAGACCAGGCCTATCCTCCCATCTCATCCTGTCCATGTTAAATATATGACCCTCCAGAGAAGTAACTGCCAGTACACTCTGGGCGGTTGCCTCAGTAAGGCATGGAGGTGGCATGCGGAGCAGGAAGCCTGCTTTGTTACCACAGCTGATGGGCCATCAGGAGTCGGCAGATAAAGACTGAAGTCTGAGGGTGAAACAGCTCTCCTTTGGGGTAGCCCTCTGTTCCATTCCTGTCCTGTGCTTAGTCACTCAGTTGTGTCTGACTCTTTGTGACCCCATGGACTTTAACCCGCCAGGCTCCTCTGTCCATGGGGATTTCTCCAGGCAAGAATACTGGAGTGGGTTGCCATGCCCTCTTCCAGGGGATCTTCCTGACCCAGGGATCGAACCCAGGTCTCCCACATTGCAGGCAGATTCTTTACCGTCTGAGCCACCAGGATTCCATTCCCATTTTATCACAAGTGGCAAAATTGCTCTTTGAAAAGGATATTTAATATTTCTAGAGTGGCAAACTTCCTAAGACCAGAACCCAGAGGGGAAAAACATTCTACAGAATGGAGTCATGAAATGGCTGTGAACTACAAAAGATTTAAACAGTCCACAGCCCTGCCTCCTGAGCACCGAGTTCACATCTGTAGTTTATATTCAGAACTCACCATCTCGCCATACATGCTTTAGGAAACTATGACCCTTGACCTTAGGTTGTACTAGGGAGCTATAATCAGTGTAGCTCTTATGGTTCTGGTTAGAATTCTGTATGTCTTGCCTTCCAAGAAACCTCAAGTGCTTTACAGAAGCTTCCTGTAGGACAGGGCTTCTCACACCACTACCAAAGATGACTGAGGAGGGAACTCCTTGGCAGTCCAGAGGTTAGGACTCAGCACGTTCACTACTGACAGCCCGGGTTCAACCCTTGGTTGGGGAACTAAGATGCTGCAAGCTACACAGTACGGCCAAAAAAGATTACTGAGGACTCTAAAGAACTTCTATGTGTTTGAGTTATAGCTATGATAGCTACCATATTAAAAATTAAAACTAAAAATATTTTAACTTTTGGTTAATTCATTTAAAAAATAACAACCCCATTACATGCTAACCCAAGTAGTATTTTATGAAAATTAGCTTTTTTCCAATACAAAAAAATTAGTGAGAAGAGTGGCACTGTTTTGCAAATCTCTTCAATGTCTGATTTAACAGAAGAGAGTTGGTTCTAATATCTGCTTCTGCATTCAATCTGTTTAAATGTTTTTGTTGACACATACAAAGAAAACTGCCTTCACACAGACACGTAGTTCGAAAAAGGAAGAAAAAACCTTTTCAAATAACTGTATATTCTTTGCTATTAAACTAAAGCTCAACTGTACTGATTTCTTAAAGGTTAGAGGCAATGTGGAATCTGAAACTATATCAACACACTTTTTATATTATTACATCTGAATCCATTGGTCCAACTTGCACTTTGAATGGATCTTGTAATCTTGCATGATTCTATAACATCAAGCACTGGTCATTTGGAAAATACTGGCTCACTGAGTTATGTAGACCCTCTTACTACTGACATGTTTCATTATACACCATTAAAAAATCATCTCCATTAACATTACCACAGATCTCTTCAGAAAAAGCTAAGTAATGGGAAGAGGTCAGGTTCAAGGTGAAGATATGAGTTTTTCCAGAATTTCTAACATTTCCTTGAAACCTCAATTTTTATTAGTATCAAACTTTTACTAAATCCTGTCCATTGTTTTCCTAAAAGTGACACTTCATTCACTTATGAGAAAATGTCTGCTGAATACTCAAGTCTGAATAGTGTGTGCGCCAGTTGCTCTTCCAAGTAAAATGGTCCAGGATAAAAGTAGCTAGTTCAGCTTCTACCTTAAGCAATCACACACAACCATCATAAATCATCTGTAGCAGAAATGCCTTATGCATACTTTCCATTTCATGAAACAATTTTAAAAGATCAAGATTTAATAAAATAATGCTTATCACTTCATCAAAGAACACCCTTGAATGAAACCATCTTTTTTTTTTTAAACTGGAAGTACACGTGGTAAAGAAAACAATGATTACCAGTACAATACGGTGGCAATGCCTTGATTCATACTAAGACGCCAGCAATTTTACTCACCATTGTTTTTGTATAGTGCAAACTCAACACAGTGAAAAATGTCACCTAGTGTTAGTAATCTCATAAAAATAATTTTGACCCTGTGGATTCCCAAAAAGAATTTTGTGGACTCCCTCCAGGGATCCACAGATTCTACTTTAAGGACTGGCACTCTAGGGTTTCTCTGGTGGCTCAGTGGTAAAGAATCTGCCTGCCAATGTAGGGGACGTGGGTTCGACCCCTGGTCTGGGACGATCCCACAGGCTGCAGAACTAGGCCCATGTGCCATAAGCCACTGAGCCTGCACGCCAAAGCCCAGGAGCCGCAGCTACTGAGCCCACCTCCACAACTACTGCAGCCCATGCACCCGAGCGCTGAGCTCTGCTGCGAGAGACGCCGCCATGGTGAGAAGCCCGTGCATCGCAACTAGAGAGGCCCCCGCTCTCTACAACTAGGGGAGAGCCTGCGCAGCAACAAAGGCCCAGCACAACCAAAAATAAATAAATATTTAAAATTATATTAAAAAAAAAAGAACTGCCACTTCAGAGAGCCCTTTCAGAGTTCATGTTCTGTGTTTGGAAGTGAAGAAATGTATGTTCAGCAAAGGAAAGCACAGTATCATTCTTAGGTATATACCATGACTATTATCAGGTAAAACTTCCAGGGAGCATATGTGGGAATCAGCTTCACTGTCTCGAGGAAGTCATGTTAAAAGCTGGCATTACATTCTTAGCAGAGGCTTTTATTTATTTCACTGAAGTAACACTGGTTTATAACATCATATTTCTACCATGCACACGCATGCATGCTCAGTCGCTCAGTAGTGTCCGACTCTTTGTGACCCTAAGGACTGTAGCCCGCCAGGCCCCTCTGTCCATGGGATTCTCCAGGCAAGAACACTGGAGTGGGCGGCCATGTTCTTCTCCAGCATACAGCACGTTCACCTCCACCAAACATTCAGTTTCCACCCATCACCACACAGCCAACCTCCCTCCTCTGTTGTGCCCTCCATTCTGTCCTTCCCTTTTGGGAACCACTGCTGTGCTCCTTGTACCTACATGTTTGGTTTGTTCATTTATATTATGGATTTTTTATATTCCATACATTAATAAAATCATACAGAATCTGTCCCTCTCCACCTGACTTATTTAACACAATGTCCTCAAGGTCCATCTGTGGTCTCACAAAAGGTAGGATTTCATCTTTTTTTAAAATGGCTGAGTAGTAGTCCATTTATAAATATAAGAGAGTTGGACCATGAAGAAGGTTGAGCACCAAAGAATCGATGCTTTCGAACTGTGGTGCTGGAGAAGACTCTGGAAAAGTCCCTTGGACTGCAAGGAGATCAAACCAGTCCATCCTAAAGGAAATCAGCCCTGGATATTCACTGAAAGGACTGATGCTAAAGCTGAAGCTCCAATATTTTGGCCACCTGATTCGAAGAGCCAACTCACTGGAAAAGACCCTGACGCTGGGAAAAAATGAAGGCAAAAGGAGGAGAGTGGTAGGGGATGAGGTGGTTAGATAGCATCACCAGCTCAGTGGATACGAACTTGAGCAAACTCCAGAAGACAGTGGAGGATAGGGAAGCCTGGCATGCTGCAGTCCATGGGGTTGGAGATGGACATGATTTAGCGACTGAACAACACATATATAGACAGACACACGCCCCTGACATCTTCTTTATCTGTTCACCTGTTGATGGGCGCTTAGGTTGTTTCCATATCTTAGTTATTATAAATAATGCTGTGATGAACACAGGGGTGCACATATATTTTCAAATTAGTGTTTGCATATTCTTTGGATAATAACCAGAAGTGGGATAGCTGGATCATATGGTATCTCGATTTTTAATTTTTTGAGAAATTTCCATAATGGCTGCACCAATTAAATTCCCATCAACAGGGTATGAGAGCTCTCTTTTTTCCATATCCTCACCAGCACTTGTTATTTCTTGCCTTTTTGATAATAGCCTTTCTAGCAGGTATGGGGTGATGATATCTTACTATGGTTTTGATTTGCATTTCCCTAATTAGTGATGCTAAGCATCTTATCACATGCCCATTGTCCATTTGTCCTGGAGAAGGAAATGGCAACCCACTCCAGTAGTCTTGCCTGGAGAATCCCATGGACAGAGAAGTCTGGCAGGCTACAGTCTACGGGATCACAAAAGTCAGACACGACTTAGCAACTAAACCACCACCACCACCACCATTATCCATTCGTATGTCTTCTTTGGAAAAATATCTATTCAGCTCCTCTAAGGCAGAGGATTTTAAAAAATAAACTGCAATAACAACAAAACTTAGATCATTAAATAAATGTTATTAAACTAACCTATGTTCAAGAGTGAAATTCCGTAATAATGTTGTCAAGCTATTTATTTTATGGCTTTAAGCTATCTTTAACCTGTATGTGAGTCAAGGAGTAACACTTAGAACCTTTCATGGAACAACTGACTGGTTTGAAATTGGGAAAGGAATACAACAAGGCTGTATATTGTCACTGTTTATTTAACTTATATGCAGAGTACATTATGTGAAATCCTGGGCTGGATGACGCTCAAGCTGGAATCAAGATTGCTGGGAGAAATATCAACAACCTCAGATATGTAGATGATAACTCTCTAATGGCAGAAAATAAAGAGGAACTAAAGAGCCTCTTGATGAAAGTGAAAGAGGAGAGTGAAAAAGCTGACTTGAAACTCAACATTCAGAAAACTAAGATCATGGCAGCTGGTCCCATCACTTCATGGCAAATAGAAGAAGAAAAAGTGGAAGCAGTGACAGATTTTCTCTTCTTGGACGCCAAAATCACTAGATGGTAACTGCAGCCATGAAATTAGAAGACACTTGCTTCTTGGAAGGAAGGCTATGACAAACCTAGACAGCGTATCAACTGCTGACAAAGGTCCGTACATTTAAAGCTATGGTTTCTCCAGTAGTCATGTGTGGATGTGAAAGCTGGACCATAAGGAAAGCTGAATGCCGAAGATTGATGCTTTCAAATTGTGGTGCTGGTGAAGACTCTTGAGAGTCCCTTGGACTGCAAGGAGATCAAACCAGTCAATCCTAAGGGAAATCAAACCTGAATACTCATTGGAAGGATGAATGCTGAAGCAGAAGCTATAATACTTTGGCCACCTGATGTGAACAGCTGACTCACTGGAAAAGACCCTGAAGCAGGGAAAGTCATTAGTAGTCATTAAGCATAGTCATTCCAGGATGTCTGGCTCTAGGCGAGTGATCATACCATCGTGATTATCTTGGTCGTGAAAATCTTTTTTGTACGGTTCTTCTTAATATCTTCTGCTTCTGTTAGGTCCATACCATTTCTGTCCTTTATTGAGCCCATCTTTGCATGAAATGTTCCCTTGGTATCTCTCATTTTCTTGAAGAGATCTCTAGTCTCCCATTCTGTTGTTTTCCTCTATTTCTTTGCATTAATCGCTGAGGAAGGCTTTCTTATCTCTTCTTGCTATTCTTTGGAACTCTGCATTCAGATGCTTATATCTTTCCTTTTCTCCTTTGCTTTTCGCTTCTCTTCTTTTCACAGCTATTTGTAAGGCCTCCCCAGACAGCCATTTTGCTTTTTTGCATTTCTTTTCCATGGAGATGGTCTTGATCCCTGTCTCCTGTACAATGTCACGAACCTCAGTCCATAGTTCATCAGGTACTCTATCAGATCTAGTCCCTTAAATCTATTTCTCACTCCCACTGTATAATCATAAGAGATTTGATTTAGGTCATACCTGAATGGTCTAGTGGTTTTCCCTACTTTCTTCAATTTAAGTCTGAATTTGGCAATAAGGAGTTATTCATGATCTGAGCCACAGTCAGCTCTCGGTCTTGTTTTTGCTGACTGTATAGAGCTTCTTCATCTTTGGCTGCAAAGAATATAATCAATCTGATTTCGGTGTTGCCTATCTGGTGATGTCCATGTGTAGAGTCTTCTCTTGTGTTGTTGGAAGAGGAACTAAAAAGCCTCTTGATGAAAGTGAAACAGGAGAGTGAAAAAGTTGGCTTAAAGCTCAACATTCAGAAAACTAAAATCATGGCATCTGGTCCCATCACTTCATGGCAAACAGATGGGCAAACAGTGGAAACAGTGTCAGCCTTTATTTTTTTGGGCTCCAAAATCACTGCAGATGGTGACTGCAGCCATGAAATTAAAAGATGCTTACTCTTTGGAAGAAAAGTTATGACCAACCTAGATAGCATATTAAAAAGCAGAGACATTACTTTGCCAACAAAGGTCCATCTAGTCAAGGTTTTTCCAGTGGTCATGCATGGATGCGAGAGTTGGACTGTGAAGAAAGGTGAGCGCCAAAGAATTGATGCTTTTGAACTGTGGTGTTGGAGAAGACTCTTGAGAGTCCCTTGGACTGCAAGGAGATCCAACCAGTCCATTCTAGAGATCAGCCCTTCTTTGGAAGGAATGATGCTGAAGCTGAAACTCCAGTACTTTGGCAACCTCATGCGAGGAGCTGACTCATTGGAAAAGACTCTGATGCTGGGAGGGATTGGGGGCAGGAGGAGAAGGGGACGACAGAGGATGAGATGGCCGGATGGCATCACCAACTCAATGGACATGAGTTTGAGTGAACTCCAGGAGATGGTGATGGACAGGGAGGCCTGGGGTGCTGCGATTCATGGGGTCGCAGAGTCGGACATGACTGAGCGACTGAACTGAACTGAAGCATAGTCAAGGATATTTAGTTCTTTCTCAAGGGCTATAGATAACCGTTTAAACCCTAAGTCATATCTGACTCTTTCTGCGACCCTATGAACTGTAGCCTACCAAGCTCCTCTGTCCATGGGATTCTGCAAGCAAGAATACTACAGTGGGTTCCAATTTCCTTCTCTAGGGGATCTTCCCCGGAGAAGGCAATGGCACCCCACTCCAGTACTCTTGCCTGGAAAATTAGATGGATGGAGGAGCCTGGTGGGCTGCAGTCTATGGGGTCACTAAGAGTCAGACACGACTGAGTGACTTCACTTTCACTTTCCGCTTTCATGCATTGGAGAAGGAAATGGCAACCCACTCCAGTATTCCTGCCTGGAGAATCCCAGGGATGGGGGAGCCTGGCGGGCTGCCGTCTATGGGGTCGCACAGAGTCGGACACGACCAAAGCAACTTAGCAGCAGCAGCAGCAGCAGCAGCAGCAGGGGATCTTCCCAACCCAGGGACTGAACCTGTGTATCTTAAGTCTCCTGCATTGGCAGGCCATTCTTTACCACTAGGACCACCTGGGAAGCTCAATACCGGGAAAGACTGAAGGCAAGAGAAGAGGGCAGCAGAAGATGGTTGGACAGAATCACTGATTCAACGACATGAACTTGGGTGAACTCTGGGAGGTAGTGAGGGACAGGGAGGCCTAGCATGCTGCAGTCCATGTGGTCGCAAAGAATCGGCCATGACTGAATGACAAGAAGCAGCTTATCTTTATGGGGATAAAGATCAGATGCTGGAATCATACACTTAACAAGAAACACAGGAACATAAAGGAGGATGATAGCTGTTCGGCAGTGTAACTGAGAAACTAATCAGCACTTCCTTGACTTGCTTAGGGACTGAGCTAACACCAAGTCTGCATTATGTTTCTAAGTGAATATATATTTTTTTTCTTGGTTATTTTTGGTGGTGAAGTAAGTAGAAAAGGAGAAAACATGGAATAATGAACTAGGGGATTAATTTAGACTCTCCAACCAATACTCTATATACAGATCCCGCAGAACTGAAAGTCTAAATTAAAATCCAGCGTCATCTCACTGTTCAGTGAAGACATTCTATCCTTAAAAGACATTTGAGGAAAAGAGTATGAGAAAATACAAGGACCTATTTGGTGGACTTCAAACAGTGTTTTGCAGAGACCCAGGTACCACAGAGATGCCTCTGGGACCACAGGAGGAGAAAGGAGGAGCGGTCAAGCTGGTGAGACTACCAGTCAGTGAGGGTACTCTTTTATTTCCACACAGTGGATTCATGTAAGGTTTAGCTTGGAAAAAAGACTAAAAGGGACTTCCCTGGTGGTCCACTGGTTAAGAATCCACCTTCCAGTGTAGGGTACACGGGTTTGATCCCTGGTTGCGGAATAAGCTCCCACATGCTGCAGGGCAACTAGCAAGCCTGCAAGCAGCAACTGTGGATCCCACGCGCTCCAGAAGCCACCCACCCATGCTGCACAATGACGGGAGCCTGCAAGTCGCAACTAGAGAAGCCCCCATGTGCTGCAACTAGAGAAAGCCTGCATGCTGCAATGAAAACCCAGTGCAGCCAAAAAAAAGACTAAAAGACATTTAAGTACCTATGACTCAACCTCCTCCTGTGCTATGGAATACTAAGCTTGAGGTAAAAACAACTTTAAAATTAAACTAATATCCCCAACACATATATACACATTAGGGAATCTTCCCTTAAAAAATCTGAGAAAGGGACGTCTGTTTTGATTTTGTTCCAGATGGTATACAAACTAAATCTACTAGCAATAAATACAAAGTTATAAGCCAGTCAAATTCAAATTAAAGAATTCTAATATGACAACCTTATGATACTAGAATGTTAATAATACAGCAAAATTAAATGTAGTATATGAATAACTGATTTTATTTTTATAGAGAAATTCTCTACATATATTTGCTTAAAAAGAAAAAAAAGACTGGAACCAAATCATCAGATGGAAGCACTCTCCACAATTTTAATATTCTTCATATTTATCTGCAGTTTCTAAATTTTCAGTAATAAACACATATTACTTACGATATAAGAAAAGGGTTGTCATTTAAACAATTCTTTTGAAGAGTTGTCAAAATGTCCCAAGCATAAGTGGTCACTCTATCTCAGCAGACCTTACAAGTCTTACGTTTAATCTAAAGCAGTGGTTCTCAAGCAAGGTCAATTTGGAACCCCAACAGATGTTTAGCAACGTCCAGAGTCATTTTTGGTTGCCTTGACTGGGTAAGGGGTGCCTCTGGCATCTAGGGGGCAGAAGTCACAGATACTGCTAACCATCCTACAGTGCACAGGACAACCTAACAACAAAGAGTTATTGTGCTTGCAATGTCAGTGATACCAAGGGTGAGAAATCCTGTTCCGAAAGATTAGCTAGAATGAAGAACTTCTTTCCCACAGGCTATTTAATCCTCAACTTCTCTGTTATAACTGTTGATAAGAAGATACACTAATTCTGACAGAAACATAGCCAGCAGTTTATGCTGGACTGGCCTAGTTCAATTCTCTTCATGTTTCCAAGTCAATTTCAGATATAAAGGGTCTCCTCAGTACTTCCCTGGGTTACATTCTAAATGTAGCCTTAGAAACCAGAGCACCCATCTATCTCTTCATGTGAAAAAGTCATGTTCCCTTCAGTCAATATTTAATCCCTGAACATTTTAGCAAAATGCTAGTTTATGGTAAGAAATTACTAGGAGTTCTAAATGTGTCACATTTCTCTTTATTCCAATGCCATAAGCAAAAACTCCATTTTCTTCAAAGTCTCCTTCAAAAAAAAAAAACACACAAAAACCGTATTATTTGCCAAAGGCAAGATTCCAAGGACTAAACAGAGAGCTATTTCTTGGATCTTAATTCCATCCTCTGGATAAGCTTAATTTATACATTAGAATCTCTTCGTCTTTCATGGACATTTTTAAAAACATAAGCAGTAGAGACAAGCCAAAGCAATGGTAAGTATGAGAACTGCAGCCACAGAATGAATACAAAGTCAACAAGAAAAGCAACAGATTTTTCTCACAAGTGGGAAAAGAGCCTGAGACATGGAAAGAAACATTCTGCCCTCACTGGTCAGTCGTAAGGATTTGGAACCACAGCAAATATATACCAGGAGATACACAAAGGGCTATGGCAGAAAAGCTTGGGGAAGGAGGAGATTAGGAAAAGAAATGATTCATTTCTCTGAAATCCTTGCGTCTGGTTCTAGTTTACTCTAGTTCCAGTTTTTTTTTTCTCATCCTCTGACTTCATCTGTGGATCAAAAGCACATCAAGGGTGACAAGCACAAAGACTCAGTGTTTGAACTCGGAGGATTTTTTGAACTAGGAGCCACCGCGCAGCTCCGCAAGGTCACTTATTGTTACTTCACAGTACTCTACAGGCAAAGTATATCGTCTATAAAACCACATCAATAACAACATTCCAACATACGTGAGGATTTGGTTCCATAGTGATTCTTGAATAAGTGTAAGGAAGTTCTCCATACCATGCTGTAAGTCTTGGTTGCTGGTAAGTTACATCTAAGAAAGAAAATACAGGGCCTTTGAAAGGGTTCGATGCTATTTTATGTGTACCTACCGAGTGCCAACACCCTGCCTAGTAATGTATAAGGAGCTATGAGAAATAGAAAGGAAGAGGCAGGATGGGCTCTGACCCAAGGTTCCACCTTCATAAAGGGCACGGGACCTCAGGAGTGGCATGGCGACAGCTAAAAGGATGGCAAGAGAAGGTACACTGGCGGAACCAGTACGGGTGAAGCTCTGGGGTGAGAATGTGTGTGACCCATTTGTGTCAGTGGTGACACAAACCAGAGTGAAGGAGTCACACCGCAGGACAGAGGATTCACATTAGGGAGGGTCTAAGATGCAGGACATGGAGTTTGAACCCCTGTAGGTAGGAAATTGTGGTATGAACGTCCATACAGGAAACAAAACCAACTGTTCACCCATGTGCCACCACTATCTAAGCCCTTTTAATTCCAAATAAAGAAAAAGGTGCTCTGACCCACCACAGCACATAGTTAATTTTAATCATAAGTTTTTGATGTCCACTTTATAATTAGAGAAGGAGCTACCCACAGATCTGCTATTTTTCCCTACAACTGACTTCAACCACTACAACAATAACAATAATAATAAAAGCAGTTAACATTCACTGAAGGCTTACTATGTGCCAGGTACTCTGTTAAGTATGTTATCAGGCACTGTCTCATTTAATTATCACAACAACCTTGCAAGATAGGTATTATTATTAGCTCTATTTTCTGGATCAGAAAATTAAGAATCAGAAAATTACTTAACTATCATTTGTCTAAAATGTTTAAACAATCACTTTGAAAGAGCCAGCAATTGAAGCCAAGTCTGTCACCGAAAGTCCTGCTGTAGAAACTGCTGGGAATTAGAAGGCTGCCCTGAAAGAGCCGACTCTCCTTCTGATGCCTGTTACAAAAGTGCTGCCAGTATACTTTGCCTCTTTCTCCACAGAAAATTTAAAATCACTCAATGTGCCAGGAAAAGAAAAAAGATTCTATGCTAGAGTACCAGCGCCCCCCAGTGACCACCTTTGGCATAGCAGGTACAGCTGCTTGTGTAGTACCCACTCCAAGTCAGGCCATCTTGACAAGCTCAGGAGAATGCTACAAATGCTGAAGCTAAAGGAGACTTCTAGTGAGACTAGGGTGACAATAAAAAGATGATGGAAAGAACAGATGCCAAATAGAATCAGAAAAAAACAAGTTCTGGAGGCTTCTATGAAGAAAGAGGGAAGCTGGCACTGTCTGAAGTCATGAACAGTGATCAAACACTAAGGGAGATAAGCACGTCAACCACAGCTCAGCCAAACCAAACTTCCTTCCTTTCCTTGAAAGCCCACCTCTGCCACACACTGAGAACCATGCGCTGTGTCTTCTTCGAGGAACACTCCGCCCTGTCCCCTTTGGCGAATTCCTGCCTCTGCTTAGGGTTCCATTTAGGCTTTGAACATCTGTGCAAGTCTGGCTGCGATGCCAAGAAGCAAGGGTTATGGAAAACAATCTGGAAAGGAGGGCCAAACATCAACAACTGTGATCCCAAGATATCCACTTACCGTCTCTGATGCCGGTCCTCTGCTTCCAGGGAACATCCCGACAAAGCTGTTCAAACACTGAGTCGGCCTCTTTCAAGTCAACAAAGCCGGGACACAAACACACCCTGAAGGCAGAAAGAACAGCTACTAACTAAAGAACACAGAAGATGGGTGGACTCCAACCATCAGGGGAGTAAATGAATCTGGACGATGCTTCCTTTGGTGGGTAGATGAAATCATCTTGCCACACACACCCCCAGAGGGTGGTATCATCCAGATCATGATGCTCCTGATGAAAAACCAATCTCTGCCAAGTTAAGACAGGCAATAAAACAGGCAATGAAGGATAAGGAGGTACATGACGGCTTTCACAGACATGGTTCAAATACTACCCCAGCACTGCTGGGCTGTGAAACCTTGGACAAGTTACTTAACCTCTCGGAACCTTGGCTTTTCTCATCTGTAACACAAAGATGATCTCCACCTGATAGCATAATTGTGAAAAGCAGAAAAATAAAACGCTTGGCCCTGTGTTACTTTAACAATTGAGAGTCTTCTGAGACTATGCCAATCGTAGGGAAAGAAATCATTTATAACTATAACAAACTAAAGATATCCAAATGAGGATTTTTTATCTCACTGAATCAACAATTCCAAGTCAGTTCAGAATTGTTTTGGATATCTTTTTTTTTCTCTCCTTTACTGAGGTATAGTATAATATACTGCAAAATTCAACTTACTGTAATGTCTTCAAGGTTTATCCATGTTGTAGCATTATCAAAACAACATTTCTTTTTACGGTGGAATTAATAGTCCATTATATAGATATAACACCTTTTGTTTGTCCATTCACCAAATTAACTTTTTAAGAAACCACCAAACTTTTTTCTAAGTGGATTGTACTATTTTACATTCCACCAGGAATACAGGAAGGCTCTAGTTTTTCCACATTCTCTCTTATAATAACACTTATTACTGTCTTTTTGACTGTGGAAATTCTAGTGAATATAAAGTGGTATATCACTGTGGTTTTGATTTCAATGTCCCTAATATATGATTTCATTTTAACAATGCATTTGGATTTCTGGATAACTTTCTTAAGAAATGTTCTGAAAGACAGGAACATGCTCTTCAACAGCCTTGCTGGTAATAAATTTTCACTCTTTGAAGGTATGTTTGATCTTTTTTTAACAGTTTAACAAGGAATTTATTAATTTTAACCAGCTGTACAATTTACAATGTTTGATCTGAATTATTTTGTTTCCAGTTTTACTGAGATATAATGGACATATAGCACTGTGTAAGTTTTCAGTGTAAAGCATAATAATTTGGCTTACACATATTGTGAGTTGATATTTTGAAAGAGCCAAAGCTCACCTGAAGCCATACCAGGTTAACAATGACATGTAACAAAAAGAATGCAACTGGTTTTCTTGTGTGACTATTAAACTTGCTCTAAAAGGGAAGTTCTGAAAAGGGTTTTAACAATAGTGGTGCCATTGGACTAACTATAGAGACTTCCAAATCCAAAAGCAACTCTTTCTAAGCAATTCACTTAGATACATAAATTCTGATTTATTTAAACATCTCATTAGTTTACAGTAACATGCACTAAGGTGATGCTTTCAAAATGAAATAATGACTATCGCCTAACATACCCTAAATCACATATGCTTTAATGTTATTGAACTGTATCTTTATATAGCAATACAATATAACTTAACATATACATATATAATAATGCATGATTAACATAATAATCCATGCAATAATAAGCAATCCCCTTCGTGGATCACAGTCTTGTCATGAAGGGGTCTGTGTAACTCAATGAAGCTATAAGGCATGCTGTGCAGGGCCACCCAAGACAAATGGGGCACAGTGCAGAGCTGTGACAGAACCCGGCACACTGGAGGAGGAAGCGGCACCCACCCTAGGATTCTTGCTGCCAGAACCCAGTGAGCAGCGCGAATAGACAAAAAGATACGACACCAGAAGATGAGCCTCCTCCCCCTACCCAGGTCTGAAGGTATCCAACATGCTATTGGAGAAGAGCAGAGGGCAATTACTAATAGCTCCAGAGAGAATGAAGTGGTTGGGCAAAAGCAGAAATGTCACTCAGCTGCAGATGTGTCTGATGGGGAAAGTAAAGTCCAATGCTGTAAAGAACGGTATTTCATAGGAACCTGGCATGTTAGATCCATGAATCAAGGTAAACTGGACATGGTCAAGCTGGAGACAGTAAGACTGAACACTGACATCTTACAGATCAGTGAACCAAAATGGATCAGTGAACTAAAATGAATTAAATTCACAAACAGGTGAATTTAGTTCAGATGATCATTCTATCTACTACTGTGGAGTCATCCAAGTCTATGCCCCAACAACTGATGCCGAAGAAGCTGAAGTTGACTGGTTCTATGAAGATCTACAACACCTTCTAGAACTAACACACCAACAAGGTGTTCTTTTCATCATAGGGGATTGAAATGTAAATGTAGGAAGTCAAGAAATACCCAAAAGTGAAAGTGAAAGTCAGTCAGGCTTGTCCAACTTTTTGTGACCCTATGGACTATACAGTCCATGGACTCCTCCAGGCCAGAATACTGAAGTGGATAGCCTTTCCCTTCTCCAGGGGATCTTCCCAAACCAGGGGCTTCCCGCATTGCAGGCAGATGCTTTATCAGCTGAGCCACCAGAGAAGCCCAAGAATACTGGAGTGGGTAGCCTTTCCCTTCTCCAGCGGATCTTCCCAACCCAGGAATCAAACTGGGTTCTCCTGCATTGCAGGCAGATGCTTTACCAGCTGAGCTACCAGGGAAGTCCACAAAAAATACCCAGAATAACAGCTAAGTTTGGCCTTAGAGTACAAAACGATGCAGGGCAAAGGCTATTAGTTTTGTCAAGAGACAAAAGAAATGCAAGAAGGCAGTGGTTGTCTGAGGAGGCTTTACAAAGAGCTGAGCAAACAAGAGAAGCAAAAGGCAATGGAGAAAGGGGAAGACACACCTAACTGAATGCAGAGTTTCAGAGAACAGCAAGGAGAGATAAGAAGGCCTTCTTCAATGAACAATGCAAAGAAATAGAGGAAAACAATAGAAGGGGAAAGACTAGAGATCTCTTCAAGAAAATTGAGATACCAAGGGAACATTTCATACAAAGACAGGCAAAAGAAAGAACAGAAACAGTAAGGATCTAACAGAAGCAGCAGAGATTAAGAAGAAGGGGCAAGAATACACAGAAGAACTATACAAAAAAGGTCTTAATGACCAGGATAACCATGATGGTGTGGTCATTCACCTAGAGCCAGACATCCTGGAGTGTGAACTGGGCCTTAGGAAGCATTATTGCAAACAAAGCTAGTGCAGGTGAGGGAATTCCAGCTGAGCTGTTTAAAATCCTAAAAGATGATGCTGTTAAAGTGTTGCACTCAGTATGTCAGCAAATTTGGGAAACTCAGCAGTGATCACAGGACTGGAAAAGGTCAGTTTTCATTCCAATCCCAAAGAAGGGCAATGTCAAAGAATGTTCAAACTATCATACAATTGCACTCATTTCACATGATAACAACATTATACTCAAAATCTTTCAAGTAGGCTCCAGTAATACATGAACTAAGAAGGTCCAGATGTATAAGCTGGGTCTCGAAGAGGCAGACGAACCAGAGATCAAATTGCCAACATTTGCTGGATCATGGAGAAAGCAAGGGAATTCCAGAAAAATATCTACCTCTGCTTCACTGACTATGCTAAAGCCTGTGACTCTGTGGATCACAATGAACTATGGAAAATTCAAGAGATGGGAGTACCAGACCACCTTACTTGTCTCCTGAGAATGTGGATCAAGAAGCAACAGTTAGAACCAGACATGGAACAAGGGACTGCTTTGAAATTGGGAAAGGAGTACATCAAGGCTGTATATTGTCACCCTGCTTATTTAACTTATATGCAGAGTACATCAGGTAAAATGTCGGGCTGGATGAAGCTCGAGCTGCAATCAAGATTGCCACGAGAAATATCAATAACTTCAGATATGCAGATGATACCACTCTACTGGCAGAAAGTGAAGAGGAAATGAAGGGCCTCTTGATGAAGGTGAAAGAGGAGAGTGAAAAAGCTGGCTTGAAACCCAACATTCAAAAAACTAAGATCATGGCATCTGATCTCATCACTTCATGGCAAATAGAAGGGGAAAAAGCGGAAGCAGTGACAGATTTTTTTTCTTGGGCTCCAAAAATCACTGGGGATGGTGACTGTAGCCATGAAATTATAAGACGCCAGCTCCTCGGAAGGAAAGCTATGACAAACCTAAACAGCGTATTAGAAGCAGAACTATCACTTTGCTCACAAAGGTCCGTATAGTCAAAGCTACGGTTTTTCCAGTACTCATTACAGATGTGAGAGCTGGACCACAAAGAAGGCTGAGCACCAAAGAACTGATGTTTTCAAACTGTGAGGCTGGAGAAGACTCTTGAGAGTCCCCTGGACTGAAAGGAGGTCAAACCAGTCAAAAATCCTAAAGGAAATCATTCCTGAATATCCATTGGGAGGATTGACCCTGAAGTTGAAGCCCCAATACTTTGGCCATGTGATGTGAACAGCTGACTTGTTGGAAAAGACCCTGATGCTGGAAAAGACTGAAGGCAAAAGGAAAAGCAGATGGCAGAGGGTGAGATGGTTAGACAGCATCACCAGCTCAACAGACATGAGTATGAGCAAACTCCGGGAAACAGTGGAAGACAAAGGAGCCCGGCATGCTACAGTCCACGGGTTCCAAAGAGTCGGACCTGACTTAGCGGCTGAACAACAACTACAACAATCCAACAATAATATATCACTCACAGCACAGAAGTTGAGACCAGACTCACCTTTAATATTAAACTACCATGTAGCACTAGGACGAAGTACTGAATCTCCCTGGGCCTCATTTCTCACGTGAACAACTGGAGAAGTAACAGTTATACTGTACCTGGCCGGGAGGTTAGGAAAAGGTTTGCAGCCAGTACACAAGGAGATATTACCACATATTTGCGCTCCAGGAATTTAAGGGGCAGATGTACCTACTTTAATCAAGGTTAACATTCTACAAGGGAAACATTCTAAATATTTCAAAAGACTTGAAGTAAGTGATTAACTAGAGTCCCTTTCTAGTGAGAATTCACTTACCTAGATATGCCTGTGGGTGACACGCTGATTTCATACACACCCTCTTTACTAAAGAAACCAAGAAAACAAAGACTTATTAGTACCAAGTTAAACAACATACTGCACGTAGTGGAAGGAAGAGTTGCCCTTCGAAGTGCACAAAGTCCCAGCTCACCAAAACCACTTCCCGAAGAGGGTGCACAATGAGGGAAATACAGCCCCACCTTCTTCTACCACTGAGATAAGGGGTAAGATGGTGGTAACCATTAATGGCCCTGGGTATAGAATCCTGAAAAATCAGGCCATGAAGGCAAAGGCCACGATAAAGTAAATTCTTATTCTATAATTTCATATTTCACCCATAATTCAGGTTGATGTGGCATAGGAACCTATCACACAAAGGGGTGCCAAATTGAGCATCCCCTTGGAGCCTGGAATAGATACACGGAACAAAAGTAGAAGGTCCCCATGATAGAGCTCCACCTCCTAAACGTTGCCACAGACTCAGCACCCTCAGGGTAATTACTGCTTGGAATCTCCTGAATACACCACCACATGTCTGATCCCATGCTTTTCTACATGCTGGCATGTGTCCCCACTATCTAGCACCCCCAATCCAACTCGCTCCCAGCTTCGGTCCAGTGGAAAATTCTAATTCATCCTTCAAAATCTCACCTCAGTATCACTTTGTCTAAGCCTTTCCTGACCTGTGATCCAGTCAAATAATGTTACATAGCTCATCCTCTGTGACCACTACACCTCACCTAGAAGTATCCTGTTCCAAGATAGTCAGGATCACAATTTGTCAGACTACATGTCTATTTCATTTACTAGACTATGAGCTGCTGAAGGGCTGGAATGGGTGACTTTTCTGTCTCCTAGTGCCTAGCACACAACAGATGAACATTAAAAAGTTTATTAAACTTAATCAAATGTATGAAAGTACTGTTACAGAAGGGCACGTCATGGTAAGAAATGTGATCCAGACTGGATAGGTGTTTCTGTCCAGATAGCTGTGTGAGATGCCTCTCACAGAGATAAGTTATGGAGAATAATATACAGGGACAGTATTTACGTCATCCGTTTCCAGGTGACTTAGCAGTTCATAATCTTTGAGCTGGGCCCTTAGGTGGATGTGTAAGCCACTCTGAGCCAAAATGTAGGCAGAGTTATTATCATAAACATATAGCATGCTTCAAGATATTAGTTGGCTATAAAATTTTCTAGAGTGCTCATATTTCAGTGCTATATTTTGGGCCATATTTAGAAAATGGTTCATGCCAAATATTAGGGATATTTCTGGCTACTAAAAAAAATCTAGCATAGCTAATTTAGATAAACAGAATTAACAAACCCTATGGTCAAGTAGGAATGAGTACCATCATTTTTTGTCTCTGTCTTGGAAATTCACAATTGTCCCTTTTTTCAACCTGAATGTCCCATTGTAACAGGTTTCTTGGCTTTGTTTCTTTTCCTTACCATCAATGGAGGCAGTATCACATTTGTATTTGCAAAACAAAGACTGTTAAAGCTACCAAACTGGGTCTTACGTGACTATATAGTCCAATCTCTTAATATTACAGGCAAGGAAACACAAGTCCAGAGAGACAGTAATAACTTACCTAAGGACTAGTTGCAAAGCTGACTAGTGGCCAGGCCACAACTACACACCCTCTCTGAAAATATGATGATACTTGTGTTAGTTTCAAACTTTTCTAAGATATACAAGTTAACCTGCAAATAGCCAAACAGCTTAATACTTGCTCATGAGCAATAGTACACATATAATGTTAATTTGCTAAAATAAAAGCATGCTTTCTACAGATAATTTATCTGCATTAGATGGAAATTGAGAAGCAGGACAAGAGAAATCAAAGTATCTTTCATCATTTTGAAAAAAAAAATTTTTAGACACAGATCAATATAAGAGAAATGTTTTATCATTTAATTGCTCTGGAACAATTCTGTGGTTTTAATAAATGAACTGTAAAAACTTCTAGATTTCTAGCAGTTTTCATAGCACTGCTAGTAAATTGATACTAAAAGATTTTTTGAAGAACCATGTTTCAATGACTCAGGAAAAAAAATTCCTCTGCGTCTTTACCTAAGAGGTATTTTAGCTGCTATCTGTATATATGTTAGTCAAACAGAGTCAGGAAATCTATACCAGTCTGAGTTTAAGGAACAGATATCTGGTTGCATTTTCCACACCATCAGCAAATTCAGAAAGGCTTCTCAAAAGACCAGGTTTAAAGATATCTGACACAGGGATATCCCAGCTTAAAATTTAAGACACTAATTAGCCATTATCTTTTCCAGATGGAAAAACCAGGCCAAGAGAAAGATCTGGGGCTCTCCATTTCACTGTGGGCAACAGTTCCAGGAGGGCAGCCGCGTACTCACTCAATCACTCGTGGCTCTGGGACTCTGCGTACCACCTGCAGAGAAACGGTCAGATATTATTTCAGAATGATTCCTAATCTCCAGGGAGGTTTCCTTGCAGAATTGTGGTATCCTCTCATTCCTAGTTAAAATAAAGCAGGTTTAAAACTATCCCTGTTTTATTCTAAGCTCTTAGTATCCCACCAGAAACTTCTGGTTCTACTCTTCTTAGAACTACTCCAGAGTGACTAGTAGGCAGTAAAAGATGACAAAATTAGAATTAATGTTTTCCTAGCAGTAAGCACTCTGAAAAAAAACATTATTTCCAAGGGATTTTTAAAAACAGAAGACATACTAGGAAATAAGAGGTTTTAATCATTATTTATGCAATCATTACTACAGCAAGATACCTGATTTTTAGCTCCTTTTCTCCATGTTATTAAAAACAGCAACTCTTCCCCGTTTCTTACATTTTTCCCAGCGGGATTAAGCAATGCAGTAGCTAAAATTTCAATCCAATTCCAAAGATATTTGATACACTAGCATTTTTAGGACTGTTAGAACTTAGATGGAGAAGGCAATGGCACCCCACTCCATTACTCTTGCCTGGAAAATCCCATGGATGGAGGAGCCTGGTAGGCTGCAGTCCATGGGGTTGCTAAGAGTCAGACATGACTGAGCGACTTCAATTTCACTTTTCACTTTCATTCATTGGAGAAGGAAATGGCAACCCACTCCAGTGTTCTTGCCTGGAGAATCCCAGGGACGGGGGAGCTTAGTGGGCTGCAGTCTATGGGGTTGCACAGAGTCGGACATGACTGAAGTGACTTAGCAGCAGCAGCAGAATTTAAATAACTAATGCAAACTCTAGTCATGGTATAACCTCTAGTCACAGTACTTCTCCTTTGCAAAAAAATAAAAGGCAATTATATATGCCTATAAATTGGGGAAAGACTACTAAGAATTCTCAAACATACTAAGAAACTAATACTCCACATTTCATTATTACTATAGGCCTTTCAGTTCTCTATTAGTGAGCTATTCAATCACTATTTATTTGAGTGTCTACTATGTGACTGTTGCTTTTATAAATAAATGTTACTGTTGAAGAAGAAACAAGAATTTACCTCCTGGGGTTCTTTGAACACAAACTGTCTGTCAGACAAACGCTGCTCCTTGTTCATCCAGGTTTTACCAGGTCTCTGTTGGAGATTGTTCTCAGCAGTGGGAGCTGAAAAGAGAGAAGATTCAAACCTTAACATCAATTAAAAGAGAACGATACTGGCCCACACACATATACACACAAAAACAGGAGATCCCCACAGGTCCTTGCCTGGCTGAGCAGTGGCCTGGCTCTTAGCAGGACCAGCCCAGGCTCCTTGCACTCGGGCTCGCCGCCTTTTGTCCTCCATGCTGACCAAGACTTCTACTCTTAGCTCACAGAAAATTTCATTCCTGATTCAAACTACACAATGGTATCTGTTTAAAGAAAAAAAAACAACATGCTTTAAGTTGGGGTTGTGAAAGCTTTGACTACCAAGCTTTGACTATAATCCTTTCAAGTAATGAGATGACTCAATAGCAATCAGTGCTTCTACATAAAATCAACTCTGAGATCACAACCTCTCAATCAGGAGCCTACTAAGTTACTTGCAGATGCTGCTTTTAATATTTATCTTTTGCAATGTTTATCTTTTAATGATTTAGCTTATTGAAGTACTTTCACTTCATTCACAACAAAGTAGATACTAAGAAATTCTATAACCAGGCTCTACCATAAACCACATTACTCTTATTAGCTCCCAAGACAACAACACAACGGAACTGTGATATGCCACCTACATGAAGATTCAGAAATAGGCTAAAACTCAGTTTCCCAGGGCACTTCCATACTCCATCATCACAGGATGCATCATACTTCCCTTGAAGCTTGTTAAAAACACCTATGGCCTGTCTCAGAAGATTTGATGTTGGATGGATACAGGTGTCTGTTACCGAAACAAGCATTGTAGAAAATGATGATAAACAGATATGTAAAGGCCACGCGGTTAAATGGTTCACCCAGTGTCACTCAAGAAATCAACAGGTAATTAACGTTCAAATTTTACCACGTTCCAGTCTTAAGTAAAAAAATCCACACCATAATGACCAGTAATATTAATTTGACATTTTTGCCAATAAAAGTCTAGCCCACATCAAATACAGAGCATACACATCGGCAAAACCAAACCAAACCAAACCAAACGAGAAGGGTGGGAGCACGTACGGACTTATAGTCCATTTTTTCATAGGTCCAAGACAACTTCGCTCCAAAGTTCTCAAACGTTAACAGGCTCTTTTTAAAAGCTTGTTTAGCCTACAAATTCCCAGCCCCACCCCCAGGCTTTCTGATTCAGTGGAACTAAGCTGGTCCTGGGAATCTGTATGTTTAACAAATTCTCCCAAGTGATAAGCATGTAAGTTTTCTTATTTAATGAGTGGACAGAGGACAGAGGCTGCCATCTGCCCACAGAGTTAAGGGCAGAACCAAATACCTACTCTTCAGTCCCACATGATTTGTAGAGGAAGCTTTAAAACCGTAACGCGACAACCAGCTAGCATTCTTGCTGTGTTCACAGGGGAGCGATGTGTTGTTACGTCCGCCGCACGGCTGCTGAAAATACAGATCAGAACCCCATCCCAGACAGACTGAATCTGCGGAGTCTCGGAAACTATTAACTAACCCCTACCTTCCACGCCGAGATTCTTTACCCGATTTAAGCACGGGAACCCCGCTTCCAGGGCCAAGGGCGAGCGCTCCGGCGGCAGCCGAAGGACTCGCTTTGAATCCGAATCTGACCCTTCCCAGCGGCGTGGCCTGAGGCAAATGCCTTCCCCTTTCCGAGTCAGTTTCCTCCGTCAACAGAGGAGCCAATACCTCTCTCACGGTCCGAGTGAGAATTAAGCGATGCTCGAAGGTGAGAGAGTCTGGTCCTCTCAATAAGGTTTAAGCAACTTTATTTTAGACCCGTTCCCCGCCCCCTCCCCCGCCCTCAGGAGGCCCTGAATGAAGTCCCTGAAGAAGGGACCGCAGGACGGTCCCCACAAGTCGCAGCGACAGGCCAGGAGGCCGCACCTGCCAGCGGAGCCGGGCGCGCAGGTTTTAAAGCCGCTCTTCGTAAAGCAAACCCCGCGCTGCCTCGGGCCTGCTCTGCCGCCGGCGGTCTGCGGGAGGCTCGGGACCCCGGCCCGACTTCCAGCACTTCCCCGCCGCCGGCGCACGGCGGCAGGCACGTCCTCTGACGTCACGCGCCGCCGCTGCCTCTTCCGGCGCCACAGCCCGGATCTCCGGGCGGCTCGGCGTCCCTCGAGCCGAAAGGGCCGTGTCTCGGAAGGTAAGGATGGCAGCTCCGGGGTTCGCGGGGAGCGCAGAGATTAAGGGTGCGGCGGAGCCCCGTTAAGGGCAGGCTGTGGCGATGGTGGGGATGAAGACGTTTCCTCGGCCGAAGTCCTACACCCCTAACCAAAGACGAGAGACTTCCAAGTGCTGGCTTCTTTGGTCCGTCCCGGAAGAGCGACCGAGCCCCAGCGGAAGGGCGAAGGCGTTGGGGAGCCAGGTCATGATGCGCTGAGCAACAGGGTTTGACTTTTATCCTGAACTCCACTGAGAGTCTGAGATGAACCTCGTTTGTTTTCCCTGCAGCCGGTGCAGACTTCTATCATAGCACTGAGAATAGGACCGCGCCCTGTTTGCAAACAAAGTTTGCTTGAGAGAAGAGATCTGAGTTTCAGGCTATACACCTTTTTACTTGATGTATAATCTAGGTCGGGTACCCTGCTTTTTAATGAAATGGGCATAGCTTTTCTGTCGGGAGGATTAAATGAGATAATGTATTTACAGAATTTAGCACGATGCCTGGAACACAATAGAAACTTAATAAATGTTAAGTGTCTTCAATCTGAGTTCTTGAGAAACATCTTTAAGTGACCGTGTTAAATCATGTACCTTACAGTGTGAAGGCTTCCTGGGTGGCTCAGACGGTAAAGCGTTTGCCTGCGATTCCTGGGTTCGATCCCTGGGTTGGGAAGATCCCCTGGAGAACGAAACGGCAACCCACTCCAGTACTCTTGCCTGGAAAATCCCATGGACGAAGGAGCCTGGTAGGCTAGAGTCCATGGGGTCGCAAAGAGTCAGACATGACTGAGCGACTTCACTTCACTTTACAGCGTGAAAATAGCAGAAGTAGTGCTAAATTAACTACACCTTGTGCAAGTTATACTGTGGAAGTATTTAAAATAAACTTTGTGTGATATAGTGCTTAACCTGCAGGAAGCTCAGTATACCCCATCAACAACCCTACGTTTTTGCTACTATCAAATCTAATTTCACAGCATCCGTTACTCTTTATTATACTTTGTGACATTGAAGGGGAAAGGATTTATCCTTGAACTGAGAGGAGAGAAAAGTGGTAAGGCCAGACTATAATTTTTATCTTTCCCCCATCCCATAAACTAAGGCTTAGTTTACCCATAAATTAAGGTTCTTAGTGGTAACGAACCCACCTGCCAATGCAGGAGACATGAGACATGTGGGTTTGATCCCTGGGTCAGGAAGATCCCCTGGAGAAGGAAATGGCAAGCCACTCCAGTATTCATGCCTAGATAATTGCATGGACAGAGGAGCCTGGCGGTCTATAGTCCATAGGGTCAAAAAGAATCAGATGCAATTGAAGTGACTTAGCCTTGTCAACTGGATTAGGCAATGGCACCCCACTCCAGTACTCTTGCCTGGAAAATCCCATGGATAGAGGAGCCTGGTGGGCTGCCGTCTATGGGGTCACACAGAGTTGGACACGACTGAAGTGACAGCAGTAGCAATAGCAGCCCTGTCAACAAACAAATTGTCAGTGTCTTCTTCTGGCTCAGGAGCCTTGTCTCTAATTCCAAAGGATGTCCTTTCTTTCTTTTCAATGATTGTGGTTTTAGAATGGAAAGAAGTCCTGGTCTGTCCTCCAAGTAAAAGTTCCTAAAAATCACTTCATGGTCCACTTGCACCCAAAATAACCTTTAACAGATTTAATAGAATCACCTGTATTTTTACCAAGTGCCCAAGGCAATTCTGATGTACAGAATGTTTGAAAACCTTTGGGATGCATGTAGGGTGACAAATATGTTCCAGGTTTTCTGGGACTGAGGGGTGCCCCTAGGATGCAGGACTTTTAAGTGCTAAAGCTGGGCAAAGAGCCCTGGGCAAACAGATGGTAGGTCACCCTAGATACATGTGAGTATATAGCTTTCAAAAGATGTTCTTGATGGCTGTTGGCATCCTGGGTTTCCTCATTTCTGTCGCAGTATTTGTGTTTTTGTTTTCATGGGTGGTAGTGGAGACCATGGAAGAGACAATAAAGGTAGGGGTGCATTGCCAGGCACCAGTGTGTAGACTCTCAGCCCCAACCCTTTTCTGCCTTGCTTGCAATACTGGAACGTTTCTTTCTTGCCATTTGGTCCGGTGTTAAGCTTCATCAGTAGAGGATGCTGGAGGGACATTAGAATGAGAAGGAGCTCTTTCCTCTGATTCCAGGGTGCTCCTCTTCGCTAGCTCTTCAGTACATGGTAGCCTGATGTGATTGGCACCTCTCTGCAGTGAATTAGTTGAATTTACAGCCTTGTTAACAACTCTTGTGAAGCTGACATCATCTTCAACTGGAAGAAATGGGATTCCAAAACTTGAAATAGGGAACATCTGCTTGGACCCAGGTGGAATTGACCATATGGAACTCCCAAGCCACCCTGAGCCTCCCTTGGCAATGGTACCAGTTTGCCCTCCTATGTCTGAGGAGCCTGGTCATCCTCTGCTTAAAAGCCCCGTAAAACCCTTAGCTGGAGCAGATGACGTGAAAAGTACAGCGCCGGTCTGTGCTTCCTGATGGGTTGGGAGCATGTCCATATTTGTGCCTGCCTTCATGTTCTGCCTCAACATCAAGGTAGGTAATGGCTATATATTAGAGTTTTCCTTTACCCCTTGTAAGTGAAAAAAGTGAAAGTGAAGTCACTCAGTCGTGTCCAACTCTTTGCGACCCCATGGACTGTAGCCTACCACGCTCCTCCATCCATGGGATTTTCCAGGCAAGAATACTGGAGTGGCTTGCCATTACCTTCTTCAGAGGATCTTCCCAACCCAGGGATCGAACCCGGGTCTCCCGCATTGTAAGCAGATGCTTTACCGTCTGAGCCACCAGGGAAGTCTTACCCCTTGTAGGTAATACCCAATTTCCCTCTTTGAATCACTGTATGATTTCTGTCTCCTCTTTGAGTCCTGACTGTTATGATATACTTGTGTTAGCCGGGGTGAGAGCAATAGCTAGCAAGTGCCTGGCTCCATGGTGGGCCTCCAAGGGCAGGCCTTAAAACTGCCTCTGATTTGGACCCTTGTCATCCCTGACCCTTTACTCTTGCACTACCCTTCTTGAGTCTCTTCACCTAAGATAAACCTCCTGNCAGGACTGATCTCCTTTAGAATGGACTGGTTGGATCTCCTTGCAGTCCAAGGGACTCTCAAGAGTTTTCTCCAACACCACAGTTCAAAAGCATCAATTCTTCGGTGCTCAGCTTTTTTCACAACCCAAATCTCTCATCCATACATGACTACTGGGAAAACCATAGCACTGACTAGATGGACCTTTGTTGGCAAAGTAATGTCTCTGCTTTTCAATATGCTATCTAGGTTGGTCATAATTTTCCTTCCAAGGAGTAAGCATCTTTTAATTTCATGGCTGCAATCACCATCTGCAGTGATTTTGGAGCCCAAAAACTTAAAGTCTGACGCTGTGTCCACTGTTTCCCTATCTATTTCCCATGAAGTGATGGGACCAGATGCCATGATTTTAGTTTTCTGAATGTTGAGCTTTAAGCCAAATTTTCACTCTCCACTTTCACTTTCATCAAGAGGCTTTTTAGTTCCTCTTCACTTTCTGCCATAAAGGTGGTGTTATCTGCATATCTGAGGTTATTGATACTTCTGGCAATCTTGATTCCAGCCTGTGCTTCTTCCAGCCCAGCGTTTCTCATGATGTACTCTGCATATAAGTTCAATAAGCAGGGTGACAATATACAGCCTTGACGTACTCCTTTTCCTATTTGGAACCAGTCTGTTGTTCCATGTCCAGTTCTAACTGGTTTCTCAAGAGGCAGGTCAGGTGGTCTGGTATTCCCATCTCTTGAAGAATTTTCCACAGTTTATTGTAATCCACACAGTCAAAGGCTTTGGCATAGTCAATAAAGCAGAAATAGATGTTTTTCTGGAACTTTCTTGCTTTTTCAATGATCCAGCAGATGTTGGCAGTTTGATGTCTGGTTCCTCTGCCTTTTCTAAAGCCAGCTTGAACATCTGCAAGTTCACAGTACACATATTGCTGAAGCCTGGCTTGGAGAATTTTGAGCATTACTTTACTAGCGTGTGAGATGAGTGCAATTGTGTGGCGGTTTGAGCATTCTTTGGCATTGCCTTTCTTTGGGATTGGAGCAAAAACTGACCTTTTTCCGTTCTGTGGCCACTGCTGAGTTTTCCAAATTTGCTGGCATATTTAGTGCAATACTTTCACAGCATCATCTTTCAGGATTTGAAATAGCTCAACTGGAATTCCATCACCTCCACTAGCTTTGTTCACAGTGATGCTTTCTAAGGCCCACTTGACTTCACATTCCAGGATGTCTGGCTCTAGGTGAGTGATCATACCATCGTGATTATCTTGGTCGTGAAGATCTTTTTTTGTACAGTTCTTCTGTGTATTCTTGCCACTTCTTCTTACTATCTTCTGCTTCTGTTAGGTCCATACCATTTCTGTCCTTTATCGAGCCCATCTTTGCATGAAATGTTCCCTTGGTATCTCTCATTTTCTTGAAGAGATCTCTCGTCTTTCCCATTCTGTTGTTTTCCTCTATTTCTTTGCATTGATCGCTGAGGAAGGCTTTCTTATCTCTTCTTGCTATTCTTTGGAACTCTGCATTCAGATGCTTATATCTTTCCTTTTCTCCTTTGCTTTTCGCTTCTCTTCTTTTCACAGCTATTTGTAAGGCCTCCCCAGACAGCTATTTTGCTTTTTTTGCATTTCTTTTCCACGGGGATGGTCTTGATCCCTGTCTCCTGTACAATGTCACGAACCTCCGTCCATAGTTCAATCAGATCTAGTCCCTTAAATCTATTTCTCACTTCCACTGTATAATCATAAGGGATTTGATTTAGGTCATACCTGAATGGCCTAGAGGTTTTTCCTGCTTTCTTCAATTTAAGTCTGAATTTGGTAATAAGGAGTTCATGATCTGAGCCACAGTGAGCTCCTGGTCTTGGTTTTGCTGACTGTATAGAGCTTCTCCATCTTTGGTTGCAAAGAATATAATGAATCTGATTTTGGTGTTGACCATCTGGTGATGTCCATGTGTAGAGTCTTCTCTTGTGTTGTTGGAAGAGGGTGTTTGCTATGACCAGTGCGTTCTTTTGGCAAAACTCTATTATCCTTTGCCCTGCTTCATTCTATATTCCAAGGCCAAATTTGCCTGTTACTCCAGGTGTTTCTTGACTTCCTACTTTTGCATTCCAGTCCCCTATAACGAAAAGGACATATTTTTGGGGTGTTAATTCTAAAAGGTCTTGTAGGTCTTCATAGAACCATTCAACTTCAGCTTCTTCAGCGTTACTGGTTGGGGTATAGACTTGGATTACCATGATATCAAATGGTTTGCCTTGGAAATCAACAGAGATCATTCTGTTGTTTTTGAGATTGCATCCAAGTATGGCATTTTGGACTCTTTTGTTGACCATGATGGCTACTCCATTTCTTCTGAGGGATTCCTGCCTGCAGTAGTAGATATAATGGTCATGAGTTAAATTCACCCATTCCAGTCCATTTTAGTTCGCTGATTCCTAGAATGTCAACATTCACCCTTGCCATCTCCTGTTTGACCACTTCCAATTTGCCTTGATTCATGGACCTAACATTCCAGGTTCCTATGGAATATTGCTCTTTACAGCATCAGTCCTTGCTTCTATCACCAGTCACATCCAGAACTGGGTACTGTTTTTGCTTTGGCTCCATCCCTTCATTCTTTCTGGAGTTATTTCTCCACTGATCTCCAGTAGCATATAGTAGGTCAGGAGGGGTGGCAGTGAAGAGATACCCCTTGTCCAAGGTAAGGAGCAGTGGCTGCGCTTTGCTGAAGCAGCCGGGAAGAGATACCCCACATCCAAGGTAAGAGAAACCCAAGTAAGACAGTAGGTGTTGCAAGAGGGCATCAGAGGGCAGACACACTGAAACTATAATCACAGAACACTAGTCAGTCTCATCACACAGACCACAGCCCTGTCTAACTCAGTGAAACTAAGCCATGCTGTGTGGGGCCACCCAAGACAGGCGGGTCATGGTGGAGAGGTCTGACAGAATGTGGTCCACTGGAGAAGGGAATGGCAAACCACTTCAGTATTCTTGCCTTGAGAACCCCATGAACAGTATGAAACACGCACAAGTCCCAGGCTTGGAAGTGGCACAGAACCACTTCTTCATTTATTGGCTAAAGCAAGGTAGCCCAGGTTCAAAGAGTGGGGAAGTAGACTTTACCTCTTGATTGGAGTTGTAAAGTCACATCCCAAAGGGTATGGAAAATGGGAGGAATACAGTGTTGAAGCATTTTTGCAACCATTCTACCACACTCCCTGATGGGGAATATTGCAGAAACAAAGTTGCTGCAGGAATAGAGGGTGAGGGGAGCAGTTTTTTGAGATGAGGGAGTGGCTCCAGTGGTAAAGAATCCACCTGCAATGCAGGAGACCTGGGTTCGATCCCTGGCTTGGGAAGATCCCCTGGAGGAGGGCATGACAACCCACTTCAGTATTCTTGCCTGGAGAATCCCCATGGACAGAGGAGCCTGGTGGGCTACAGTCCTTGGGGTCGCAAAGAGATGGACACGACTGAGCAACCAAGCACAGCACAGAGAGGAGTCAGATTGTGCAGGCCTTGAGAGGCATAATAAACTCTGAACATTAATTGATATATGGTATGAAGTATTGATTAACATTAAATGTTCAAGGGCCCTTCCTCCCTTACTTTCCATCTCATAGAAAACTTTGAAATGGTTGTCAAGTCCACATGTTTTAAGAAGGTGTAAGATTTATGCAATCGAAAGAAACCAGAATATTGGCCCTTTTGTTTCAAGGTGTGTCCCAGAGCAGGGATTGGTTTCTTTCAAGTGATTAGGATTCTGGTCAGAAAATAGTCAATAAAAGCTTATTACTGAATAAATTAAAAGTACCTGAAATTATTAAGTTAATGATTAGTGGACTAAGTCCCTTAATGCTTTAGAAATAAATTATCCACTTTGTGGAAGCAAATCCATTATGTAGAGAAGCACAGAAGTTAAATTGATCTGCCTAGGTTTTTTGCCTGGAAAGAACCAGAGCTTTAAATAGAGTATTCCTCCAAGGCTCCACTTATAACTTTCCCAAAGGTTGTGTAGTGCTTGCCAGTCGTGATAGGTTTGTCCAGTTGTCAAATGCAGCCAGCATTTGCACCAGGGTGGATGCGTGAATGAAAAAAACATAGTAAGCTATCAGCATGGGGGTGTGTTAAAAGTGGCCTTATATTTTTTCATCCTTCTAGTACTACTTGCTGGGCAGAAACTACATTTATAAGGTATGAATCTGCAAGGATTCTTCCAGGTCTTGCCCCATTGTCCTCTCAGGGGCAGAGCAGTGGCTCTGGGGAGATGAGCTAGTCAGTAGAATGTTAGGCAGGAGAATCTGGCTCCATGTGGTGAAAGTACGTAGAAATTCTGTTTTCAGAAACTAGGTTGGAGATCCTGAGGGATATCTGCTATAAAACATTAATAAAAGATAAAATGCTTTTCAATAAAGGAATTAGCCTGTGCAAAAAAAGATTTCTTCTGAGACCAGGTGGAGAAGGCAATGGCAACCCACTCCAGTACTACTCTTGCCTGGAAAATCCCATGGACAGAGGAGCCTGGCGGGCTGCCATCTATGTGGTCGCACAGAGTTGGATACGACTGAAGCGACTTAGCAGCAGCAGTAGCTGAGACCAGGAATAATGTGGGAATCTGAGTCCAGAGAGATGAGTAAGCTGGGACATACACACTCCTGGGTGGCCAACTGCTTGTATATTTCTGGGAAAGGGGGCAGATGGGTTGGGACAGGATGGAGACCAAGTGCAGGAAGGAGAGTTATAGCAGAGACCCGCGTAAAGCTGGGACCCAGGAAGGAGTTGATTTCAGAAAGGGGTGCAGAAATCTCACAGAGGCCAACAGCAAGAAAATTCTTTGTCTTGGCACTGACTAAGGGTAGGAAGAACTCTTCCCTGAGAACTCATGGCCACTAGCCTAATTTTCCATGGGTTTAACTGGCAACCCTCTCTAGGACTCTTGTCTGGAAAATCCCATGGTGGACAGAGGAGCCTGGTAGGCTACAGTCCATGGGGTCGCAAAGAGCTGGACACGACTGAGTGACTTCATTTTCTTTTCTTTCTGTAAGGACGAATTAATACCATTTGTACAATTTCCGTCCCCTCCCCATACCCAAGAACAACAGAGACCCAACAGCTACAAACCTCAGAATTTTAATATAAAGCAGGTGAAAATTGGTAATGCCCCCATACCTGATGAAAACAAACACAAATTGCCAGGAAACTTTACACTCAATAAGATTTTGAATAATTTCAATATAGGTCTAATGAAAAACTCACACGAATCATGAAAAACATGGGGAAATGAAGTACCATTAGCAAAAGTCAGCAGAAAAATTAGAAACATCTACAAAAAATACTGGATTATTGGAACTATAAGAAACAGAACATAATGGTGTTTAATATGTTGAAATAAATAAAACAAAGACAAAAGTATAGTTGAAACAACTCAACTATACTTTTTTCAGCAGTTGAAAAAATTCAAAGCTTTTTTTTTTTTTTAAAGAACCAAATGCAACAATTAAAATTAAAAACTCAGTGAAGTTCCTATTTTTCAGTGGGACATGGTAGTAGCAAGCAGTCACAATTAGAGCAGGAAAAAAAAAACAATTATAAATAAATTTTCTTTGAAGACACTGGAGATATTTGGATGCAATGAGGACTAGCTTAACTAAAATTCTAAAGAAAGAGCCCTCACTAGGGGAGCTGGCTATGTTCTTCCCCTGGGACATTTTCCAAGCGTAACAACGGATGACTGGAGTTGCCCAAGACAGTGGCATCTCTACAAGGGGAGAGACTCCAGCAGATCTTTTGACAGCCACTGGGATGGCGTGACGGACTGGATCCAGAAGCACTCTCAGATGCATGACCAGTTCCCCCGACAAGGCATCTGCTGAGTACTACGGCTGCACAGAAGGGTAGAGGTCTGGGATGAAAAGACAAGGTGAAACCTCTCATGGTCTTACTTTGCTGGAAAAGCTAAATTTTCAGAAAGATGAGCCCACAAGAAGCACATGACAGGTTTCATTCTGCTGACACGTCAGATGACGTGGTGATGAACATAATGGAAGGGGCAACCTAGCCCTGGCTCAGCTCAGGACTTACCTGGGTTGAAGTGATCGGTCTCCATCCTACCTACTAGGGAGGAGGCAAAGGCTGCCTAAAGAAAGACAGCGTTGACTTCAGTCTTGGTTCTTTTATATAGAATCTCTGGCATGCAGTATTTAAAAACTGTGGGACATGTGAGGAGGCAGAAAAATGTGACCTCTTCTCAAAAGAAAAAAAAAGTAGATCCACAGATGATCCAAATATAGGAGTGAGAAGACAAGGATTTTAAAACAATCATAATATTTATAGAAATAGAGGAAGTGGGAGTATTTAAATAGATGACTAGAAATTAAAGAATCAAATGAGCATTCCAGAGGTGAAATGTATTAATACCTGATATCACATGGATTTAACAGCAGCAAGTACCTTCCATATGGTACGATTAGTGAACTTAAAAGATAGTTGATAGAAAAGAAGCTAAGGAGAAGTAACCTGGAACACTCTTACTATATAATCCAGTAATCATGCTCCATGGTATTTACCCCAAATGAGTTGAAAACTTTTGTCCACATAAAACCCTACACACAAATGGTTATAGCAGTTTTATTCATAATTGTCCAAACCAGAAGCAACCAATATGCCCTTCAATAGGATAAGCAAACTGTGGTGCATCTGTACAATGGGATATTATTCAGCAATAAAAAGAATAGAGCTATTAAGCCTTGAAAAGTCATAGAGGAAACTTAAATGCATGCGAAGTGAAAAAAAAAAAAAACAGTCTGAAAAGTCTGTGTTCTATAGTGATTTCAACTATAGCATTTTGGAAAAGGCAAAACTATCGAGACAAAGATCACGGATGCAGGTGTCTGGAGGTGGAGGAAAAGGGAGGGATAAGTAAGTGGAACATGGGGTTTTTAGGGCAGTGAAGCTGTTCTTTACAATCCCGTAGTGACAGTCACATCACACACATTGTTAAAAGGTCCAGGAAACCCTAATGTGAATTCTGGACTTTAGTTGATAATCAAATGTAACAATATTGATTGGTTCATCAGTTGCAAAAAACGAACCACAATGATGCAGAATGTTAATAAGAGGGGATATATATACATACATGTATAATAATACATATAATTTTGGCTGTACTGGGAAGCATGTGGGATCTTAGTTCCAAGACCAGGGATGGAACCCACACTCCTTGCAGTGAAAGTGTTGAGTCTTAGCCACTGGGCCACCAGGGAAATCCCTCCAGATAACTTTCAATTGTATTGTGCATGTACTGAAAATGTTCAGGAGTAAAGACAACGAAGATAAAGAATGTAAAACTTCCAAACTAGTACAGGAGGAAAAATGGAGTAAAAGAAAGAAAAAATTAGCCAATCAAAAAGTGAGAAAAAAAGAAGCATAAAATAAACAAAGAGAACAAAATAACATTATAGAAAGAAGTCTTCATGTTTTAAGAATCGTAAGTTATACATGAAATAAACTTGCCTGTAAAAAGCAGAGACTACCAAATTAAAAGACAACTATCCCCCCCGCAACCCAGGTTTATTTTGCTTCTGTTCTGTTCTGTTCAGTCGCTCAGTCGTGTCCGACTCTTGGCAACCCCATCAATCCCAGCACGCCAGGCCTCCCTGTCCATCACCAACTCCTGCAGTTCACTCAGACTCGCCCTTCGAGTCCGTGATGCCATCCAGCTATCTCATCCTCTGTCATCCCCTTCTCCTCCTGCCCCCAATCCCTCCCAGCATCAGTCTTTTCCAATGAGTCAACTCTTTGCGTGAGGTGACCGAAGTATTGGAGTTTCAGCTTTAGCATCATTCCTTCCAAAGAAATACCAGGGCTGATCTCCTTGCAGTCCAAGGGACTCTCAAGAGTCTTCTCCAACACCACAGTTCAAAAGCATCAGTTCTTCGGCACTCAGCCTTCTTCACGGTCCAACTCTCACATCCATACATGACCACAGGAAAAAACACAGCCTTGACTAGACGGACCTTAGTCGGCAAAGTAACGTCTCTGCTTTTGAATATGCTGTCTAGGTTGGTCATAACTTTTCTTCCAAGGAGTAAGCGTCTTTTAATTTCATTTATTTTGCTTACAAAACATAAATATGTAGAAAGATAGAGATACCTAATTTGATATCACAGAAAAGAGATTTTAAGCAAAAGCATTAGCAATAAGGATGTCAATACACAACAAAAAAGTTCAACTCACCAGAAAGTCAAAATTCTAAAATTTATTCATCTAAAAAGATAGCCTCAAAATGTATCAAATAAAAATGGATAAAACAGGGAAATTTGACAAATTCATTACAGTGAGAGAATTCAAAACGCTTCTCTCAATTACTGACAGATCAGGCAGATAAAAGTTAGTAAAGAGATGGAAGATTTGAATACAATTAACAAACAACTTAAAGGACATATATTGAAAAATAACAATTAGAAAATAGACATTCTTCTTAACCATACTTGGCACATTTAAAGTATTGGCTATACCTAGACATAAGTCTCAAAAACTTCTGCGACTCGGTAATAAGTTTGCATTTGCTAGGGATTAATTTCCTACAGTAACTGTAACAAACTCAGTGGCTTAAACGAAGACTATCCTCTCACAGTTCAGGAGGCCAGAAGTCCAAATTCAGGTACTAATCCAAAGACTGGGCCCTGCATCTTCCAGAACTAGGGGAGAATCCATTCCCGGCTCCTAAGAACATTTGGTGGCCGATGGCATTCCTCAGCTTGTGGCTGCATTATTCTAATCTCGTGTTCGTGGTCACACTTTCTCTTCTGGCTGTGTGTGCTCAGTGCGTCCACCTCTGTGACCCCATGGATTGCAGCCTGCCAGGCTTGTCTGTCCATGGAATTTTCCAGGCAAGAATACTAGAGTGGGTTGCCATCCCCTACTTCAGTAATCTTTCTCTGCTTCTCTCTTATTAAGAATATTGTGATTCCATTTAGGGTCCATCTGGATATCCTAAGAAAATCTCATCTCAAGATCCCTAACTTAATCATATCTGCCCCTTTTCCGTATAAGGTAACACTTACAGATACAGGGATTAAGACCTGCTATCTTTGGGTACCATTCTTTATCATACACTCTCACCTTGGAAGACAAACCTAGACAGCATATTAAAAAGCAGAGACATCACTTTGCCAACAAAGGTCTATGTAATCAAAAAGTGTTACTTGTTCAGTCCTGCCTGACTCCAGATGTGAGAGTTGGACCACAAAGAAGGCTGACTGCCAAAGAATTGATGCTTTTGAATTGTGCTGCAGGAGACTCTTAAGATTCCCTTGGACAGCAAGGAGATCAAACCAGTCAAAACCAAAGGAAATCAACCCTGAATATTCATTGGAAGGACTGATGCTGAAGCTGAAGCTCCAATACTTTAGCTACCTGGTGGGAAGAGCTGACTCACTAGAAAAAGACCCTGATGCTGGGAAAGATTGAAGGCAAAAGGAGAAGGGGGCAGCAGAGGATGGGATGGTTAGACAGCATTACCAGCTCAACGGACATGATTTGAGCAAACTCTGGGAGTAGTGGAAGACAGAGGAGCCTTGCATGCTGCAGTCCATGGGGTCACAATGAGTTGGACAAGTTAAGGCTATGCAGGCTGGATTCTTATGCTAGGCTGGATTAATTTGTGCTCAAAACAATCTATGAGATAGGCACTATTATTGTTCCCATTTTTCAGAACACAAAACTGAAGTGGAGAAAGGTTAAAACTATGTCATATTCACATGTTCTTTGATTACAGTACAATTATTTAGAAATCAACAATAAAAGATTTAATTTTTTATTTTGAAATAACTGTACATTTACAGAAAATTTGCAAAATAGCACAAAGAATTTCCATTTGTCTTTCGCTTAGATTCTCCAAATGTTAACATACCAACACATTTGCTTTATCATTTTCTGTATACATATTTTTTTCTGAATCTTTTTAGATTAAGTTGCATATATAATGTCCCATTATCCATAAATGCTCTAGTGTGTATTTCCTAAAAAACAAGAACTTTTTCTGAAGTAACCACAGTACAATGACCAAACTCAGGAAATTAACATTGATATAATGCTATTATCTAATCTTCAGACTACTCAAATCTCACAAATTGTCCCAAAAGTGTCCTTTGTAGAAGAAAAAAAAATTTTTTCTCAACCAGGATCCAACCCAAGATCATGTCTTTTGCATGTTCCTTTCGTCTTCTTTAATCTGAAAGTTTTGACAAGTATAAGGTGGGAAAGTATAAGAAAGGCAAAGTGTTTTTTGTAAAGCTAAATTTATTCAATTTAAATGACTATTTTTTATTCTGAGATTATGTTCTTCCTATTTTAAGGGTACTAACATTTCTTTACTTTTATAGAATGATGCCAATGGCAGGTGGTGATTTGGGTTTTTCTGTTTTGTTTTTTTTTTCCCCCAATGTCCTTGGCTGGCGAGTTTAAAAGCTAGAAACACTTTTAAATATGCCAGTTAAAATGGCTGTTTGTTTTGTTTTGTTTTGCAAATTTCCTGGTGCTTAAAACTCAGAATCTGGGAACCACAGCCTAGGTAAAGATCCGCCTTCTTGCATATTCCACAACACTGAATTAATTTCTTAGCAAGTTCCCCAAACAAGTTAGGTACGTAGCAGGATAAAAGTCTTAATTTATATTAAACCAGTGCAAAAATGGCCTTAATTTCAAGCACCAAAGAAATACATTTTCAATCAACATCACGGTTATATCATCTTTCATTGAAACTAATTGTATCAGTATCTATAGGGTACCTATTTAAAAGTGTAATACCATTTCCCTAATATCATCACTGTCCTAGGAGTGGCCTGGTGTCACCCACATGAGCAGTATTGGTGCGGTGCAGAAACAAAGAACCTGGGGTCCAAGAAGGCCACCTTCCTGGGTCAGGGATTTAGTGGCACTGGAAGGGCTGCCCATCAGTGTACATTTTGGCCTGTTTACCTTTAGAAATCATACCCCAGAGCATTCAGTGGTTACATACATTTAAACTGAGAAGACATCCGTGTTAGAGGAAAGTGTATTTTAGTGGGCATCATGTGTCAAAAATAACTCCATTATTTTTACGTCATCAGCTACCCTTGCAAAAGGAAAGTTCTATATAAACATACAAACATACTTTTAGAAAACCTTACAGCGTGCTCTGCAGATTGCAGTGTGTCTTCCCATATCAATGAATCCCCACTCCCTTAAAAAGTTAAAAACAAAACCAAAAAAAAAAAAAAGAGCTGGCCATTACTTTTTAAAAGTAAACTGCAGTACAAATACAAGAATAATCACCACTGGCATTTTCGACCAGATGAAACTGTTTAGCCTTATGTCTGATTCTATCATTCACTGATTTGCTATAATCACGTTCCTTCTATTAATAGTAAGCAGTTCTTGCTAATGTTAGTTCTATATCCATTTGATATGAGCATTTATGTTAAACTTCAAAATAACTCCCGGTGGCATCCAGAACATATGTCAGGAACTCCTGAAAGCAACCTCTGTTTTCCTCCTAATTATGACAACATTTAGCTTTATCAGTAACTGTTAATAAGCATGACAAGTGAAGATTTGGAAATGGTGGGTGCCTCGCAGCAAACATGCTTAGGCTGGCGCGTCTGTCGAGTTACTCGAAGGTGTTACCAGAGCTCAGTTTTTCTT
This sequence comes from Redunca redunca, assembly GCA_006410935.1. NCBI lineage: Eukaryota > Metazoa > Chordata > Mammalia > Artiodactyla > Bovidae > Redunca > Redunca redunca. Next base: position 126,460 of record SJYQ01005103.1, read on the forward strand.
CATTTTTTTAAAATAGCGAGCCCGGATGGATTTGTTCACATTCATGTTCACTTTAAGACTCAACCAGGAAGGCAGGATTGAGACTACTGAGGCCTAGGGAAAGAAACGGAGAGATACGCAATTAACGCCTACAATCTGAATTCATTTGACACATAGGATCTTATGTTTTACTATATTACTGTTTTATTTATAGATAGATTAAGAGTTCTTGGATGTACGGTGGAAAACACGGAGGCCTTGCTACCAAGTCTAGACAATGTATATATGCTAATGTATCACATACTAATTTTGTGACTCAACGGGAAAGAAAACCCCAAACCAAAGTACTAATTCGGGACTCAAAAAACGACATACCATAAGAGAATGGATGAAGTATCCACTGGTCCGGGATTGCAGGCCAATGGTTTTAATGGCAGACTTCACAAACGTCTCCGAAGAGGGCTTATCCAAAGTTGCCTTTTGAATTTTAGCCAGTTTGGTTGCAACAAAGTAGGGCAGGACACTCTAGAAAGGCAATATACCCCACAAAAAACATGCCATTGGTTAGCAAGGCCATAAACTCAGAATTCACTGTGATGTTTGATTGCTCTTAGTGGCAGAAACATTCTGAAAAAGTATAAAGTTTGTATCTTTAGAGAGAGACAGAAGAAAAAGAGAAGCAGCTATCTAAAGCTACCTTGATAGAAGAAATGGCTGCATAAAACAAGTTTAAAAAGAACAAAACAAAACAAAATCTATCACTTCCCTGGTGGCGCAGTGGATACAGATCTGCCTGCCAACGCCAGGGACACAGAAAGCTGCAGAGCAGCGAAGCCCGTGAACCGTAACTACTGAGCCTGCGCTGTAGAGCCCGGGGGCTGCAGCTACCGGCCCGCACGCTGCGACTACTGAAGTCCAGGCGCCTAGGGCCTGTGCTCCACGAGGAACCACGGCAGTGAGAAGCCTGGAAGCTGCAACGAAGAGTAGCCCCTGCTCACTGCAACTGGAGAAAGCGGGCGTGGCAACGAAGACCTAGCATGCGCGCGCGCGCGCGCACACACACACACACACACACACACACACACACACACAAAAGCCTTCCCTAAAAAAAAGAAAAGCTTCTTCATTGCCGTGCGCACCCAAGTCCATGGGGTCACCAAGAGTGGGATGCAACTGAGCGACTGAACTGATGGATCAATACAACAGAGTTCGAGACTAGAGAAAGTGTTAAAAACTAAGCAGAAACACACCTTTTTGGGTCTTTAAAAAGAAGCATCATACAAATCTAGAGCAGAGATTTGGAACAGGATGCTTTCTACTCTGATTTAACAGCATGGTTACAGAACCACCACATAGGGGGTTTGGACATTTTATGCCCCCATAGGAATGATATTAATTTTCTCCCTACTTGACGGTTACTAAGCTTGTTCTCTCAGCTTTGGCCCATCTCAAACAAAAGACATTTCACACTCTCAGCTTTGGGCTACCCACTTTTCTCCCCTAGTTTCTTACCATTCTGCTTCTGAGTTTTATAAACTTTGCTGTTGATGAGCTAGGACCACCATCTGTCTTTGTTTTTCTTCTTTTTTCTTTGTTGTGGGGGAGACAGGATAACATTATGGAAACAGCTTGGGTATCTAATAAGATACTTGACGGCACTAGTGTGGGATGGCAAACCTGGACATTACCTTTCAGGAGGATTAACTATTATTATTCATTATTTAGGGGAATTAATTCTTTCTGATGCATGCTATATTTTAGATATGCTTCAACACAGAACGCAAGGAAACCCTACTACAATGACTCAAGAGGTCCCTTCCATACTTTGAAATTACCTGGGCATGCTTGTATACCAAGGAGTGAATGTACTCTCTTTATCTGAAATGTGTGAAAAGACAGGGTATAAATTACAATGAAACTTCTATTAAGGAAGTGGTTCTATTTCAGCACATGGTGGTCAAAATCAAAAATGTCATTACTAAAGGCAGAAACAAAACTGAAATGTGCTCCAGTCTATAGATTTTCTTCCTGCTAAGAGCAAGGAGTTCCCATATCTCTTTTGTTTTGTTATTTTTTTGTCATTCCCAAATATGGGTCACCCTCCTTAGCAGGTGAGCTGAAACTGCAACCCACCTAATAGAACCATGAAGCCAAGAGCCTAACCACTGTCACTCTCCAACCTTTTCTTACTCCCTGCAGTCACAGACCTGGCACTAAGGAAACTAACTTCCCCAAAGCACTTCAATACCTGGGCCAACTTGGATTGGGGGACTTTTTGGTGTTTGACAGTTTGTTTACTGGAATTGGGCTTCCTCGGTGGCTCAGATGGTAAAGAATCTGCTTGCAGTGCAAGAGGCCTAGGTTCGATCCCTGGATTGGGAAGAGCCCCTGGAGAAGGGAATGGCTACCCACTGCAGTATTCTTGCCTGGAGAATACCATGGACAGAGAAGCCTGGCGGGCCACAGTCTATGGGGTCACAAAGAGTCGGACACGACTGAGTGATTAACATACACACTTACTGGAATTATTATTCTACACTTATTCTTCACTTAAAAAGCATTTTTTTTTGGGGGGTGTCAAATAGATCTTTATTTTTAACACCATGTTGCTAGAAGGATCCAGTATATGACAGTACAAACTAAAGAGCGATCCCGGGCTGACACACAGCAGGAAATGCAGAGCTCATGAGGCCAGGGAGTGGGTGGGGAAAGGCAACGGGTGGGGAAAGAAAGCTGATCCTCAAGCTGAGTAGCAAACAGCAGAGAGAATGTATGCGTGTACTCCGACTCAATAGTGAAGGACCTCAAGCAAACGCCGTCATACCTCTGTGCCTTGGGTTTCTTGGTTACAAAAAAGGAAAGATTAAAAAACAAAAACAAAAAACCTTTCTCATATACAGATCACAAGCCTATCTCAAGAGGGAAGTTTCAAGCCTCTCAGTATAAAGGTGCTCTGCTAATGATACATTCCAATTACATTATTCTATTTTAATCCTCCCTGCCTCCCTCCTTCTTGCTCCTGCTGCTGCTAAGTCGCTTCAGTCGTGTCCGACTCTGTGCGACCCCATAGACGCACCCCACAGATGGGCTCCCCCATCCCTGGGATTCTCCAGGCAAGAACACTGGAGTGGGTTGCCATTTCCTTCTCCAATGCATGAAAGTGAAAAGTGAAAGTGAAAAGTGAAAGTGAAGTTGCTCAGTTGAGCCCGACTCTTAGCGACCCCATGGACTGAGGAGCCTCAGTCCATGGGATTTTCCAGGCAGGAGTACTGGAGTGGGGAGCCATTGCCTTCTTCTTGGGGCAGCATCAATCAGACTGTTCTGATCTTAAATTAAGTCGCACTGCCTGGCGGAACCACTTGATGGTGCCAAATGTTAACTCATCATTCAGTTAAACCTCCAGCTTGTCTGGAGGAGGTCCTGGCTCTGGAGGTGGGGACAAGAGACACATACAAATTCTACTCTGGGAAGGGTATTTATTTCTCCAAAGGTTTAAAATCGAAGCAGTTCACATGGCCTAGCAGAAGATGGAAAGGATTCAGAGATGGGAGTTTGTCAGGTAAACGAATCAGAGAAGAACGTTTTGGGTAATGGAAACAGCAGGAGCAAAGAAAAGGAGACACGGAGCAGGACGCTCCCAGGGACCTGCAACAATTCACCATGGTCCACACATCGGAAAGGCATGAAGCAGTGGCAGGAGGAAGGCTAAAGAGTACAGAAAACTAAGTCCAATCACAGACAGTATTGATTTCCAGAGAGGAAGTTCTGTGATGGCACGGTCTTATTCACCATTATACGCTTAGCCACTGCCATTGCCGCGCATGTGCTAAGAGTGCCAAGAAGAGCTGCCGAATGAATCAGCCACAGAGCTCGCGGGACAGCCCTGAATACACCACTGGGGTCCCTTTCTACTGCTGCAGTCCAGAAAATTAATGACACCAGAAAGCTGACAACATGATATGAGATTTTAAACCACAACTTTAGATATTCTGACACTTAAGATTATCTATCTATCTAAACAAAAACAAATGTATAGCTTTTGCTATAGCTCACCTAGCATTTAAAAAGCAGTATTTCAAATCATGTCAAAGTTTCCCTGGTGGCTCAGATGGTAAAGATTCTGCCTACAATCCGGGAGACCTGGGTTTGATCCCTGGGTTGGGAAGATCCCCTGGAGGAGATCAAGGCAATCCACTCCAGTATTCTTGCCTGGAGAATTCCATGGACAGAGGCGCCTGGCGTGCTACAATCCATGTGGTCGCAAGGAATCGGACACAACAGAGTGACTAAGCATAGGACAGTATAAGGAAATACTTAAAGGAAATCAACCCTGAATATTCACTGGAAGGACTGATGCTGAAGCTGAAGCTCCAATACTTTGGCCATCTGATTTTAAGAGCCGACTCATTGGAAAAAAACCCTGATGCTGGGAAAGGTTGAAGGCAGGAGGAGAAGGGGGCGACAGAGGATGAGCTGGATGGATGGCATCACTGGCTCAATGGGCATGAGTTTGAGTAAACTCCAGGAGATAGTGAAGGATGAAGGACAGGGAAGCCTGGCGTGCTGTGGGCTACAGGGTCGCAAAGAGTTGGACGTGATTAGTGACTGAACAACAACAAGGAAATATCTTATAGGTCAAAATGTCATCTAAACAGTTAAACTAAAACCCAATAAATGATCATGAATCCACCTTTCCTGTCTTTCCTGTCTATGCAAGGAAACATTATAGTGAACCGGTCAAGAAGATACCCATACTTTCATAGGAAGTATTTTGGGCAGAACACAACAAATTTTAAAAGTTGCTTAAGCTCAACAACTTGCTATGATAAATACAGTCAGCCTGGAAACAGCTTGATCCTTGACAGCTACAGAGGCAGGCACATGCCCTGGTCTTTAAACTGAAAATCATTAACTAGGCCATAAAGCAAAGCTGTTGATGTTTTATCCTTGCATCAGCCTATAAAAAAAAAAATCCCTGGAGATAAATTTGATATCCTTTTTCTCACCCACTGAGTAGCTTGCTGAAGTATCTGGTCTTTAGGGAACAGTTTAGGGGGCCCTCAATTCAGAACTGGAAGTTTAACTACAACTTAATGTCATCGAATAGGAGAAAGATGGATGCCCAGCTCTGCACGGCAAGTGTTCAAGAATCAAACACCAAACCTTCTAACTTCACATGGTAGTGATCTTTCATGTCGTCAACTGTGTCCTGAACATGCCTTCTCAAATTTAAAGATGACTACAACAACCCCCAGCCATGCTTTGGGAAACAAAGATCCAGAGAAGACCAGGCTCCAGTCTGCTTGTACAATATGCAATTCTCAACATGGGGTCTGATCTGCCTTTTACAAGCATTACATTTACCAGGGAAGCCGGCACACATTCTCAAGGCAGAGGCTGCAGCTCCTAGGAGGCGCTTCAGGGAAGCTCTTCCCTTAAGTCTGTGTACTCATCCTCCATCGCAGGATCTGACATCCTCCAGAAAATCTGAATCATCACATACCTAGATCCTAGTTTTGGAAAGGAAAGTGAAGTTGCTCGGTCGTGTCTGACTCTTTGCAACTCCATGGACTGCAGCCTGCCAGGCTCCTCCGTCCATGGGATTCTCCAGGCAAGTATACTGGAGTGGGTTGCAATTTCCTTCTCCAGGGGATCTTCCTAACCCAGGGATCGAACCTAGGTCTCCCACACTGCAGGCAGACTCTTTGCTGTCTGAGATTGGGTTGTTTCACTTGCAGACCATGAGATGAGCATTTTCACCAAAGGGCCCTTGATTATCTCATTGGTAGAAACAAATCCTTGGACTTTCTAGAAAATGTTAGGAAAAAGGAATCATTCTGCTGGTGCAGAGATCCCTGATTCCATAGCAATGAGCAAAGGCCACACAGTAACATTAGCTACAAAGGACCTAAGCACAAAATAAAGGAGTTGAAGTGTTGTGCTCTGCACAAAGACGATCCTTGATCAACACTGGCTGGCTGATAATCTTACAAATGACCTACTTCCATATATGTGGAATTTATACATTAAAATGCAGAGAATCAAAGGACAAACAGTGTAAATCTCACCCAAAAATGCATGTATTCAACAAGTGCTTCCTAAGCACCTACTAGAACACTGATTTAGGCACTCGGAATTAGGTTATGAACAAAGACAGAATCCCTGACCTTACTGAGCTTACATCTTAGTTGGGGGAAGGCCTGGTGCATAGAATCTACAAACAGATGGTAAAAGAATGTCTGTAAGATTGGCAGTGATGATAAAAAAGGAATAAAGGAAATAAACCTGAGTGAAGGATGGAGGTGATGGGGGCCGTGACTGCAGGTGATCAAGAAGGGCCCTCTCTGATATGGTAACATATATGTGATACGATCACATATAAACAAAGATTACAATGAAGGGAGAGAGCGAGCCAAAAGGATACCTGGATAAAGAGCCTTAGACTGGAAGAACAGCAAGTGCAAAGGTCCTTGACTGTGCTTGGAGCGACTGAGGAACTGCAAGGAGGCCAGAGAGATAGCAGGGGTGGGGGCAAGGTAATGTGAAATGCTTGCAACCAGAACAAGGTAGGTCATAAGAACTCATGATTTTACTTTGAAAGAGATGAAAAAATGCAGGACAATTCTGAGCAGAGGAATAAAACGACATGGGCTATGCTTTAAGCAGATCACTCTGCAGGGGCAGGGCACTCTGTGGGGCTGGCAGGGGCGGGAGTGGGGAGGCCACACAGGAAGACACTGCAAACGGCCCAGCCAAGAGGTCACGGTGGCTCAGATTCGCATCAGTGGTGGGTCATGGGAAATGGTCAGGTAGTGGACACGTTTAAAGGATCAACTGAAGTCAGGAGGATTTCCTGATGGATGGAATTTCGGGTGTAAAAGAAAGAGTAAGCTAGATACAGGGGGCAGAACATCAGCTCTGAGATCAATAGACCTGGATTCAAATTCCACTTGACTACTTACTAGTCGTGAGATTTTTGAGCAAAATATTGAGCTTTGGTTTCTCCCCCGGGGTATACAGCATCTTGCTTATTGCATTATTACAAGGATTAAATAAAACACTGTCAGTCAGAGAGTGTGGGACTTGAACTTTCATATGTATTAGCAATTATTTTCCAAGTTTTCTAATATTTATATTTTTCAGAATGGATTTAGAAAGAAAAACTCAGCTAACATCTTATACCATAAGAGGTCTAAGAACACCATTTGCTATAGAAAAATGACTCCGATAACCACCTGGATATCTGAGTCCTTTATGGATACAGATTTAATGTGTTTGAAGAAGGGCTTCCCTGGTGACTCAGGCGGTAAAGACTCTGTCTACAATGCGGGAGACCTGGCTTCAGTTCTTGCGTCAGGAAGATCCCCTGGAGAAGGGAATGGCATCCCACTCCAGTATTCTTGCCTGAAGAATTCCATGGACGGGAACCTGGCGGGCTACAGCTCATGGTGTCGCAAAGAGTCGGACAGGACTGAGCGACTAACGCTCTCACTAAAGGACACTTTAGGTTTTCAGTTCTTGTGGTGCAACGTTACTAAAAAAGCCAAGGAAAAACAGCCATGATCACTGACAAAAATAAGGATTCACCTAGTTGGAAGGGGTCTGGGTCCAAAGATCCCAATGGGACTAGTTTTATTCTTCTTAAAGATATTTCTCAAAGTTGGTGCAGTTGACCAGATATAACTAACTATCTCCTGTGAGAATCTTTCTGCTGCTTCATTGTTCTCTGTATTTAGACTCCATTTGCACTAAAGACACACACCATTGCCTTCTTTTATTGTCATTGGCAATTAACAAGAAGAATGTATGAGGACTTACATTTTCATTCCCAACACCTATTTCTCTACGTTGAGCTTTCTAGCTCGTTGAAGCCTCGTAGATCTGATTACGCTAAGCAACAAAATATACACAAAGAATATCTTCTTTCATTAACAAAATAAACTGGAATCTTGTTTGCTCCCTCACTTCAATTTGTCTGACTTGTTTTCTTAATTTATTCTAAAAACTATGTTTTTTAAAGAATTAACAAAACTGCCAACTCTCATCACCGAGGAGAAACAAAGAACTGGAAGGCAGGACTCTAAGAGAGTGGAGCCCCAAGATTTTCTCCATTATGATAAGTTCTCATTTAAATGGAGCATTATTTTGTAATCTCTTGCTAAGTGTGACAAGCTCCCCCTTCATTTTTAGGCCAGACCAGCTGAAACCTACACCTACCTTCTCTGGGTCTGAATAGTCTCCACCTGCATCCTCACCTTTCCTCTGGTAAAGAGCCAGATAAACTAAACCTGGGCTTCCCCGGTGGTAAAAAATCCGCTGCAGTGAGGGAGACCCTGGTTTGATCCTTGGGTCGGGAAGATTCCCCTGGAGAAGGGAATGGCAACCCACTCCAGTATTCTTGGCTGGAAAATCCCATGGACAGAGGAAACTATGGGATTGCAAAGAGTTGGACGTGACTGAGCAACTGACACTTTCCCTTTCAAACTAAACCTAATGGGTGGTTTCAGTTAGCAAATGATCCCCGTTGTTGAGAACATTTCCAGAGACCTGGCTTTCCAGCTCCAAGCAAGAAGACTATGGTTCAGGATAACACCCCAGGGAGAAGCACAGGGGCCTGGCAGAGAAAGCACAGACCTAGGCATTACTCAAACCCACGCGACCAATCCAGAGGGGCAAGTTCCTAAATTCCCTATACCTCCCCCACGCCCCCAACACAGCCTCCTCCTTTAGAGTCTGCATAGAATGGACCACTATGTGAAGCCATCTCATTCGTGGGTATGCTTGCTTACTTATTGTCTGTCTCCTTCCCACTAAATATAAACTCTGCCACAGCAGGGACTCCATCTGTCTTTTTGCCACGGCAGCCCCACCTCCCCAGCAGTTCCCTCTAAGTATTTTGAGAGTAATATTACGAGAAAGAGTTCCCTGATGGCCTAATGGTTAGGATTTGGGGCTTTCAGTGCCATGGCCCGGGTACAGTTCCTGATAGGGGAATTCAGATCCCATAAGCCACGCAGCTCAGCCAAGATGAGAGATACTATGAGGTCAAAAATTAGAATGCAGGTGGTAGGTTAGATAAGAAAACTACATCAACGTTAACTGTAAAGTTGGTAACTGTATTGTGATTAGTTAAAAGGGTATCCTTATTCTTTGAAAATACACTGAAGGATCTGGAGGTAAAGAAACATGATACATGCAGCTCACCTCTCAATGATAAAACAAATGGAGCAAAATATTAACCACAAGTGAATCTGCATAAAGAATATTGGGATGTTCTTTGTACTATTCTTACAAGCTTTCTACAGATTTGAAATTATTTCCAAATTAAAAAAACACACACACAAGAAAGCCTGTGAAAGTTTTACAGAATAAGAGTTCAAGAAGTACAGTTTAAGGATGTCATCTTAGTCTCAGCTTTCTTACTTGCTTGGCATTAAGAGATGGAGCCTGGTACTGGGGCCCACCAACTAGCCAGTCAGATCACTTATGACTTTGCCCTGTGAAAGAGTTAAGTATAATTTTGACTGGGATTCAGTTATAGTGTAATGCTGAGAACAGATCATTCTTACTGACAGAGCAACTTCCAATGAGATTTACAAGAATGTTCTTCTTAGCCTCTATTTGAATGTCGACAGAGTCAAAATGCACCTCTAAGAAGTTTCTTATCACTTGTTGTCACTATTTGCGTTTCCAGGAAATGCTTTGCCAAATCTATTGGCAAATCTGAATTCATGAAGGAAATGTTAAATGTGCTTACAAAATTATAGGAAAGAAGTTGAAGGAAAGATGAGGAGAACAAAGCAAAGAAAAAAATATAACAAAGGAATGAAGAGAAAACAATTCAGAACCTGAAAAAAATATCTCCACGTGGACACAGACCTAGAAAGCGAACTTGTCTTCCAGTGATTAGCAGAAACTGAAGTGTGACATCACAGCATTAGCCTGGAAGCCCTTTAGATAGAGAATTTGAAAATTCAAGACCAGAGGCCTATGTGAGCAATGAAGAAGCTCAAAAGGGTCTGAATCCAACCCTGAACTCGATGCGCAGCCACCGGAGGACTCTAAAGGAAGGCTACACATCTCGGTTGTTTTGAATCACCCAGGAAACGGGATGTGGGAAGCAGTGGAAGGGAAAGCAGCTGATGAATACTCCTCACCCAAGAGACTGCGCAGACCACTCACCACCAGAGAGAAACCAACACTCTGTAACGGAGCTGCATTTAGACCGGATTTTTTTTTTCTTATCCCTTTGGTCAGAGTTAACATGAGAGTCTCTTCTACTTCAGCATTCTGATGTGTTCATGCAGAAATGACTACTTTTCCTTCCTTAAAAACAGAGGACTGTGTATCACTATGCACAGCCATGCACAGCCAGGGTCCTGCATGAGGCCAGCAGCGGGCAGCTCTCTGGTGTGCCCCACACTACACCTTGCCGTGAGTAACAGCGACAGACAGGATAAAAAGCCCCAATACACTGGATACAGTGTGTCCAAGGAAACACTGGTTGGGAGGGGATGGGAAAGTTTGGGGCCAGAGAGTATCAGACACAGATATGTAATAAGAAATGAGAGAGGGGCTTCCCCTCTCTCATTTGGCTCAGGGATAAAGACTGCACCTGCCAACGCAGGAGACACAGGTCCCACCCCGGGACCAGGAGGTCCTGCATACCGCAGAGCAACTAAGCCCATGCACCGCAACGACGCAGCCTGTGCTCCAGTGCCCAGGGGCCGCAGCTGCGGGAGCGTGAATGCTCCAGAGCCCGTGCTCCGCAGCGAGAGAGCAGCCCCTGCTCACCACAGCGAGAGAGGCCTGCACATCAGCGGAGACCCAGGACAGCCAAATAAACCCATTTTTTAAAAAAGAAAGACAGAAGACAGCAAAAGGGAAGGTGTAATCACGTGTGCCCAGCAGCTGAGATAAGGTTTCCCAGGTGAAGTGAGGCTGAAGCCCTGGAGGATGGGCAGGGGGAAGGTGTGAAGAGGAGGCTGGCAGAGGAGTAGGGGTGAGGGCGTGCCGGCAGAGGAGGAGCCAGTCACAGGCGCCGCTGAGCGCACGGCATGTGCCAGACACGCCAGGGTCCACTCTGGCTGGAATTCAGGGTGGGACGATGGAGCGGTCAGAGGCGATGGCCTCGTGGGGTCGGAATCCAACCCTGAACTCGATGCGCAGCCACCGGAGGACTCTAAAGGAAGGCTACACATCTCGGTTGTTTTGAATCAGATCACCCAGGAAACGGGATGTGGGAAGCAGTGGAAGGGAAAGCAGCTGATGAATACTCCTCACCCAAGAGACTGCGCAGACCACTCACCACCAGAGAGAAACCAACACTCTGTAACGGAGCTGCATTTAGACCGGATTTTTTTTGTTATCCCTTTGGTCAGAGTTAACATGAGAGTCTCTTCTACTTCAGCATTCTGATGTGTTCATACAGAAATGACTACTTTTCCTCACAAACATTGCGGTTTTTGGTTTTTCACCAAGTTCACCCTAAGTCTAAACTTTGAGTGAATTCCCATGAAGGAACACAGGGATCAATGAAATCACATCATTGATAATTCGTCTTTAAGAAAAAGAAACGTGTATCAAAGTAAAATATTTCCGAAACAAATGCTAATGTGTTTCTACAGTAGCTGCTAGTCACAACAGACCAACAGGCAGAGAATATGCAGAAAAGATCTTTGAGGGAAATCAGACCTGGAAATAAGAGAAGAAACAGCCTTGTCTGTTCACGGAATTTTGGAAATTGCTCATCTGTGCTCACAAGGCGTAAGACTCCCTTTTGTCACCGAAACACTTGGCGGCTTCTGGTCACACTGCCTCCAGGTCACTCACCAATGGACCTTTAAGATCCCTACTGGGTCTCCATAGTGTTTAAAAATTATTAGTTAAAAATTATAAGTTAATAGCTTGAATATAATTGATTCATCAGAATGAGAAGATGGCATGACACGGTGTGGCATGTGAGGCCTGACCTCCCCTGAGTGCTTTACTGAGCTCCTGTTACCAAAATACAACACACTCTGTATAGCAGGTTCAGACTATTAGCATTAAAATAACTGGTGTCAAGAGACAGGGAGGTGGGGAGCATACAGTAGCTCCATATAAAATTCAGGAATCTTGAAAACCCTGACCTCCCAGGGCACCCTGTATTCATGGGGAGCTGCAGACTGGAGTAACACCAAAGAGCTATGATATGGAAGGATCCCTTCAAAGGATCCCTTGGGGGAGACATTTAGAGGAACAAGCTCTAAACTGACCCTGGAAGATGAGGAGATATTTATGCTGAAGATACAAGGGAGGAAATGGAGATAAGCAGTCCAGCACCTTCTGCCTGGCCAGATGGATCCAATGAGTGTTCAGTAGGCTTCCTGGGTGGTGCTAGTGGTAAAGAACCTTCCTGCAACGCAGGAGACATAAGAGATGTGGGTTCGATCCCTGGGTGAGCAAGACCCCCTGGACGGGGGCATGGCAACACACTCTAGGACTCTTGCCTGGAGAAGTCCATGGACAGAGGAGCCGGGCAGGCTCCAGTCCATAGGGTCACAAAGAGTCGGACACGAATGAGTGACCAACACTGAGATGCCGTGAAACACGTAGAGACATATGGAGTGCCTAGCACGGTGCCTGAAAAGTATTCCCTCTAACATTAGCTGTCTGTATTGTGACTGATCGTCTGGGGCTTCAGGGTGCAAAAAGGAAAATATTAGGCTCACAGAATGGAAAGCCTCAATGAACACTGGATGTGTGAAGAGGTAGGCCATGGGCAGGAGCAGGAACAAAGAGATAAGGATTGCAATCTCTCCCAAGACATTGATAAAAATGTGCCTAACCATGGAAATACCGTTAGCCATCATTTCTTTGTGTTGAGCGATAGCTGATTTGAGACTGATCCCCATAAAAGCCCCTTCACTGGATTCGTTTTGTATTGTATTTTCACAGCATTGTATCTGTTAGCTATATAATAAAATCAAAGGTCTCTCTAAAAATTAAGTCAAAATGGATCAAAGGCCTAAATATTAGAGCTAAAACTGTAAAGCTCTTAGAGGAAAACATAAAGGGGAAAATCAACTATATTTCAATAAAAATTTTTTTAAAAACCCAGCTGGAAAGCCTCACACGACATTTGATTTGGCAATGGTTTCTTGGCTATGGCACCAAGAGCACAGGTAACAGCAATGAAAAATAAGCTGGACTGCATCAAACTTTAAAACTTTTGAGCATCAAAGGAGACCACCCGTAGAGTGAAAAGGTAACCCACAGACTGGGAGAAAATGTTTGTAAACCATATATCTAATAAAGGGTTAATGTCCAGAATATATCTATAAATCCTACAATTCAAAGATAAAAAAGCAAACAACCTAATGAGATAATGGGTGGAGAACTTGAATAGATACTTCTCCAAAGAAAATAGACAAGTGGCCAGTACACACTTGACAAGATGCTCAACATCACCAATCCTTAAGGAAATGCAAATCAAAATCAAAACCCCAGTGTGACACCCCTCCATACGCATAAGCATCAGCTCAGATCAGTCACTCAGTTGTGTCTGAATCTATGACCCCGTGGACTATAGCCCACCAGGCTCCTCTGTCCATGGAATTCTCCAGGCAATAGTACTGAAGTGAGTTGCCATTTCCTCCACCAGAGGATCTTCTGGACCCAGGGATCGAACCCGCGTCTCTTGCGTCTCCTGCATCGGCAGGCAGATCCCTCACCACGGTGGCGCCTGGGAAGCGCTCATAAGAACGGCTATTACTAAAAACAAACGAAAAGAAAACACCAGATATTGGTGAGGACGTGGAGAGACTGGAACCCTTATACATTGCTGGTAGGAATATAAAATAGGGCAGCTGTTGTACTGTGGAAAACAGGAAGGTGATTCTTCCCAAAAAGACTTGTCATATGATCCAGCAATTCCATCTGTGTACATATCTGAAAGAACTGAAAGCAGGGTCTCAAAGAGATGGGTGTAAACCCACGTTTCAAAGCGGCATTATTCACAGCAGCCAAGAGGCGGAAGCACCCCAGTGTCCATCAACAGATGAATGGATAAACACATGTGACATATACCAGTAACAGAATTACACTAAGCCTTAAAAAGGAAATTCTGACATATGCTGTAACATGGATGAACCCTGAAGACATTATGTTAAGTGAAATAAGCCAGTCACAAAAAGACAAATACCGTAGGATTCCACTCCTATGAAGTACCTGGTGTAGTCAAATTCAGAGACAAGAAGTAGAATGGTGGCTGTCAGAGGCTGGGGGAGGGTAAATGGAAAGTGACTGTTTAAAGGATACGAAGTTTCAGTTTTGGACAACTGCAAAAAATCCTGGAGATGGAAGGTAGTGATGGCTGTAGACAATGTGAATGTACCGAAGGGCACTGAACTGAATACTTAAAAGCAACAGAAATGGTGTTTTTGGTGTATATTTTACCACAATTTTAAAAAAGTAAAAAAATCACTACCATACCTATATCAACCTGGTAAATGCAGTCATCCTCACTTTAGTAGGAGTTAGCTTTATTCAGCACTTTCCTCTCCTATCATTAATAAACAGTGGCACTCCTTGCATACTTGGCAGCTAAGAGATACTGATGGTCTAATTCTTTCAAAATAAAATCATAAGCACTTACAATTACTATGCACCAACTGTTTATGCTGCATAGTTCTACTTTAGGGGGTCATTGCTTTAAAATTCTAGAGAATAACTGTTTAAAATATAGACTTAAGGGCATAAAGGAAATGAAACCATGTCTTTAACGGTGTGCTAACGTCACATTCACTTACTTAGGAATGTGATTCTCTTTCGTTGCCAAGACAGCAACAGTTGCTGTGGAAACCACACAAAAACAGGGATACTTAACTGAAACGAACTCTACTCACCTGCACAAAGATGCCCTTGCTCTTATATTCCTCATGGAGGCATTGAGAGAAGAAATCTACAAAAGCCTGGGAGGGGGTGGGGGTGAGAACACACACATCACATCAATCGGCCTGATCTGTAGCCATGGAAACAAAAATAATCAACTAACCATTTAACACTATAGTTTCTAATCATTCTTTTTACTTCAAATGAAGACCTTAAAAAAAAAAAAACACTCAAAACCTCATGTTTTATCTGCCACTTAATTAAGTATTCTTTCACCAAATATAATATCTAAATCAAATTCTGATTGAACTGGAAAAGGCTCTTCTTATCTTTTCTGTTTTCAGAAAATTACTTTCCAAGAAAAAACCTCTTATTATATAACAAAGGATACGTTCCTCTTCCCCACCTGCCATTCGAACAGAAACACAGTATGAATTCTGTTCAAGTCTGTTCTACCGGGATTTTGTTGTCAGTAAAGAGAAGAAAAGAGCAAGCATTCTCTTTGTCCTTTGGGATGGCAAGATCCAAGAAGTGCAGAGATGAACGTGACAGCCCATCTTCTTCCAACAGAACAACTCTAAATCTGTTTGTAAAATATACTATTTTTTCAAATGTGGACTCATCCTCAGGCTTGAAATGTATCAGTGATGACTCCACTAGAGTCCCTGTTAATAATATTAATAGTCTTGTGCCTGTGGAGCAGAACAGGCAAGAAGAAGTTCACCAATCACTTCAAGAAACATGGTGTTCATTTTAAACATGCCTACTGTATGTTTCAGAGATACAGAAGGCAGGTAGATTCCAGGGTGGGGGGCCGGGCCAAGCTTTTTCAAAATACATTACTTTTCAGTTTTTTCCAGGGGCCAAAAGGTAAGGGAAAAGAGGGCAGGTATTTTGCTCTTTTTTACCCCCTGCACAATGCAAGTTCTTACTGTGCATTTTAGTTTGCTCATTTTCCCCTAAAAGCAGTGTCTCGGTGGTCACCTTTACTTCAGAGATGTACCCTATGCTTCAACAATGTATTTGAGAATAATGCTACTGACCTGCAAGCAGTATAAAATGCATTCTAAATCACTGTCTTGGTAGCAGTGTGAAGAGGTGAATGGTGGTGTGGTATAGAATTATGGAATCTTACAGAGAGCTCTGGAAATTCTTATCTCACTCCAGAAGTGGCAGTAAATATCTATGAATTTTGAATAATGTTGCCAAACATTCACAGTTTCCCCATCTATCTTGTGTCTGCTATGTTTACCTATGTGCTGACTAGGTGCAATCCTGCTATTCAGTTCTGCGGACTTGGCACTTAAGCTGTATGCTGAGTCATTCATGAACCAAATCCCGTCTTAGACTCATTAACACCATGTTCTGATCAGCTGAGCTAACTCGCCCAGACCAGCTCTCTATTGGAAAGTACAAATACCAATTTTAAAACCAGTAAACTGTGAGGAAAAAAAAATATCATCTGTGGATCTGAGATCTTGGTTGTAAAGATGATACCAATCAGTCTATCTCCAGCTCCAGCTCTTCTGAAACTAGGGTTGGCTATTTTCCTTTTCTTCTTAGTCCATTTGAAAATGGCTAAAGATAGAACTTCAAGAAAGTCCATCTCTTATTTTTCAAACTGAAAACTATTCTTTATTCTTCTTTTGACACCATTTACTAAAAAATTGTTCACCTTGGTTGCAGAGTAGATGGTCAACAGCGGGACTGGGTACATGCCACTGGCCGAGGAGATGTTCAGAATTACCCCTTTAGATCTAAAAAAACAAGATGCATGTAAACAGAGTGAAATCAAATATACAATTGTAAGTTACAGATTGAGATATATAAAATTATTTGAAACAGAATAACCTGGCTGTTTTTCTAACTCACCTCTCTCCCTGCCTTTCATCAGCCATGTGCTATGCTTGGTCAGTGAATGAAGCATAATTCAATCAACTAAAAATAGCTCTTCTTTGCAATTAACTCACTTCTCAGTTTTAGTAATCTGGGGCATGACCGGATTAGATCTTCAGTCTTCTCGAGTTGATTTCTATCCTCTGAGGTCTTCTCTGGCCATAGCACCAAGAATTATCACTCTTAAAAACACTCTCATACTCCTGGTATGCTCTTAATTTGGTACATTATCACATACTATCGTGCTGCAGCACTTAATCACTATGATTATCAACATTTTTATCCCTCATAAAACCCATCAGCTTCTGGACATCATAGCTCTTAACTTATACTTTTCCTCACAATACTCTGCCTGTGGTGAACATCTAACAGGTACTCACATGAATGAATGGCTATGCCCCGCCTTCTTACCTTCCCAGGTGGTAGGCATTCAGGTGCTAAACGAAGAGCTGACTCTAAAGTCAGCTACTCCATAGTTCACCAAATCATATTCTTTTGCCAAAAGGCGAAGCTCAGTTTCTACTGTAACTTTTAGAAACTAGTGTGAGATTTCAAAGTCAGAAAGTTACCAGGAATGACTCGTCCTACAAATAAGTAAAACTTAGTTTGAGAAAAGTAATGCTGCAAATACACATGTTGTTAACAGTTGTATATGGCTTGGGTAAAGTGTGAAATTAGGATTTTAGGAATTTTAGACAGAATTACCAACCAACTTTTGGTCCTCAAATCCATTCTCCCTGGGGAGTTGCGCCCCTTATTCAGCTATGTCAACCTGACGCTGCCTGTCCCCTGCCCTCTAGACCAGGTTCCTGTCCTTCATCTTTCATGATCAGTCGCTCAGCTGTGTCTGACTCTGTGTGACCCCACGGACTGTAACCTGCCAGGCTCCTCTGTCCATGGGATTCTCCAGGCAAGAATACTGGAGTGGGTTGCCAATTCCTTCACAGGGGATCTTCCCTACCCAGGGATCAAACCCGGGTCTCTTGCATCTCTTGAGTTGGCAGATGGATTCTTTACCACTATGCTACCTGGGAAGCCTTTCTTTCAACTTGAAAGTGAAAGTTGCTCAGTCGTGTCCAACTCTTTGCGACCCCATGGACTATACCATCCATGAAATTCTCCAGGCTGGAATACTGGAGTGGGTAGCCTTTCCCTTTTCCAGGGGATCTTCCCAGCCCAGGGATCGAACCCAGGTCTCCCTCATTGCAGGTGGATTCTTTACGAGCTGAGCCACAGGGAAGCTCCAGAATACTGGAGTGGGTAGCCTATCCCTTCTCCAGGGGATCTTCCCTACCCAGGAATAGAACCAGGGTCTCCTGCATGGCAGAGGGATTCTTTACCAATTGAGCTATCAGGGAAGCGCTTACTTTTTCATTATTCTTGGCCTGAATTTAGTTCCCAAGGCCTTTTTTTTTGGGGGGGGGGTGGTATTTTTTAAAAGGACTATATAGGCCCTTCTTATGCAAAATAATAAAAGAAACAAGATCAAATGGCTTCTAAGTTATTTTAGACATAAATCTGAGAAGAAATAATCCCCAAAGGTCATTCAGTCCATCTGCCAGCCTCTAGGTGAGATGCCACTTCAACCATCAAATGGAAGTCTGGACCCTCCACTTAATGAGTCACTGAAAATGAGTTGTTTCTTTGCTTCTGTTTTTTTGAACTGAAGTCTTTATTAGTAATATACACTTTCCTAAGTGGTGACTCAATTAACAGTTTGGACACAGAAATCAGATCTCGAATTTTCTGAAGAAAGTTCGAAATATTTGGTCAATGTATTAATTATACCATTCTTGTAGTTTTTTTTGCCTGTGTCTTTCACACAGACAGAAAAGGCTTTTCTTTTTAAATTTTAAGAGTAAGAATGTCTATCAGGTCTTAGAACTCAATTATTCTAAGATAAAAACAGGTGAATTAGCAATTAGTTATCTAGTAATTTCATTTTATCTATATTTGTGAGAAATTCCTTTGATTAAAAGGGGTTAAAAACCACCTTTGTTACTTAGACTTTTAATACAGTATTAATTTATGATGTTTAAAATATCTTTATCTTTTAAGGTGTTAAAAATGTTCTGAAATTAGACTGTGGTGATGGTACACTCTGTAAATATACTAGAAACCACCAAATTGTACACTTCAAATGAGTGGATTTTAGGACATGTGAAATATATCTCAATAAATCTATATATAAAGAGAGTGAAATATATTTATAATTTATTGGAATGTGTTGCCTTTGAGTTAAAAGCAGATCCCAGTCAAGTAGAAGCTATCTCCTGCAATACAATCTGCTTTCTGAGAGTAAGCCCAAATCTCTGCACCCTGTCCTGAGCCCCAAGCATCCATGTAAGTTTAGGTAGTGTTTTATTTTAACATTTTCTCATATAACCAGGAACTGCTATATCCTCACTCATCACAGCAAGTGAAGAAAACCCATTCTGAAGCAGTTGTAGAAGATGATGTTTTTCACTGTAGCTGATCACTGCCGGTTTAATCAGTGGGATTCTGGGCTAGATAATACTCAATTTGGCTAAAAGGGAGGCATGTGCCCTTGAACAAAAATCTTACATTCTGTTTCTTTCCTTTCTCACAAGTGAAATACAATTTAAGTCTTCCAAAAGTTAAAGTTTAAAAGTTATTAAAAACATTTTTAGGGACTTTCCCGTGGTCCAGTGGCTAAGACTCTGAACTCTTAACGCAGAGAGCCTGGGGTTCAATTCCTGCCCAGGGAACTAGATCCTACATGCTGCCATGAAGACTGAAGATCCTGTGTGCTGCAACTAAGACCCACTGCAACCAAATAAATAAATATTAAAAAAAAATTTTTTTAAGGAAATCTTGACCTCATCAAAATGGATTCCTAAAATGCCACTCACCAAAGCAATGAGTTCAATACAGGAAAGTTCATTGCAAGATAATAAAAACCTTGTTCTTGCTTGCAAAATTAATACAGACCAATATAGTCAAATATGGTCTACCACAATTATGCAAGCATGTGCTTCGAATTGTTTACTCCTTGAGGCAAGTGAGATTTTTGTTTCTCAAATATTCTACCTTAATTTAAAAATTTCCAGGGGGTAGAGTTAGTTTGACTTAAGTGAAAAGTCGGAATTGAAAGATACTATATTCAAAACACAATATTTGCACTCTAAAATGCATTAAAAAGTATAAAGAGAGAATGCACTAGATTTAAGTAAACACGAAAGGGACAGCATTTATCACTGGACCAAAATGACAGCAGAGGAAAAAAAAAACACCCATTCCACAAAAAGCCTGTGCTGCAAAGCAGCACACGTTATTTGTTTGTCTTGCAAAAACCCTCCCACACACAAGTCTCTCTTTCTCTCCAAGGATAATGATATTCAACTTAGTTTTGTCTGGATCACAAATAACACCTTTGCAGAGTTGTCTTACTCTCGGTACTGTATACAGTATCTATTCTTTACGTAGAGATGGGGATGAACATTTGGGACCAAGACACACAAAGGACCAGCCTCTAAAATCAACTACTCTATCTAGTGCTAATCCCCCATCTACGCAGAATTAGTGACGTCAAACTAGTTTCCATGGCACAGCCAGACTCATGACAACTCTGTTATATCAAGCAGAAGAACAAAATGGGCTGCGCTTAATTGCACACAGAAACAAACATAAAACCAAACCCTGGCTAATCTCTCATTTTCTGGGGACTTGGGGAACAATTCTAAGATTGGAAGGTACATTAAGAATATTTGCTAAAGTTCCATAATGAAGACTCCCGATGCTCATATTTCTGAACATTTCTAGTCTGTTATGACAAATATCCAAATAAACAAGTCCAGTAACATTTTCTGTGATACAACCTTCTTAATTCATCATGCTGATTACTTGCTAACAGCCACACGACAGTGTCTCAGTGGCATAAGTTATTGAGGATCTACTAGAATTAAAATACTGCAAAGACAAAGCAGAAACCACCACTGCTGATAAGGAAGCACTTTTTCATCTAAAAATATTCTCTTCAATGACTAGCCCTCCCACAAGCCAGACATTAAACACATATAACCCTATGAAATTCATTTCCTTGCATTTTTAGCCTTCTATCGTTGTGCTTTCTAGAATTTTCTAAGTTCAGTGAAATTCCCAATTAGAAAACTCTCCTTAATGATCACTTGGATGAAAGAGTTACCAAGCCTCTTTTCTTCTACACATGCTCCACTATTCTATCACATAGCTGTAATATCCTTGTGCACAGCTCTTAAACAGTATTGTCATGGAGGAAGTGGCAGGTCTCCCATGAAATAAGTCTCTGATTTCCACCTTCCTTGGGACTCTCATCATTGCTCCACGCTGCAGGTGAGGAGGGAGGGTTCAATATTGCTGTGAAGCACTGGAACACAGAGTTGGTCCTGTGGACAGCTTACAGGATACAGAGAGTGATGGCAGAAAAAGGAGGGTTGTGCAAAAAAGACTACATCCCAGTTCTTCATATTTTCACTTCTTATCGGGGAGCACTTAAGTCTGCTCTTGGAGGGTCATAACTTTTTTTTTTTTTAAAGCTGAAACATAACACTGAATATTGGTACAGACAGTTCTCTAACAGGTTCTCAAAAAGACTGAGAAACATATCAAAACAGAGTTCCATGTCAGAAAAGAATCCTGGATCACGGGGGTCAGGTATATAATTAGAACCAGCAATCCAAATACATTATACAAATATTGCTTTGTTGAAGAAAGTTTGCAAACATTGCCCACATGAAAGAGAATTGCCTGCCCTAAAACACCATAACATGTCATAATTCCACCTTAAGTAATACAGTATGAAAGGGGCTATTTTTAGCCTTTCCATGGTTGTTATGGCAACCACCTCCTGGCTCCAGCTATACACAATGTTTATAATTCCAGGGAAGTGGAAAGAGCAAGTTTCCTCCATAACACAATTTTGTACTTTCTACGTCTATGGTAATAATAACACCTTAGTTTGATTACAGAGACTTGTTTAGTGATAGTCAGTTGGCCCTAGGCTATAGTTCTACAGAGTGTGGGAAGCCACATACATCAGAAGCAGAATCAGTAAAAGGAAAAAAAAAACAAACAAAAACCCACCACAACAAAGAACTCTGCTTTTCCTCAATGGAGATACGAAACCTACGGCAACCAACCACAGGAAATAGATCATTGGGGATGGCTCACAGGCAGGCTATGATCAAATCACTTATAAGCAAGAAGGCTTTGAGATGATCTGTGAACTTGGAGTCTTTCTTCCTGCTTGGGCACACAGCTGACAGCGCTTCTGGTCTCCCCTGCAGTTAGCTGTAGCCTGTGACTGAGTTCTAGACCACGGAACGAGTGCAGAAGACAGGGACACCACTTGCAGGCCTGACCCATGAAACGCTCTGTAAACCATCCTTCCTCTCTCTTCCCTCATTGCTGGCTAGGTGCAAATATTTCTGCAGAGAACTGCAAGGCCTATGGAAAGAGCACCATGCTGTGCTTAGTCGCTCAGTTGTGTCCAACTCTATGAGACCAGTGGACTGTAGCCCGCCAGGCTCCTCTGTCCATAGGATTCTCTGGGCAAGAATACTGCAGTGGACTGCCATGCCCTCCTCCAGGGGATCTTCCCCACCCAGGGATCAAACCTTGGTCTCTCGCATTGCAGGCAGATTCTTTACCTTCTGAGCCACCAGGGAAACCCAAGGGAAGAGCAGGCCCCCCTCAACTCCAGATGGAAGGAGCCTGAGATCCCCGGATTGACTGTGTAGAGCAGAGTCCTGACCACTGACCCACACCGGACTGTGATGTGAGGGGAGGATCAACCTTTACAATTTTAAGTCATTGAGATTCTGGGGTGGTCTGTTATAGCAGTTAGCCTGCCTGACTAATGTAACAAGTAACTCCTTTAATTCAAACAGACAGACCTGTTCCTTCTCCTATTCCAAAAGTACCAATTCATCAACCCCTCTTACATTTCTGACTAGTCCTTCAGCCCGTGACAGCTTTCTACCAGACCATTTCACAACCTCGGTGTAAAATCAACTTGATTTCCTAAAGACAAGGATCCAATTCATCTTCCATATGATAAACTTCGCTCAGTGAAGTGGATGGATCCTTTCCTTTGCGTTCTTTATCTAAGGCTTCAGCTACAACTGTGAAGGTGGCTCCTGGGTCTACAGAGACACGTGAGCGCTTTTGTATCACATATTGACTAATTATGTAGCCTCATGGCACTCAAGTTCTTTGGATCTCACTGTTTATGTCAAAGGAGAGGGGATTGGTTTCAATTAAAGTACTGAAATTCCATGATTCTTCAAGTCTGATTAGTCATAACCAGTTATCTCTTTGGATATGGTTTTTAACACAAACTTAAAAATTCCTCTGTGGAATGTAAGTATTTCTTTTTTTAATGGGTAGACTACTACCCTGAATTTATACTGTGTCACTTGTAGATATCCAAACTGGAATTAAGCTGATGACCCAAATTTCATCCATCTTGAGTTCTACTCTGTCTGCCCTAATTCTCTATATTCTTTCAGGATTCTGGTCTTGTTTGACCATCTTCACTTTCATATCATCACCATCAGGGGCATGCTCAACCATCATTAAGTAGTTAAGAGGTTTTAAAGGGAAATTTTACTAAAATAAAGCAATTGAGACATCAAAAATCACACATAAAATGCAATTACAAAAAAAGAGCCTTACTGAAAAAGTAGCTACCAACCAAAATGGATTCCGAACTTCAGTTTCCTCATCTGTACAATGGTGGGAGGCTATCAAATTATATAAGCAAACACTTATTGGGTTCTCAGCCCAACACCTGGCAAAGAATACGTAATCGATAAACATAAGCTGTAAATCCTTGCCTGAGCTGGTCACGGAAGTAGGGTCCCTGGCTCTTTGCAAAGCTGTGATTCCTGTGGATCTCTCCCAAACTCAAACCCATTTTGCACAGAAAGGATGACTGTGAAAACCCTAAATTTAGCAAATGACCAAGCAAGCCCATCCCTTTGCAACAGGTTTGCTTTGAAAGCTTAGCCATCACTCAGACTTCTCCATGGGAGGAACAGAATTTAATTCCCATCTTATACTTCCTGCTATTCCTAACGTAAGGACTTTTAGCAACACATTTCCCAAGAGAAATGAAGACATCTAGCAAATCCTAGTGGAACCCAATACAAATACAGCTGAAGCTAGAGGACATAGCCTTTTTTCTCCAAGGGCAGGGGTAGGGGAGGCTGACCCCTTAAGATCACTTTATAATATGCCTAAGTTCCTCATACATCCTTTCTCCCATAACAGAAAAACCAGAGGATGGGGGGGTCTCGCTTCACAAAACTCCACTGAGCTGGGCTCTGACAGCATACCTCTTTAAGAAGGCATTCCCGGGAATATCCCAGGAACTCTATCCACCCCCTCAGAAGAGCAGGCAATTGAGTTAGTGATGGTGACTCAGGCAGGCTTTTTAATCCTGATGTAAAGGAACCACCACCACCCTGGTGAGGGAAATAAAAAGGGAATCGAGGGGAAAAGGCCTCCACCACCGGATGACTCATGCCCTACCGTGTGACTCGCCTGGCACATTACTCTGTCACCAAGACATGGAGGAGAGGTTCATTAGTCACTTTAATGAAATTTTCAAAGAAAGGATTCTCCCTATAAATAATCATGAGCTTGAGTGTTTGTGTGTGAGCTTATGACTCACCTTTCTACCATGCCAGGCAGGACCAGCCGTGTCATCTGTGAAAGAGGAAAACAAAACATCCATGGTGACTGAGGATGCAGGCCGCCGAGAGTGAAGAGAACTTGCCACACAAACGAGGGGGATCACCGAGCTGCTTGCCACCTCTGCAGACAGCAGTTTGTTTTACAGACTTTGTATACTGGGTTGGCCAAAATTTCAATTGGGTTTTGCCATACCTTCTTATGGAAAAACCCGAATGAACTTTTTTTTTTTTTGATAGATAAGAGATGGGTTTATTTACAGAGAAACACACTCCACAGACACAGTATGGGCCATGCAGAAGGCAAGAGCGACCCTGGGGGAACACACTCCACAGAAGTCCGGGCCACCACAGAAGGCGACAGCGGCCCGGGCTGAACGTTTGCAAGAGTGCATAAAAAGGAACCCAAGGCAATTACTCGAGATAACACTGGAAACACTTTCAGTGAACCTGGCTAAAATTAGTCTTGCCTGAAATGTAATACTGGCATGGAGATCTTCAAATAAGTAAGGACTTATGGTGAAATCCATGTCTCCCAAAATACATTCTCAGTCAACGACATACATTACAAGAAATATCCTGCCTACCAAACTTACTTAAGCTTTCTAATCTTAACAGATCAAATAACTTTTTTCCTATCAAAAAACCTTTAGGGGAATGCCATAAAGTGACATGTAGGCAAATATTAAGTCTATCTTCACATGTATTTCTTCTCTTGCTCAAGCTAATTGTGAGTAAAATGCATCCTTAAAGAAAGTTGATATTATCTGTCATCTTAAGTAACCAACAATGAAAAAAGGGGCACCAGCATTTTTATTTTTTATTGGCCGAGCCAAGCAATATGCAGGCTCTTAGTTCCCTGACCAGGGCTTGAACCTTGACCCTCTGCCGTAGAGGCAGAGAGTCCTAACCGCTGGACTATCAAGGAATTCCATGGACACTTCATTTTTAAAGGACTTCATGACTGTTGCCTAAATATATATACTACGACGAGAGAAACTATTAATACTTCTAAACTCTGTTTTAAGATATTATTAACTCAGAAAAGTTAAGACATCCACTGGTTTAGTCAAGGCCACATCACAGTTAAGCACCTAAGTTGGAACATGAACTCTGGATTCCTGCATACCATCAGTTCGGGAAGAAACAAACGCTGTTTTGTTACAGAGAAGTTTGCATGCATGCCAGGCACAGGAATCTCAAACTTTCTATCTTGAATAACATTATGTCTTAATTAAAATAGCATTCTGACAAAGAGAGCATTCTTTTCCTAGAAACACTTCAAAGAAAGAAAACGCATCCAGACTTCACCAACATAGAACCTGCTCTGCAGAACTCTCAACTCAGAGGTCAGCTTTGGAGCTGCCGCATACACTTTTCCAGGAAGGATGTGAATTTGAACCGACACCGTGTCATAATAGGAGAACACACTGCCAACTTCTAAACAGACAATGTGGTGTCTTCAAAGCCTAGGGGGATTGTTTCACCAGAAGTATCTGATGTGGCCAAATCTTCCAGGTAAAAAAAAGGAGACACTGAAAAAAGCAGCATTGGCCAGAGCATCTCCAATCTTCCTCCTTCTGTAATGCTGTAATCTCATATAGTTCAGTTCAGCCGCTGAGTCTTGTTTGACTCTTTGAGACCCCATGGACTGCAGCACACCAGGCTTCCCTGTCCATCACTAACTCCTGGAGCTTGCTCAAACTCATGTCCATCGAGTCAGTGATGCCATCCAACCATTTCATCTTCTGTCATCCCCTTCTCCTCCTGCCTTCAATCTTTCCCAGCATCAGGGTCTTTTCCAGTGAGTCAGTTCTTCGCCTCAGGTGGCCAAAGTATTAGAGTTTCAGCTTCAGCATCAGTCCTTCCAATGAATATTCAGGACTGACTTCCTTTAGGGTGGATTGGTTGGATCTCCGTGCGGTCCAAGGGACTGCAATCTCATGAAAGGTGGTATATATAATGATCCTAGCACAGAAAGCTAGCCCAGAGTAGGCCCTGAAAGGAAACTGTGCCCCTTGTTGCCAGCATGTACTCTTCTTTAAGGACACAGCACCACTAAGTACCCAGGCCCCCCTTAAGCTTGCTGTGCTTGACAGTTGAGAGCAAAAAAAGGTAACACATTTTGAGGTCTTCCAGTTCAACTCACCACACAGAAGTTTCTGGACAGTTCCAGCAACATTGTCAAGTACCTCAACTGGGAGCTTCTTAGGGTAAAAGAACTGTTCTAAAAATTAGAGTTGCGTGATGACTGTAAGACTGTAAATTCACTAAAAACCATTCAACTATACACGTAAAATGAATGAATCGTAAAGTGTATAAATTATCCCTCAATAAAGCTGTTTTTTTTAAAGCAAATCTTAATAACCATATGGATAAGAGTTAAAGAAGTGGAATCACAAAATACATTTGGTGTTACTTTATCAAACACAAGAAATAAAAGAGCTCTCCAAACGCTCTATGCATATTAGCTCACGGACTGGAGCAAAACGAAGTAATAAAACGCATTCTTCCACTCAGTAGAGGGCATGTTAGTTTCTTGGATTGGGGCTGGGTGATGGGAACTCATGATGGAGTAAGAACACGGGTATTTATATAAATAAATCCTTACCAGACAGTGTTACGAGTGAGACAGTAGGGTTAAGGACAGAGGGCACCAACACTCAGGAGAGGGACTAGTTATGTCTGGGGAAACAGGCAGAGCTTCACAGATTACGGTTCAGTTACATTCTGAAAGAATAAATAAGAGTTCACTAGGTAGGAAAAATCTAACCAAGGGCATAGAATGTAAAACTTATACAATGTATGCTATAGAATTTATGCACTAAAAAAACTTTTTGTTGAATGGGTCAAGGATAGAAGTAAAAATAGTGTGCATGCCATTATATATGTCCTGCAATCTGCATATCACACTATGCCACAGACAGCTTCCCATGCTAATACAGGCAGACATCAGGCACGGTAACGGTTGTGGGGGGTGTTTCTTCGTAGGGATAGACTATACACATTTTTAGCAGTATCTGAACACATACTTTATTTAACACATTTCATCAGGGGACCATAATGCTTAGGCTCATGTATTGTAAGGAGGTTCCCAGCATTTTGTGAGGAGAAGTTGTTAAAAATTCCCCCAATGTCCTGAGATCCCCAAAAACAAGATGAGCAAGAAGACGACTGATAATAAAAAATGTTTTCACCCAGGGGTCAGGGTGTGTATATGCACACGTGCATTTGCGGTGAGGAGTGAAACTTGTTATGTGTGAAGCAGCGAAGTGGAGCGGACAGGGGGTGCAATTGACCACCTACCTTTCCTGCACAAAAGGAGAGGAGGAGGGATGGGATTTGCAGGCAGTGGTCAATCTGGAGAACTACCAGGGAAGTCTATAAGATCTGCTGTGGAGTCCTTTATTCTGACCAGGGATCTCAGTACCACTTGACTATTTAATGACTGGTTGTGCAGAGTTTTAAAGTTAAATTCAGTTTTTTTTTTTTTCTTTCCCCAAGACATAAATGTACACACTTAAATACAGTCCAAAAAGAAACAGCACTTTAAGCTGGGCTATTAAGGAAATACAAATGCATACTTTGGGAGCTATTTTTTTCCTTATACTGTGTGCATGTCATCTATGAAACGTCTCCTTTCTGAATGGTAAAAATTACCCAGGAAACGATCAGAGACAAAATAAAACCTTGTAAGATATTATCTTATTTACAAAATTATATCAACAGCATGCTAAACATTAAGTCAGTCCTGATGGTTGTTAATGTGCGGATAGCTTCAAAATATATTCACTTTTTCTCCCAGTTTCATTTGAGATATAATCTACATAACTTTTTTACATCATGAAAGTGAAGGAGGAGAGGGAAAAAAAGTGGCTTAAAATTCAGCATTCAAAAAAAGAAGATCATGGCCTCTGGTCCCACTACTTAATGGCAAATAGATGGGGAAACAGTGGAAACAGTGTCAGACTTTATTTTCTTGGGCTCCAAAATCACTGCAGATGGTGACTGTAGCCATGAAATTAAAAGACACTTGCTCCTTGGAAGAAAAGCTATGACAAACCCAGACAGCATATTAAAAAGCAGAGACATTACTTTGCCAACAAAAGTCCGTCTAGTCAAAGCTATGGGTTTTCCAGTAGTCATGTATGGATGTGAGAGTTGGACCATAAAGAAAGCTGAGCACCAAAGAATTGATGCTTTTAAACTGTGGTGTTGGAGAAGACTCTTGAGAGTCCCTTGGACAGCATGGAGATCAAACCAGTCAATCCTAAAGGAAATCAGTCCTGAATATTCATTGGAAGGACTGACGCTGAAGCTGAAACTCCAATACTTTGGCCACCTGATGCGAAGAGCTGACTCCTTGAAAAAGACCCTGATGCTGGGAAAGACTGAAGGCAGGAGGACAAGGGGACGACAGAGGATGAGATGGTTGGATAGCATCACCGACACGATGGACATGAGTTTGAGCAAGCTCTGAGAAGCCTGGTGTGCTGTAGTCTTGCAAAGAGTCGGACAAAACTGAGCGACTGAACTGAACTTAAGGTATACATCATAAAGAGATATGTATATATATTGTAAGATGATTACCACAATAAAGTTTAGTTAACATCAAAAATACAGAATACTTTACTATCTGTGTGTCATCCTTGCACAGGGGCCATGCTAATCTTCCCTGTATCATTTCAATTCAAGTATCTCTGCCTCTGAAATAAGTCCTTCTGTTCTTGTTATTCAGTCACTAAGTTGTGTCCGATACTGTGGACTGTAGCCCATCAGGCTCCTCTGTCCCTAGGATTTCCCAGGCAAGAATACTGGGATGGGAAGCTACTTCCTTCTCCATAGTCTTTATCCAAGTGAATTAAAACTCAAGAAGTTTTAATAACACAAAGGAAGAAGCAGTATTCTCAATGCTTGGCTATTAAAGGGCCAGAAATACTTGCTGCAATCCTCATTTGGACAAATGCTTCATCATCAAAGATGGAAATTCATGCATGAAAAGGTTAAATTCTTTTGTATTGGTCATTGGCTTCTCCTCTTAAATTCTGTTTCTAAATTATTTCTCCTTGACATAAAATAGAATATCTTCTAGGATCTGTCAGATATAACAACACTGAAAAGCCTAGGAAGAGTTAACCTGAAATCCACAAGCTTTTATAAGGCTGATTAATGCCTTCGTCTATACTTAAATTATCTTTCTTTCTACTCAGAATACACGTCATAATAAATTCAATTTCAAGCATTCTTTGTTGGGGTATGTGCATACAAATAATTCTTAATATTCTGTGTGTAAGTAGAGAGGCTTCACTACGTTAACATCAAATTAAATTCTCTTTAACGTCAAGTCTTACATAGGATATTTAAATTAAGCTATTAGTAGTCTCATTTTACTTTATATGCATCAATTGGTATCTTGATGGCTGGTTATTTATACCATATACCAAGTGTTTCTGTGAAATCTCACTATCTGAACTCCATCTCACAGCTTACAAGCTGTTTCTGGAGTTAACTCAATATGCTAATTTTAGGCCATCTGCAGGTGATAATTGCTGTACCAGGAAAAATTTTGTTCCTCTTAAGATACTGCTAAAATAAGGTTACCATAACTTGTAAGTTCAGTGGTTAAAAATATCAAAAATAGTAGTAAACATGACTTCTATACTTGTTTTCTTCTATGTTATTTCCAAAAGTATACAGCAGACAATATCAACTTAATTCTCTCCTCAAAAGTAAATAAAAGTCCTATAATAGCACCTCTATGACAATGGCAGCTTCAGATTCTTGCAGAAAAAAAACAAATGTTTCCTATTAATAGAGACATATTTTTTAGGGACAGTTTCATCAATCCTTATCACAAAAAAGTCCTAGAAGCCTAATTTGAATGGAGAAAGGCCAATACATGCTATTTCACACCAAGATATTATATCACTTTGCATGCAAGCCTGGCATAGTCTTCACCAATGATAGCTCAACTGAGAATTCCTCTTGGGGACACCACGTATTCTATTTCAAGAGTTATATATTTACTGCCACAGCTATGTATGTTCTGGCTGGGAAATAAGTAAGAGGCTGATGTAGCTCATACAAAAATCAAAATCAGTATTATTAGATCATTCAGTTGAGATAATCTGACTCAAAAATGCACTGGCTGACCTAGAAAGTCCTTTAAAATGTTATATTAAAATGTATCCATCTTAGTATTCTGAAATATTTCTTCTATTTTTGGCAACCACTTGCATTGTTTTTGCAATCAGAAGAGCCCCCACAACTAATGTCATTTCTAAAAGAAATTAACAAGAATAAATTTTTTTCTTTTTCACTTCTCTGGCATCAGTAATCAAGAATTTGTAGAAAGAATCTTATTTTATACTCAAAAGCCAATCCAAGTTTCCCACTTTTTTAGTTTGGTATGAAAACCAATGCCTACACAAGTGAATCATGCATATTATTTTACAAGCAAATTATTTTTATATCATGTAACCTCTTGTGTTTCATCATTTTTTTTTTTGGAGAGAACAGTATAAAGAAAACATTATTGCATAATGCTCAAAGAGATAACTAAAAACTCAAATGAAAAGATTAAAATTCAAAGACACTTTAGTTAAAATAAGAAAACAATATTGACACCTGTATCACCATTATATATAAATAGGAGGTAAAGTAACAACTTGCTCTAGAATCTGGGCAAAGCCCCAGGAATCCAGGCTTCTTGTACAGATAGTTAGGACTCCACAAATAGCCACTTTGTCCACTGCTGCCCTGCCCCCTACCCTAGAGAAACCTGCATGGAGTAAACAGGATCTGAATTCAAGCAACTGAAAAATGAACCCACACAAGTGAAAAGGAAATAGATACAAATGCCTTAAGCAAATTTTTAGTGGGAATCATTAACAATAACTTTTTAAAACCACAGTATAATAGTGCAAAGAATTACATAAAGTAACAATGGATGTGTAACAACGATGTTACACAATGCCTGTTTTGGAGAAATTCGGTGGTAACTCCACTGGAAGTCATCCTAGAATGACACAGCACACATTTCCTTTGATGAAATGTATAATTTGAGCTCTGGTACCAAGAATACAACTTAATTATAAATTCTTAGAATCTCATATATATGGCTAACAGAACACTTACCACGCAGGGGGTAAGAAGCTTAATGAGATTGGGTTTTTAGACGGCTTTGAGATCTGAGTATTATTTGCCTCTCCTCTACCAATGTTTAGGTTTTTGTGAAAGTCATCAGCCCTTCTTGTCAAAGTTATCAACCCTCTTTTGCCATTTCCCCCATCCCATATTACTGAACTTGAAATTCAACCCCATACTATAAAAAACAATACTTTTTCTTGGATAATAAATTCTGGTTTAATTTTTTTTTTTTTAATGACTTAACAAAAGAAAAAGAAAAGAACTTTGCAGAACAGAGAACTGGATGCCAACTAATAATGAAGAATGTAAAGTCATAATTTTTAAACTCTAAACAACAATGAAAATAAAAAGAACATATATACCATCACACACTGTTTTTCCAAGTTTGTTGTTCAGTCATTAAGTTGTGTCCGACTCTTTGTGACCCCATGGACTGCAGGTCACCAGGCTTCCCTGTCCTTCACTATCTCCTGGAATTTGCTCAAACTTATGTCCATTGAGTTGGTGATACTATTCAACCAATATACTGAGAGTGTCTATTACTGACCTTTTCTCCAAATCAGCTGACTTCTCCAAAAGTGACAGATTTGGAGGACAAAAGAAGCCCTAAGTTTCTCAGAGATTTTTATGCGTTCAGTCATTTATAATACGTTTCTCCTTTAATCAAGCTTTACTTGGAGCTACAAAGAACCTTGGAATCTCCAGCTACTCCCTCATTTTGTAAAGATGAAAACTGTGGAAAGAGTGGTGGTCCTGTACTGTGGCAAGCCCATTATTTTGTATTTCTGCCTGAAGCAGCCCATTACTCTGAGACTCTTAGGGATAAATATAATCCCCAACTTGGAAATTGTTAAGAGCTTAATGATACCTGCTTTCAAATGGATTTAAAGGCTCTAGATATTAACCTGGAATGTGTTTCTTCTGAAACCCTGGGCAGGGGCAGTGGTACGAAGCATACTCTCCTTCCTACAATTGATTAATTTCCTGTTGTGTTAACTTTAATTCTTGGGGCAGAGTCGGAGGATAACTTCTTAGCATAATCCCTAAATTAAACCCCACTAGATTGCTAAACAGACTTTGCTGGTGGCTAAGACGGTAAAGCATCTGCCTACAATGCGGGAGAGCTGGGTTCGATCCCTGGGTCAGGAAGATCCCCTGGAGAAGGAAATGGCAACCCACTCCAGTACTCTTGCCCGGAAAATCCCATGGATAGAGGAGCGTGGTGGGCTACAGTCCATGGGGTCGCAAAGAGTCAAGACACAACTGAGCGACTTCACTTCACTTCAGACTGCTGAACAGTCTCCCGATGGATTTCCAAGTTAATAGAGGGCTCCCCCTACTGGTACTATGTGACATACCAGAGGCAAATACATGTTTTTTTAAAAAGTAAACAAATACTTTTCTTGTGTGTTTTCATCTGTCCATCCATCCAAACACTGATTACCATTATCTACTCCATGGGCAGGACATAGCATCATGGCTAAAGTGATATACAGTGAATATATAGTTGTATCATGAGAAAAAAAAATTGGCTTTTCAAAAGCAGGCACAGGGTCTCATATTCCAAGTGATTTAATTTCAAACAATCATAGGGATGGAAGAGATGGATTTAAGTCAAAGACATTCCAATTCTTCAAGTCGTCCAAGCAAGCAACGATTCAGTCTGAGTAGGTTGAATGCTTGGAGTTACTGAACAGGGGGGAACCATGAACTCAAATGCCTGAAAGGGCCAAGTGGGTGACAGAACAGTGTGGTGGGCCAGACAACAGGGGCTAGTGGGGACTGTGGTGATCTGGAGAGTGAAGGCCCAACTACTGAGCACGCTCCGCTGTCATTCAGCTCTGATCACTCGCTGCCAAGCAGCAGTTCAGGTCGGTGTCACCCTCCTTTCAAAATTTTCCCAAGAGAAGCTAGAAAGCTGGGAAGTGTCCTGATTTTGAACACACTGCTGGAGCCAACCAAAATATATTAGTAGCCCATGTCCAGCCCACAGACTATGCATTTGTAACCTCTGACCCAGAATCAGAAGGAACTCACCTTCCACCCACTCCCCCTATGGCAGATCCAAAGCTTAGGAAGTTCTCACAGCTCATTTCAGGGTAAATATCAACAACCGATCTAAGGCCAACCTTGCAGAGCTCCACAAAATAAGTGTGATCCTTATTTCTAAAGGACGAGAATTTTCTGTTTTTAAATTTATTCACTGATTTATTCAAAAAGCATTTGCTGTACACCTGCCATATGTGAGAGCTAGAGCTGGGAAATGGCAGAGAGCGAAAAGGACCCGGTCCCAGACCTTACAACCTCTAGAGACACTCAACGAAGAGTGAAATGCTAAGGGAAAGGGAAACACACAGCGTGCAATGAAATAGCACAGCTGAGAGACTTCATCGAGCCTGGCAGGCTCCCTGCCCCTTCCCCACCACTAAGTGTGTAACGCTTTAGCTGAGAACTGAAGAGTGAGGGAAATTAGTAAAGCGGGAGACAAGGGAGTCTTCTATGCAGAGGGCCCAGCCCGAGGAGACGCTGGACTGAGACTAGTTCAAGAGACTGAGCGCAGCACTTGGAGGAGAGAGACCTCCTCCTGCAAAGGGAGACATGCTGCTGCTGCTGCTAAGTCGCTTCAGTCGTGTCCGACTCCGTGCGACCCCATAGATGGCAGCCCACCAGGCTGCCCCGTCCCTGGGATTCTCCAGGCAAGGGAGACGTGGGGAGGAGCCAAATCAACATAGGCCCTTCCCAGCAAGTCACGTTAAAGGTTCTGGACTTGAGGGAAAGAAGTCACGGAGGGGTTTAACTGTGGTGTGATACGACCCAGAGTACAATAAAAACACTTTGGCTGGAGCACGGAGACTGGACTGGAGAAAGATAAGCTGGCTGGTTAGGCTACTTAAGTGGTTCTCACTAAGAAATGTAAGGTGCTTGGAATCTGGAATGAATAACTGTGTGAGTTGATTTGCAAAACAGTTAGGAGGCTGAGCTAACTGGCCTTAGAGTGAGAGAGAGAGAGAGAGAGAGAGAGTGTGTGTGTGTGTGTATGTGTGTGATGTCTGGAAGAAATCATTGGGTGAGCTGATTTACAAAACAGTTAGGAGGTTGAGCTAACTGGCCTTGATTGTGTGTGCGTGTGATGTCATCCTTCCCTTCTCCACGCTAAACATCTCTACTTCTTTCAGCTACTCCACTTTGGCTGATTATCTGATGAAGGAAGAATTAAATTTTGATCCCCTGCTCTTCTTCCCTGTTTCCAAATAAAACAAGACTGAGTGGTACTTCACTGTAACTGGAAATTGTTAATAAATTTTACCTTGGATCCCCACCCACCTATTTCCCTGCTCTGAGAAAGGTAATAAAGAAAGTAGAACATCCCTTGTATTTGTCAGAATGATAGTGTGGAAATTTCCTGAGGGATCTGACTATAGGTAGGACCACTCCCTATCGTCCAGCATATTCACCAAGCCCAGTAGCAGCTTCAGGGCCCAGCACCTTCAGAAGGGATGGCTTTCGCATTCTTAGATAAGCTATGGAAAGGGCTTGGGCTGTGTTCATTTAAAAAGGAGTGAAGAGTCTATGGTGTCCTTGAGGTTCTTATACTGTCATTAAAGGAATCAAAGAACCATCAGGCCTGGAGAAGGAAGGCAATTTTCAGTTTGGCAGATGTTACAAGTGATCTCAAATCAGTGACAAACAGCACGGAGAAGGTCCATTTCGGAACTAGTCTTTGGATTTGGTGCTGAGTGTGCTACCTGATTGAAAGTGGACTGGGATCGATATATACCTGCTTCTGGAGTTGTGGCGTGTTCCCCCTTTTCTATGATTTCTCTAATAATAACCAATAGCAATACCACAATTTCACCTGCAAACTCTCAGTATTCCGAGATGGAAACTTCTTCCAGGCATAGTGAAGTAAAAGTCGCTCAGTCGTGTCCAACTCTTTGCGACCCCATGGACTGTAGGCTGCCCAGCTCCTCTATCCAAAAGATTCTCCAGGCAAGAATAATGGAGCGGGTAGCTGTCCCCCTTCTCCAGGGGACCCTTGCCAACCCAGGGATTGAAACCAGGTCTCCTGCATTGTAGGTGGATTCTTTACCGTCTGAGCCACCAGGGAAGCCCATCCAGGCATAAAACCCAAACTACTGTAGAAGTGTGTGGCTTAATATCTGGAGGTTTAATTATCTCTAAACTCTTACCATTTCTGGTCTGAAGGTCATTGATCTTGAGGAGAAATGAGCCTTAAAAACCTTAGATTTTAGTCACAGAACATGTGAAATCACAAGAAAGCCCTGGCCAGGAGGACCTTTCTTCCAGTTGAAGGCTGATCTACTGGCCGTATCAGTCACCTTCATGCACAGTTTTCACACCATTGCTCTCCTGACCTTGGCACTTACCTGCTTTGCAGGGAATAAGAACAAGACTGAATGTAACCCTGAAGGTACTAACAGCAAAACTACAAAGCAGGCAACAAGGCTTCTAAATACCTCTTGGATTACCTCAACTAAGGGAAAGCCCAGTTAAGCAAGTCACTAAGAGAGAAAAAAAAGGAATAATTCTAAATTATTGAATAAGATGTAAAGTGAAATGGTCAGATGGGACTGGAGGGGTCTAGAGTCACCGCTATTTTTGTTAACATTTCTTCCTTCATATTCTGTGGACCACTCATCACCACTTCATCTGGTGATGACCTGTAAATCCTTTGGCCAGGATATTGCAGTTTTATTATTCCTCTGTTGGAATGGGGGACTTCGATGATTTTTTATCATCATGTGACCTATTGATACAGGGACAGGAAGCACCGACCAGGCACTAATCCTGAAATGTCAAGCCAGGTCATTCAATGGTCTGGTACAGCACAAGACTTCCAACCAGATGCTGGGCCCTGCCCGCAAATATCTCCAAATTAGGGGCACAAACCCAAGGTCACAGGGCAAGCTCATCTCTCCAACCTTTCCTGGCATGCTTCTCAGCCAGTCAGCTCCTAGCATATGGTTTGCTGAGGAGATAAAACTTGAACCAACCCTGATGGACAGAAGATGTCATTCTCTTTCATATATAAGCCTTTTTCAACACACTAATTAAGGCATTAGGCCATCGACATCCATGCCCTGGGTCCCCTGATGTCCAACCACCAGAAAACCTTATAAGATTCTAGACCAATTTTCATCTCCCTCTAAGTTAACCTGGAGCTGCAAACAGCCTCTGTTACTGAAAATGTAGTCCTGGACCTGCAACATAACCCAGTCAACTGAAGGACAACAGAAATAATTCATCAAAATGCACTACAGGGCAAATCACAGCAGCACGAAAGAACACTAAACCTGGGAGCTTCAGACACATGACTCCATCCAGGTGAACGCTCCTTCTCAGTATAAACAAGATCAAAACACGCCTTTAAATACACACTGCCATGCCACTCTGCCACTAGAATTGTCTTTCTAAAATGTACACCGGATCACACCTTATTTCTACTTTAAGGCTCTCTGCCCTCTTGAGCACAGCACTCGAGGACCTGAACAATCATGTCCTAACTTACTTTCCTGGCCTCTGGTAAGCCACTGCACACAACTCACCTCCCGCTGTTTGAGTCAAACTATTGCCATACTTGAATAGTCAGTCAAATGTGCTACAAACGACCCAGATCCTGCCTACGGTACAATGAAAACTGATTGGCTGTCCTGTAGATGGTACTAATTCCATGATAAATAAATCAAGCATTTTGAACTGTTTTTCCACTAAAAGCACCCATCACAGACAGGAAAATATATATTTACATGAAAGATAAAATATTCTTCATTCTTTGGCTGAATGAAGAAGCATTTCTGAATAACAAGCTCCCTTAGTGCTTTGCAAATGGGATTTGACTTGCAAAAAGAGGTTAACAGACAAAATTTTAAAGCATATACCCATCTCTTCTGCTGGTGATACTTCTCATCAGTATGGCTCACAATATGATAGGGGATGATGTTTAGTAAGTTGGGCGTTTGTCTCCACTGACTCCTTTCATGGGAAAAACCGTCTATGCCCATGGAAAAAAAGAAAGTGGAAGAAGAACAATGGAGAGGTGGGAGGAGCATTTTATCATCTGTCAAGATACCAGGACTGATGTCTTGCTATTATTTCATCATTATGGTAAAGAAAACTGAGGATCCTTTCCAGTGCGGTGGACTGGTGGTGCTTCATCCACGCTTCCGGCCCCTGCACCACTCATCTGTAAGCAGGGCCGTGAGGCGACCACCACCAGTACATGCTCATCGGTGGTTAAATGCTGCTCAACCACAGAGCACAGCAAGCTGACCGGTTCTCAGAGATCAAGGTCAGGACCTTGGCCTTTTTATCACTACTACTCTGCAGACTGCCAGTCCAAAGTGTATGCTTTGGGAGACAGAGGCTGCCAGGGTTTGTTTTTTTTTGCACAATTTTTTTTCCTCTTACATTGGAGTATAATTGTTTTACAATGCTGTGTTACTTTCCGCAGGGCAATGCGGTGAATCAGCTACATGTATACATATATCCCCTCTCTTGTTGGACCTCCCTCCTCTCCCCGGGCCCTGTCATCCCACCCATCTAGGTCATCGCAGAGCGTCACAGGTAGGTCATCGTATAGCTCGCTGCGCTATATGGCAGCTTCCCACTACCTGTTTTACAGCTGGTAGTGTGGTTAAGTTAAACCGAGTCTCCCACTTCGGCCCACCCTCCCCATCCCCCACCGTGTCCACACGTCTGTGCTCTTCAACTGTGTCTCAATCCCTGCTCGGGAACTAGGTTCACCTGTACCATTTTTCTAGATTCCACACGCATGTGGTTAATATATGATACTTGTTTTTCTCTTTCCGACTTACTTCAGTCTGTATGGAGATTGTGGGAGAAGATACTAATTAATGGATATAGAGCAAAAACTTTACACTGTTTCTCTGACAGAGGAATTAAAATGACCAGGAGACTAATGTGGAGCTAGCACTAACAATTCTATGAAATACAATTTAAAAACACTTCAACATGTTTTTCATCATTACTTCATTATGATATATTATGAAACACATGTACATAATATAACTCATTATTTTTTAAAACTAATTTATTTAATTGGAGGCTAATTACTTTCCAATATTGTAGTGGTTTTTGCCATACGTTGACATGAATCAGCCATGGGTGTACATGTGTTCCTTATCCTGACCCTCCCTCCCACCTCCCTCCACATCCCATCCCTCAGGGTCATCCCAATGCACTGGCCCTGAGCACCCTATCTCATGCATCGAACCTGGACTGGCAATCCATTCCATGTATGGTAATATACATGTTTCAATGCTATTCTCTCAAATCATCCCACCCTCGCTTTCTCCCACAGAGTCCAAAAGTCTGTTCTTTATATCTGTGTCTCTTTTGCTGTCTCGCATATAGGGTCATCGTTACCATCTTTCTAAATTCCATATATATGCGTTAATATACTGTATTGGTGTTTTTCCTTCTAACTTGCTTCACTCTGTATAATAGGCTCCAGTTTCACCCACCTCATTAGAACTGATTCAAATGCATTCTTTTTAATAGCTGAGTAATATTCCATTCTGTATATGTACCACAGCTTTCTTATCCATTCGTCTGCTGATGGACACCTAGGTTGCTTCCACGTCCTAACTATTGTAAACAGTGTTGCGATGAACATTGGGATACACGTGTGTCTTTCACTTCTGGTTTCCTCAGTCTGTATGCCCAGCAGTGGGATTGCTGGGTCATATGGCAGTTCTATTTCCAGTTTTTTTAAGGAATCGCCACACTGTTCACCATAGTGAGTGTACTAGTTTGCATTCCCACCAACAGTGTAAGAGGGTTCCCTTTTCTCCACACCCTCTCCAGCATTTACTGTTTGTAGAGTTTTTGATAGCAGCCATTTTGGCTGGCATGAGATGGTACCTCATTGTGGTTTTGACTTGCATTTCTCTGATAATGAGTGATGTTGAGCATCTTTTCATGTGTTTGTTAGCCATCTGTACGTCTTCTTTGGAGAAATGTCTGTTTAGTTCTTTGGCCCATTTTTTGATTGAGTCATTTATTTTTCTGGAATTAGGCTGTAGGAGCTGCTTGTATATTTTTGAGATTAATTCTTTGTCAGTTGCTTCATTTGCTATTATTTTCTCCCATTTTAAAGGCTGTCTTTTCACCTTGCTTTTAGTTTCCTTCATTGGGCAAAAGCTTTTAAATTTAATTAAGTCCCATTTGTTTATTTTTGCTTTTATTTCCATTGCTCTAGGAGGTGGGTCATAGATGATCCTGCTGTGATTTATGTCAGAGTGTTTTGCCTATGTTTTTCCTCTAGGAGTTTTATAGTTTCCGGTCTTACATTTAGATCTTTAATTCATTTTGAGTTCATTTTTGTGTATAGTGTTAGAAAGTGTTCTGGTTTTATTCTTTTACAAGTGGTTGACCAGTTTTCCCAGCACCACTTGTTAAAGAGATTGTCTTTAATCCATTGTATATTCTTGCCTCCTTTGTCAAAGATAAGGTGTCCATAGGTGTGTGGGTTTATCTAGGCTTTCTATTTTGTTCCATTGATCTATATTTCTGTCTTTGTGGCAGTACCATACTGTCTTGATGACTGTGGCTTTGTAGTATAGCCTGAAGTCAGGCAGGTCGATTCCTCCAGTTCCATTCTTCTTTCTCGAGGTTGCTTTGGCTATTTGAGGTTTTTTGTATTTCCATACAAATTGTGAAATTCTTTGTTCTAGTTCTCTGAAAAATACCATTGGTAGCTTGATAGGGATCGCATTGAATCTACAGATTGCTTTGGGTAGTATACTCATTTTCACTATATTGATTCTTCTGATCCATGAACATGGTATATTTCTCCATCTATTTCTGTCATCTTTGATTTCTTTCGTCAGTGTTTTATAGTTTTCTATATATAGGTTTTTTGTTTCTTTAGATTTATCCAAAGTATTTTATTCTTTTCATTGCAATGGTGAATGGAATTGTTTCCCTTAATTTCTCTGTTTTCCCATTGTTAGTGTATAGGAATGCAAGGGATTTCTGTGTGTTAATTTTATATCCTGCAACTTTACTATATTCATTGACTAGCTCTAGTAATTTTCTGGTGGAGTCTTTAGGGTTTTCTATGTAGAGGATCATGTCATCTACAAAC
Organism: Redunca redunca; assembly: GCA_006410935.1. Taxonomy (NCBI): domain Eukaryota; kingdom Metazoa; phylum Chordata; class Mammalia; order Artiodactyla; family Bovidae; genus Redunca; species Redunca redunca. The sequence goes on from SJYQ01005103.1 coordinate 167,182, forward strand.
AGTGAGAGTTTTACTTCTTCTTTTCCAATCTGGATTCTATTTATTTTTCTTCTCTGATTGCTGTGGCTAAAACTTCCAAAACTATGCTGAATAGTAGTGGTGAGAGTGAGCACCCTTGTCTTGTTCCTGACTTTAGAGGAAATGCTTTCAATTTTTCACCATTGAGGATAATGTTTGCTGTGGGATTATCATATATGGCTTTTATTATGTTGAGGTATGTTCCTTCTATGCCTGCTTTCTGGAGGGTTTTTTATCATAAATGGATGTTGAATTTTGTCAAAGGCTTTCTTTGCTTCTACTGAGAAAATCATATGGGTTTTATCTTTCAATTTGTTAATGTGGTGTATCACATTGATTGATTTGCAAATATGGAAAGAATCCTTGCATCTCTGGGATAAAGCCCACTTGGTCATGATGTATGATCTTTTTAATGTGTTGTTGGATTCTGTTTGCTAGAATTTTGTTAAGGATCTTTACATCTATGTTGATCAGTGATATTGGCTTGTAGTTTTATTTTTTTGTGGCATCTTTGTCTGGTTTTGGTACTAGAGTGATGGTGGCCTCATAGAATGATTTTGGAAGTTTACCTTCTTATGCAATTTTATGGAAGAGTTTGAGTAGGATAGGTGTTAGCGCTTCTCTAAATTTTTGATAGAATTCACCTGTGAAGCCATCTGGTCCTGGGCTTTTGTTCATTGGAAGATTTTTGATTACAGTTTCAATGTCTGTGCTTATGATGGGTCTGATAAGATTTTCTATTTCTTCCTGGTTCAGTTTTGGAAGGTTATACTTTTCTAAGAATTTGTCCATTTCTTCCATGTTGTCCATTTCAGTGGCATATAGTTGCTGAGAGTAGTCTCTTATGATCCTTTGTGTTTCTGTGCTGTCTGTTGTGATTTCTCCATTTTCACTTCTAATTTTGTTGATTTGATTCTTCTCCCTTTTTTTCTTGATGAATCTGGCTAATGGTTTATCTATTTATCTTCTCAAAGAACCAGCTGTTTTGTTGATTTTTGCTATAGTCTCCTTTGTTTCTTTCTCATTTATTTCTGCCCTAATTTTTATGATTTCTTTCCTTCTACTAACCCTGGGGTTCTTCTTTTCTTCTTTTTCTAGGTGTAAAGTTAGGTTTTTCTTTTTTCCTTTCTGCTTCATTTACTTCCACCATTCTATCTTCCACCTCACTTATCCTCTCTTATCCTCCATTATTCTACTGTTGGTTCCCTCCAGAGTGCTTTTGATCTCAGTTATAGCATTATGCATTATTGACTCTTTTTTAATTTTTTCTAGGTCCCTGTTAGACATTTCTTGCATCTTCTCAATTCTTGTCTTCAGTCTATTCATCTGTAACTCCATTTTGTTTTCACAATTTTGGATCATCTTTACTATCATTATTCTGAGTTCTTTTTCAGGTAAACTCCCTATCTCCTCCTATTTTGTTTCATTTGGTGGGCATTTATCATGTTCCTTTACCTGCTGAATATTTCTCTGCCTTTTCCTTTTGTTTAGATTGCTGTGTTTGGGGTGGCTCTTCTGTATGCTGGAAGTTTGTGGTTCCTCTTTACTGTGGAGGTTCCTCTCTGTGGGTGGGGTTGGATGAGTGGTTTGTCAAGGTTTCCTGATTAGGGAAGCTTGTGTTGGTGTTCTGGTGGGTGGAGCTTAGTCACTTTTCTATGGAGTGTCAAGCAGTGAGTTTTGAGGTGTCTTTGGGTTTTGACTTTTGGCTGCCTGAATTTTAATGCTCAGGGTTATGTTCCTATGTTGCTAGGGAATTAGCGTGGTATGTCTTGCTCTGAAACTTGTTGGCTCTTGGGTGGAGCTTGGTTTCAGTGTAGGTATGGAGGCTTTTGGATGAGCTCTTGTCAATTAATGTTCCCTGGAGTCAGGAGTTTTCTGGTGTTCTCAAGTTTTGGATTTAAGCCTCCTGCCTCTGACTTTCAGTCTTTTTCTTATAGTAGCCTCAAGACTTCTCCATCCATACAGCACCAATGAGAAAACATCTAGGTTAATGGTGAAAAGATTCTCCACAGTGAGGGACACCCAGAGAGGTTTGCAGAGTTGCATGGAGAAGAGAAGAGGAAGGAGGGAGATAGAGGTAACCAGGAGAAGAGGGGGAATCAAAAGGGGAGAAAGCAATTTAGCCAGTAATCAATTCCCTATGTGCTCTCCACAGTCTGTAACACTCAGAGAGGTTCAGAGAACTACACAGAGAAGAGAAGAGAGAGGCAGGAGATAGACGTGACCAGGAGGAGAAGAGGGGTAGTCAAAAGGAGAGAGAAAAATCTAGCCAGTAATCAGTTCCCTAAGTGTTGTCCACAGCGTGGAACACCCAGAGAGATTCACAGAGTTAAGCAGAGAAGAAAAGGGGTAGGGAGGAGATAGAGGTGACCTGGGGAAGAAAAAGGAGAGTCAAAAGGGGAGAGAGAAATCAAGCCAGTAATCACACCCATAAGTAAAAATAGGTACTGAAGATTAGATTCTTTAAAGTACAAAATTGATAACAAATACCAAAAGGCAAAGATTAAAAATCTAGAGGTTAGACTTTCAAAAATATAATATTAAAAATACAAAACAAAATCACAAAAATTATAAAATATATATATGAAATTCATTTTAAAAATAGGGTCTTTTTTGCAAGGTAATAGTAGGCTATAAAAATGAAAATTAAAGGAGTAATAAAGAACTTAAAAATAAAAAAATTAAAAGAATTAAAAAATAATAGATACATCTAGGAATTTCTCTGGAGCTGTTGAGGGCAGGGTAGGGTAAGTTCAGTTTCAGATAGTTCCTTGTTCCAGCTTATACTTCTTCTCAAGGTCTATAGGCCCCTTCCAATGCTTAAAATGCTAACCACAGGGTTTTAATCTGTTGCACCTGTCACTTCCAAAGTGGTTCCCTCTTCCTTGTTCATTTTGGCTTCCTCTGTTTGCAAGTCTCATCAGTGTCTAATTTCTGCCCTGACACAACGAGGCAAAGGTGGTCACTTATTTAGGCTCACTTGTTCAGTTGTGCTGTGGGGAGGGAGGGACACTGCAAACAAGTATCACTGGCGTGTGTAGGGAGTGCTCGCAGTGTATGGACCACACTAGGTTTGCCCCAGCTCACCATGCATGTGCTTTCCCGGTCCACATTGCTCAGGCTCCAGGTTGCTCTGCAGGGGAACTGTCCAAAGCAGGCCCTGGCTTTTGTGCACTTCCCAGGTCTAAACTGCTCAGGTTCAGGTTCTTGGGTACTCCACAAAGGCACAGATTTAGCTGCGCATGCGTTTTGTGCCCTTCCCAGGTCCGAGCAGCTCAGGCGACCAGGTGCTTGGCGAGCATACTGTCCCAGGTGGTCTGTGCATCTTATCACCTCTCCGGTCCAAGCTGCTCAGTCTCCCGGGTGTGTTGCAAGAGCACCATCTCAGGTGTGCTGTGTGTGTCCTCTGGGAAGCTGCTCTCTGGCTGTGACCTTCCTGGCAGATGTCAACCGTCCAGGATCCCAGGAAGACTTGGTTAGCAACTGGGAGCCTGCTCACAGTTTGGTGGAGGATGCCATCTCTGGGGCTGAGATTGCCCCTCGCCTTCTGGCTTTGGCTGTCACCTGCCTGCTTCTCTGCCTCTGGGTGGGCGGGAGGTGCTGGTCTGCAGCTGGCTAGCTCTCCTCTGGTATTCACTCAGTCCTTTGTTCTGTGAGAAGGCCAGGCTGGACCTTGGGTTAGAGCTTTTCACAGGAAAGTTCTCTCTCTCTTTTTTTTTCTTTCTGGTTATCCCACAGTTTGGGTTGCTATCTCATGTTAGCTCCCTCAGATTGTCCTCAGGGCATTCAGGCCCAGTTCTCACCCTAAGCATGCCACCCATGCCTCCCTGTTCAGCCCCCACTCGCTGGTGGCAGATGCAAGCATCTGGGCTACTTCTCTGCTGGGAGTTGCTGTTAGGCACATATTCTATGGGTTTTTTTTTTTTTTTTTCCTCCCAGTTATGTTGTCCTCTGAGATTCCAAAACTCTCCACAGACCCGCCAGTGAGAGTGTTTCCTGGTGTTTGGAAACTTCTCCTCCTTCAAGACTCCCTCCCCGGGATGGTCTCCATCCCTAACTCCTTCGTCTCTCTTTTTGTCTTTTATATTTTGTCTTACCTTCTTCTGAAGAGAATGGGCTGCCTTTCTGGGGGCCTGGTGTCCTCTGCCAGTGTTCAGAAGTTGTTCTGTGGAAGTTGCTCAGCATTCAAATGCTCTTTTGATCTTCTGAATTTGTGGGGGAGAAAATGGTCTCCCTGTCCTATTGCTCTGCCATCTTTGACCACCTCTCCAACACGCATTATTTTTTAACTCTCATTATTTGTGAGCATTTGGCCAAATATATTAGAAGGGATTATCAAAACCACAGTACACAGTCATTTCAAAAGGCAAAAACCATAAAACAAATTATAGACCACAAGTGATCTTAATTTTGATCAAAAAATTTGCTTGCTAAAAAAGTAACAGCTGCATACATTTACTCAAAATCTTCACCACTTCTGAGTTTAACAAAGTAATAGAAACAGTTTTTTAGAGCCTTTAGTATGCTCTGGGCACTATTCTAAGAGATTTACACATATTACCTTGTTTAATTCCCAAAACAACTCTGTAAGGTAAAGAGAATTATCCTCCTCAATTTATAGATGAAAAACTGAAGCACAGAGGGTAAGTAATTCACTCAAAGGCTGTATTACTAGTAAATGATGTAGTTATTTAATTAACTTGAAACCTTACACAGATTATTGAAGAATGATTACATTTACATAGCATGCCAAGGGAAATACCTTTAAGACTATACAGATATATGCACATTAACCATGTTTTACAAGCATTAATTTTGTGCACGTGTGTCTTGAGCCAAAGCTACTCACAGATCCACTTGTTTGTAGTTTGCCTCACACTGAATCTTACTTGAGAAAAAATCTTGGTTAACCACAACAAAAAAGATGGAGCAACTATTTGTTTTATAAAATTATTTGTCATCTTACAATGTAATTCATTTGAGGTGCCTTTAGGTAACAAGCTGTCAGATGTCACATGGTGTGCCTGCATCAACGACGTGGCTTTCTTTTTGGTAGACCTGCTTTACCTGAATCAACTATATTGCTAAAAATCACATAAAGACTAAATTAACTACACGCTTTAAAAGCAACATATACATTATACAGGGAGAAGCACAGCTATCCATATATGAAAAGTTGAACAAGGCATAATAAGATTTTAGGGTCTCTGAACTTGGAATAAGATTTTAGGGTCCTTGAATTTGAAATCAACTGTGTAAGGGTTATGATTTCTCAGGACATGAAGACCCAAGGAGAACTTTTCTTTAAATATTCACAATTAAAAAAAAAGACTATGCCATATATATAATTACATTCTTATTTATATTTATCTGGTCAGTCCAAATAGTTTTGAGCTTTTTTTTTTTTTGGTTTTCTTAAATTAGTATATGAGTTAATGAAAATATCAATAATTTTGCTGTTCCATCAGTTCAAATTTAAACTACCTGATATTACGTATGGAAATTCTGCCTTAAGCAGTATTTTCTGCTGGTCTGGTATGTATAATCAAGGTATGCTATCTCATTGTAGTTACTGTTAAAATAAAAGGGGAAATGGAAATTTTCTGGTGGTCCAGTGGTTAGGACTCCAAGCTTCCACTACAGGGGGCACATGTTCGATCCCAGATTGGGAAAATAAGATTCCTCATCCTAAGAGAGGTACGGAGGGATGGTTCTGAGATGCTCATACTTGCTTGCTATTCTTCCTTTTAGCATATATTAGCTGTGGTGTCTTTTGTTGGCATATACAAGTGACATGGCTATAATGCATGTCTAGCAACTAGAAATGAGAGTAATTTTCATGTGTGGCTAATAAAAATTATACTCATTACTCTGGGGTCCCACATACAATGCTTTTCCACAACATTTAGCTCATCAGCTTACGTGGACCACAGGAGATATGGACTGGAAACAGTAGATTAGCAATGAATTATTCATAGGTGAAAGCTTTGTAAAAGAAATCAATCTTTAGCCTAAGTTAGACTGCATATTCCCAGGACTCACTATGTTTCTGTAGAAGTGTTTGTATGTAAGAGGCATTTAATAAATGTTCAGCTGCTAAAAAGGAGAACTATATAGATATCTGTTTGGTAATTAGTTCTTTCTACTTCCTGAAAATGTGAGGAAATAAATTGCTTTCATCTGGAATACTACTTGAATCAAAATAAGAGCTGACTGAAGTGAACAAACTCAGTGTTTTTAAATAGAAAGATCCAGAAAAAGGTGACATATTTATAAAGAAGCTATTTATAAAGATGACATATTTATTATAAGTTTCCTTACCTTGCAAACAGAAAGGACATTAACATTTATCAGTTTCTTGATGGTCTGCAAAAGAAATATTGATCATTTTATATAGATTTGATCATGGAAGTGACCATACTATATATAAATAGATAGAGATATATAAATAATCCAGAGATGCATTCAAAGTTTCCCCAGATACAGTATAGACCTTAGAAACTGACAGGATTTGGGGTAAAGAAGCAGCTTATATTTTACTCTCAGTATTACAGTATTTTTCAGCTAAATGCAGCAATTCATGCTAGTATACAAAATCCAAAGTATACATACAAGTGAAATCTGCAAGCGAAAAAACCACACTAAACCTAAAATAAATATGCAATTTCCTCTCTGCTAACAAGGAAAGAAGAAACTATTGAATCTAATATTCTCAACAATTTTTAAAATTTTACATATTCTTTCAATAATATGTTTTCTAGTTTTTATTAAAGAATTAGACATGCATCAAGCACATAGCTTTCATTTTGGTAGAGCTAGTTTTACCTGAATCCACTATATTGCTGTATATTATTAACACCATTATGGCTTTTAAATTGATGTTTAGAATCCTGATACTTAAACAGAGCTGCTTTGATGCATTAAAAATGATAATAATAAAACTGGAGCTATTATTGAACCTAGCATTGTGCAGATGAGATGATAAATATTTTCTCATTTAATCCTTCTAACATCTCTGTAAAGCTGCCTATATTATAGACAAGGAAATGGAGACTAAGGATGGTTGGGTCATTCCCTGGGGAGCTCAGGTAGAAGTTCCCCAGGGAATGACCTGAGTAGAAGGACCAGGGTATGAATCTCGGCTGTTAAGACTCCAGAGCTCAGACTCCATATTGCCTCACCCATGCCTGCACGCATTCTTTCTATGACCACAATCTACAAAAAACAACTTACATTGTCCAAGTCAGGAACATCCAAAAAGTATTCTGGATACTCATATGACATTCCCACATTGTTCACTGAAATAAAACAAGATCATTAGCTAGCTACTATACATTTTGTAGATTTGACATAAAGAGATTAAAAATAATGAGACTAAGATGATACATACAATTACATAAAATGTTGCTTCTGTCTTGAGTGATCTCTCTATCCATATCTACCTGTACAGACAGTTCAAATGTCTCCTCTTTCACTAAGCCTTTTTGTATCCAACCCCTGGCAAAAGGACTTCTTATTGGCCTCCCAATTTCCATAGCCCACTGGAGTATGTGTGCATTCCACCTCGTTAATACATCTGTAGGTACTGCTTAACCTCTCTCTGTGTGTGTGTTCAGTCGTGTCTGACTCTTTGTGACCTCATGGACTGTCGCCCACCAGGCTCCTTTGTCCGTGGGATCATCCTGGCAGGAATACTGGAGTGGGTTGCCATTTCCTCCTCCAAGGGATCTTCCTGACCTGGGGCTCGAACCTGCATCTCTCACAGCCTCTACACTGGCAAGCGGACTTTTCACCTCTGAGCCACCTGGGAAGCCCAATCTCTCTTTAGATCTTCAATTTTCAGAGTACAGTAGAAAGACTGGAGGATACAGCTATATAGGAGACTAAAAACTTGAGTTTTTCTTACAACTGTTTCAGAAAATATGTGACTTGGGATAAGTCACACATGATATGCATCTCAGTGTCTTCACCTCTTAAATGAAAGCACATTTTAATCATTCAACAAACATTTGCCATTCACTTGTGTGCAAGACACGTGTGAAGAACCAGAAAAACCATAAACAATAGTTTGCATCATGGAGCAAACTATCCAGTAGAAAGAGAAAGACACTAAACAAAAAGAATGAACAATTATTTCATTACAAAGTACAGGGTGCCGTGGGGCCTGTCCCAGACTTCATCTGGGAGGTGAGGGAAGGTTTGACATTCACAGAGGTTAAATAACTTGCACAAGATCATAGAGCAAAGTAAGGCTAGGATTCAAACTGAGAATATTTGACTTCAGAGGTGTCTTAACCACTACTTAAAGCCATCCTATGACTTCATTCCTTATTCAGCTCAGGGAAAAAAAAGTCAGTAATAATTGGATAATAAACAGAAATCTGATAGCAATGTTTAATAAAACTGTAAGGTATCAGAAAAGAAAGGTTTCAGCAGCAAAAAGATAATGAAATTCTGATCATTCTGCTCAAGCGTATAAGGAATTATGCCAGATAAACCTGACAGTAGTAACAGTAACTTTTTCAACAGACTAACAAAATTAGTGGCTCAAAGGAACTCAATAAAGGTTCTATATTTAGCAGTAAGCCAGTCACTTGAGGCTGTGACTCTCAAGATTTTACTGGTACAATTCAGTCAGGATGGCTTGAACAAGATCACTGAAACCTGTCTGAAAAATCTGTAAGCAAAAGACAGTAAGCAAAGCAAACTGTATTTAATTAAGATTCATGACCATCCGAATAGGGATGGTATCTAAACAGAAAAATAATAGCAGGTCCAAATCCATTTTTATTTTATTCAAAATGCTCTCTACCCACCAGGGATTCTAGGAATCAATTCTTTAAAGATCAGCAAAACTAGTTGAAGGTGCGGGTTTGTGTTCATTTGACTTTGCCTTAACCATCCACAAGGTTATAAAGGATGAATGACTTATTTACAGAGAAATAGCAACAACCAAAAGATCTGTTAAGATGTTAAACTCTTCTTTAGAAAGTCAGTGTAAGATTACAGGAGTCCTCAAGGAAAGGTTTTTGCCGAATAGTAATGTTCTTCGGGAAGGAAGATTCCATCACACACTGTGAACTCCATCTCTCTTCACTCTCTTGTATCTAGAAAACTTTCTAGCTGTAGGTCTGTGGATCTAGAATCTACATCTAGATTCTAGGTCTCTTTCTAGCCCATGGAAATAATAACGTTCCTTTTCAAACTGCTGAAGAAAACTGAACAGTGTTACTATAAATCTTTTACAGTCCGGGATTTGGATTTAGAAGGAAAAAAACTCCCAGGAACTTTGTAAGCAGCACCATTAACTTTTTCCATCTTGCCAACTTGTGTTACAAGGGCCAAAGTCAAGCTAAGGATGCCCATACATAACTAAGCAAGGAAGTGATACTCTGGGTAAGGTTGTGTCTACAACACAAAGCCTTCAGATCTGTCTTGCTAATTGAACAAAGGAAAGACATCACAGCTATCTACGCACATGGTGAAAATGTGATCATCTATTTACACAATTCTAAAAGAAAACACAGTCAACACTGAGACCTTTAATCCAAAAAAATAAATGGTATTATGTATAAGGGCTACGCTTTTATAATAAAAAATAAACACAGGGGAAAAAAAGTGTTAAAACTGGAATAGACCTTTCAGAGCACTGAGCCTGACTTTATGAGGGGAAATGCATGCCAAGGTCACACTGGTAAGTGGTCCTTTACTCTTAAATCTGTAGTTATCTTATTAGTCGGACCTTTCTCTGGTGGAAGATATGCTACCTGTATCCTCTCCACAGTAAGTAATCACTGCATAGTGCTATTATTTAAGAGTTCAAGAAAAACAACTGTTGCTCTCAAGTGTTATTTCCGTAAACTTGCACAATGGTGAGAATCTTTAGGAAAAAGTAAACTCATTGCAATTTTATTTTGAGACGTTAGGTGGCAGCAACAACCAGACAGCAGGCGGAAAAGGCAACCAAACAAGCAGGGACTTGGAAAAGGAAGAAAACAGGCTTTGGGTAGGAGGGAAGGGAGGAAATATTTCCATTATAATTTAATCTCATTAAGAATGGGTACATGCAATGCCATCTTCTTATATTACAGGATTCATTACAGGATTCGCCAAACCAAACAATGCCACAAGTTGTTCCAACATCATTCAGATAATTGAAAATCCCTTTTAAACAGTAGCGTTTTAAATTAGCATTAAATATCTGTTCATTAGTGAGTTTCCTTGAATTCCTCACGTCAGGCACCAGAGGCAGATTGAACATTTTTGTTCAATGACCTGAAAAACCCTTTTAACTCATGTAACACAATATGTCTTTAAGAAAACAAGGTGTTATATGTACATTAAATCTCAGAATTCTGAGCACTACCCCAACAATCACAGGACCATGAACAGATAGAAACTCTTTCCCATCCATTTCTCAGTGGAATTCTAAGGTTGGGAAGAACTCAACAGAAGAGATGAGGCAGACGGAGAACAGAGGTGAAGACAGGCCAAGAACAAGGACAAGGTAAGTGGAAAGAGAAGGAGGTGGTGGACCCCTGCAGAGAGGAACTGTCAGTGTGCCAGCTTCGACAGTGCTCGCCATGTCTGCCATCCAGAACTTTCAAAAACACCGAAACCGGAAAGCATTGTATTTTAAAGGCTCGGAAAATCCACAGAGTATTTCTGAATGTTATATAAATATTCTACATTACACCATACTGCTTAAAAATCATTTCCACCTATCATACTTTTAAAAAATGATGAGAACATACGCAAGATTTGTTTCTTCTGAATTCATTTTCTGCCGCTTCTACCCTTACTGGACTTACCATCCTTTATCAAAACCAGCTGCTGTAGAGATAATGATGTCATTAGGAAATTCAATTTCTGGCATCTGGGTTGGGCATGAGGGAGGAGCAAATGACAATAAATTGCTAGAGAATAAAAGTCCATCTGAACGAACACAATAATAACAGATATGAGTAACCACACACAGACCACCTTCAACCTGCTGCCTTCTCCAGATTAATCACACATACGACATTAAGGCAGTTTAAAAACACACTGCCTAATGATGGGGTTTCCTAATACATAACAAATAATGCAGTCTTCTCTATTTCTCTCTCATCACATCAAAGTAGAAAACATGATACTAAGTTTACATTTTGTCACATTTGTAGTTGGATACACTAATGTAGTTCATTCATAAAAAACTGAATTTTAAAAAATGCTGCCACCTCACTTTATTGCAAAAGACACTGAATTTTTAAAAATGTAGACCCAAGTAACACCATGAGTGGAGAGAAACTTCTCTTATTTTAAGCTTTTGAACCAGGAGGGGATGGATCTCAGAGTCCAACAGACCCAGAGTTGTCTGCAGCTACCAAGTCCTAACGAGATGCAGGTGATTTCACTCCAGTAAGCCTCAGTTTCCTCATCACCTTTATATATAAATTAGGCATAACAATTTAAGCATTAAATGGGATAATATACATAAAATGTTTAACCCAATGCCTGGAACATACTCTGTCCATGGAATTCTCCAGGTTACCCACCCATACTAAAGTGGGTAACCATTCCCTTCTCCAGGAGATCTTCCCAACCCAGGGATCAAACCCAGCTCTTCTGCATTGCAAGCAGATTCTTTACTATCTGAGCTACCAGAGAATTCCAAGTGAAAACCCTCAAAAGTGTGGCAGTGGTGGGCTTCCCTGGTAGCTTCCCCCATGGCTCAGACGGTAAAGAATTTGCCCGCAATGCAGGAGACCTGGGTTGGATCCCTGAGTAGGGAAGATACCCTAGAGGAGGGTGTGGCAACCCACTCTAGTATCCTTGCCCGGAGAATTCCATGGACAGAGGAGCCTGGCAGCCTACAGTCCATGGGGTCACAAAGAGCTGGACACAACTCTTGTGTGAGCGACTAACACTTGGAATATACTAGTCTGTTAATAAGTGGGGAGAAAGAGTTGTTATTGCTGTGTGGTCACTTATTCATCAAGTGTTTATTGAACTATTTTGCACCCAACACCAGGGTAGGGGCTGGGGCTGCAGCACAATAGTCAAGGTCTCTGTTTTTATTGCACATAACGAGCACTGAAGTGGAAGATCCGTCTAGAAGAGAGCTCTAGGCAGGAGTTAAGCAGAATAACTTTACACGGATTGAATTTATCCTAACTGCTCCTATTCCCTCTTTACTTCATTCAAGTAATCTAATCTTACAGTCTGCGGAGTTTGGAAAGTGATGCAAAGAAAATTCCTTCTTTGCCTTATTTAACATATTGCTGGAGCTAGCACATGTTCAGACTCTGACAGATGATATTTGGAACAGCAAGTAAAACATTTTGCAAACTTTACAGTTTTCCTACACTTGTGAGTAGCAATTTCTAAATAAAAGAGAGTTTACAAGGCTTTAAATCTACAGCGCTTTTACTCAGAAATTGAAAAATTAAGATTGAGTCAGAAGCAACACAACAGAACATTTCAGCTCCACTGTTTAATTACAGACTGCTACGTGATGCTCATTACAAAACCATGTAAGATTTGCCATCCATCAAGTTGGAAGAGAGAATGAGGACAGAAGGATGGGAGAGGGTTGGTAGTTAAAGCTCAGTCAACGGGAGGAATGTGTGTCAGTTTCATGAATGATGGTTCTGCTTACATTTCTGAAATCACAGATAATTGCCCAGTTTTAAGCTAAAGGTTTTGCTTTAATTAATACCACTAGTGGGTTTTGAGTAAAAGGAAATACATTTGAATTCAACCGTATTCTCACTTTAGAAATCCAATCTCGTTCAATACATCTAATGGAACTATAAGGCACTATGAAAGTGAAAGTCACTCAGTCATGTCCTACTTTTTGGGACCGTATGGACTCTACCCACCAGGCTCCTCTGTCTATGGGATTCTCCAGGCACGAATACTGAAGTAGCTTGCCATTTCCTTCTCCAGGGGATCTTCCTGACCCAGGAATTGAACTGGGGCTTCCTGCATTGCAGCCAGATTCTTTACCAACTGAGCTACGAGGGAAGCCCATAGGGCATTATACTTAGTCTAATAACATTCCTGATGAGTCTCCTAAAAATTCCATGTACCTGTTCTGCTTGCCATGATTGGCTGCATCAGGGTTCTGCTTCATTCAGCCCAAAGGAGGGTGTTTACACCAGATCCCACTGTCTACTTGAATCTCCACTTTGCTTTCTCACAGCTTTCTCAAGTTTAACATAACTCAAAATGAAATCATCATTGTTTTCTACAGAATTGCTCCTGGTCCATGGTCTCTTGTCTTAGAGAAATAGCCCCCAGCTACTCAAGTCGACCTGAAAGTTGCTCATTAGTAATTGTATAATCTTGGACTGCTTTTGAATGACTTTGGCTACCTGATGCAAAGAACTGACTCACTGGACAAGACTGATGCTGGGAAAGACTGAAGGCAAAAGGAGAACGGGACAACAAAGGATGAGATGGTCAGGTAACATCACTGACTCAGTGGACATGAATTTGAGCAAACTCCAGGAGACAGTGGAGGACAGAGTAGCCTGGCGTGCTGCAGTCCGCGGGGTCACAAAGAGTCTGGCACGACTTAGCGACTAAACAACAAAATAATCCTGGACAACGCATTTAATCACTATAAGTCTGTTTCTTGTCTGTTAAAGGGGATAGAAATATTAATATCTATCTTATAGGATTGTTGGGGATTGAATGAGATTCATTAGCATGGTGCATGGCACATAAAAACCCTTTGTGAATCTCGGCAATAATAATTAAGAGCAAACTGCTACTATTCTTGACTCCTCAGTCAGGCAAGACCTCTGATGAGGACCTCATCAGAAACTGGTCCTACTTCTATGTAAACATCTCTCCGGTCAATTCACTTCTATCCATTTCCACCGCCATCATTCTAACATAAGCCACCCTTACCTTATATTTCACTGCTGAAATAGCCTCATCAGTCTCCTTACATCAAATCCTGCCTCTTCTACTCAGGAGTCAGAATGATCTAAAATGCTAGAATGGTATCAGCTTACCGCTTACAACTCTACAGTGTCTACACTGTCCTGCCAAGAAAGTCCAAACGCCTCAACCTGGACTTCTAAGCCTTCTGGGGCGCCGCTTCACCCCCACTCTAGCAGCACAGTCTGTGTTCTAGATTTGCAGGCCTGCCAGCCCCCCAGCCTGCCACGCACATTCACCTCAGGGTTTCCGTGCATCCTGCTTCTTCTGCCTGGAAACCTCTTTTCTTGCAGGATTAATCAGCTTTCAGGGCTCCACTTAAATATTACTTTCTTGGAGAGATCCTCTCTGACACTCTTAGCCTTCTCGGCAATTTACCCTTTCATTACATGAAACATTTTCCTAATTACTTGCTCAGTGGCTGTCTTCCATGAAAGCAAAACCAGTATCAGTTTTGCTTACTGCTATCTCTCCGCAATTTTACTTGTTGAATGAGTTGGGGCACGACTAACAGACAGGAGGGGACTTCCCTGATGACACAGTGGATGGGACTCCGCCTGCCAACGCAGGAGACAAGGGTCCGATCCCTGGTCCAGAGGCCTCCACATGCCGTGGAGTAACCAAATCTGTGAGCCACGACTACTGAGCCCACGTGCTACAGCTACGGAAGCCTGTGGACCAAGAGCCTGTGCTCTGCATAAGGAGACGCCACCGCAGGGAACAGCATCGCAGCAAAGAGGAGAAGCCCCTGCTCATCACAACTGGAGAAAGCGTGCACACAGCAACAAAAAGACCCAGTGCGGCCCAAAATAACTAAATAAGTAAATAAAATTATTTTTTTTAAATAGGATCTGCCTGTAGCAGGGGGGCGGGGAGGGTGGGGTGGGAGAGGAAAACAAACAATTAAAAAAGGAAAAATGCTGTATTATGAAGAATTCTGTATGATATAGTTTGCCTGGCCCTTGTCCCAGATTCCTGAATGGAAGTGTCTAAACCCTTGGAATGTCTTTGTTATTCATGGCGGGACCTTGGGATCATATCTGAGTTTAAGCTAACGAGACAAAAAACCTGGGGTTAGTCACTGGTGACTAGAGTTGGGGCTTTTAGCCAGCCCCACCTGTGGAAAAGGGATGGGGGCTGGAAATTGAGTTGAATCACTTGGCCAAAGGTTTGATTAATCATGTCTAAATAATGAAACCCCAATAAAAATTCTGGACCCTGAGCTCGATGGAGCTTCCCGGTGGAGGAACACACCGATGTGTGGAAAGGGTGATGAGTCCTGACCCCACAAGGTGAGGGCACAGAAACTCTGCGTCTGGACCCCTTTCGGACTTGCCCTTTGTGTTTCTTCGTTTGGCTAGTCCTGATTTGTATCCTTCACAAGAAAACTGTAATTTTAAGTATAGCAAGTTGCTGAGCCTGAAAGGGTCACGGGAAACCACAAATTTGTGGCCAGCTGGTCAGAAGTGCAGGTGGCCTGGGGACCTTCAAACTTACAGCTCGTGTCTGAAGCGAGTGCAGTCTATTTGGGGACCGTGTCATCGTACCTGTAGGATCTACACTAACTCTGGTGATTTGGGACAGAACTTGAATGTATTAGAAAAGAGAAGTTTTGGAAATGTCCTAAACCCCAAGAAGGCATGAAAATTATATCCTGGCATAATAGAGTAAATTCACCCTCTCTACAAACTATCATCCTATCATGCTCCTCTAATCCTTTCTTGCATACTAAAACAATAGCCTCTGTCCTCTCTTGAGCCAGAGTCATTTTATACCTGGGCTACAGGGCAAGGAAAAAAAAAAAGGAAAAGGAAAGAAGGGTGTTTCCAGACATCCAAAGTTTATCACTGGTGCTCTCTCAACTAACCTTATCTTGCCCTTCTATTTTTCGTCCCCTCTCTAGGCACCTTTCGGTTTCCCTGGTAGCTCAGTCAGTAAGAATCCACCTGCAGGTCAGGAGACCCAGGTTTGATCCCTGGGTTGGAAAGATCAAAATGGCAACCCACTCCAGTATTCTTGCCTGGAAATCCCATGGACAGAGGAGCCTGGGGCTACGGTCCATGGGGTCACAAGACTTGGACACGACTTGACAACTAAATCACTACCACCACCTAAGCACCCCCACTATGCATCAGCCTACCACTACAGTTAGCTCTTTAAGCCTCGCTACTTCATTTCAAAATGATTTCTCCACATCCTTCATTAACTGAAATAGTCATTCCTCAAGGTGACTGATCCAGCAAGTAGGCAGTAAACTGAACACACTGATAGCAATAAGATGTAAATGAAGATGCCACTGCTCTTCCAGAGACATTTGCACTTCAAAAGAAGGCACTTTAACACTAATTTCTAAATAGTAAAGTTCCTGAGAATGGCAAGAAGGTCATCTGAAAAAGCAGCAAGACTCTTCTACTTGTAATTTCCTTCATCAACTGGGACTGAGAAGCCACCTAATAACTTCCCAAAGTGCTTAAGATTTCTCCCCTCCCAGGGTTCCTAGAAAAGTTTTCCTCAGCCCAGTTCCTACTGCCCTGTGGTCCCCACTCTCAGCCATCTGTTTCCTTTTCCTCTGACACTTTGGGAATGAACTATAACGAAGCCTTCTAGAGATCTCAACCAAACTAATTCCCTGGGAGTTTGCCATTTTGGGGGTCCTTTCCCCCAAGTAGCTAATAATATTTTTGGTCTTTTGCTAAGAAGCTTTGAAAATTAAATATAAACAGTTACAGAGTTACAGGACTGATCTTAACTATTAATCTCTGCTCAAACTATCTTTTAAGGTACTTAATTCCAACATTCAACTATTTTCCATCCCAGAACAAATAGTAAGTTGTAGGGGGAAAAACAGAACACAAATGCTTCTGATGTTTTTCCCATAATCCGTAAGGCTGCATAGGTAAGGATAATCAAGAGATATTTTTGCATTCAGCTGAGAAGGGAAGATACCAATTAAAAAATGACCCACCAAATATATTAATGGAACAATTATTTATTTATGAAGGGCACAGGAAGAAGAGAGAATAATAATGTCTATCTCAGATTTTGCAATCAACTGACTTTTATTATCTATATACACCGTTGTTATTTAAATGATGCCTCTTAATATAATTATGGGCACTGTGTAGAGACAGAAAAAAGTTGATGGGTGATCAACAGGTCTAAGACACTAAGCCATTGCAGATCGACACCCAGCACCAGCCGATTTTCTGGACTCTACAAGTTACATAAATAATGACCTATGGGTGGAAAGGACCTTCATAGCACTTGGCATAGAGAAACTCTTGGTCCAGGATGCATCAAAAGCTTGAAAAAAGCTATGGTTGATTTTTTTTTTTTAATAAATGACAAACTAAGCATCTTTTTCCAGAAGGACCTTTCTATTTTTGCCTCTAGAATAAAGAATGCCACTATTTAAAAGTAAAAAAAAAAAGTCAGAGTGGAATTTGAAACTAGTATTGTCTGCGGCATACTTCAAAACCAAGCCTACCCCCCCTGGCCTTGGTAGAGTACGCCGTCTGTGATGTAGTGCATGAAGTCCTCCAACCAAGCTGGAACACACACGAGAGTCTCTCTTGAGGAATCGACTGAGCACTGTAACAGTCACATTCTGTTAACCAATTGTTTGCTTACTGAAAGCAGGACTGAGGCCATTTTCTCTAAATAGCTGGAGTTTGCTTTTAAGTTTTCTTAAATCTGTGTTTCTTGGCATTTGCCTGACAGAAGACAGGAGATGTTTGCTTATTTTACATACCAGAATAAAGAGTTCATCGTCTCAACCTTACACATTTGCAGTCTGATCAAGTTATGGTGAGCTTTCAGTATGAATTCACAGAATTCCTGGCCATTTTTTCCCACTTATCTTATTGAAAAATTAATATTTCTTTCCTAACACATAGCATTTTCTATTGCAGTTCTGAAAACAGAAATTCTCTATTAAGCACTGACTATGCTTTTAGTGGTCAATGCTATTCAAACAAATGGAACATACCTTGGTGATTTTTATTGCTTTTTATCATTACTGGTTTCATTAAAATTTCTTCAGTAGAAAAAAAAATCTTTCTTATGACTTAATATGGGTTGATTGCTAAATCTTACTAGAAATCAATGTATATGCTTGTTATTTTAGGTAATATTATAAAGATGAGACTGATGTTAAGCAGAGGAGGAAGGAGAATAAATTATTTTACCCTTCTTAGACAGAGGTGGGGGTATAATAGGATCTGGACTGGGGGAAGAGGGAAGAAAGTGAAGGGGCTATATGTTCAGGCAATAGTAACAATATAAAAAATCAACACCAGACCCCTCCCACAAGTTCTAAATGGTTACACCCATGCTAGAGAAAGAACTATAAGATTTAGGTTGAAATATGACCTAGTAGTAAGATAAAATTTAGTTCATAAGGACATTTTAATATTTTCCTCAAAAATCTTGGCAAATTAAAGTTACAATGCAATATATCTGCTAATAAGTGTCAATAACAATTATACAAAGCTTATGATTAAGGAGATAGTTCTGATAGAGTAGGAAGAAAACAAAGTGTATAGCCAATTAATAGTATAATGAATGTGAAAGTGCTGCTATAAACTTTAAAGGAGCATTAGCTCTAATTATTTTTATTATTGAGCTGTAACCAACATAGAACTCAAAACTTAAGTTGTCTATGTATGTGTGTGGGGGCCCAAGTAAGTATTCAGTCAAATCGTTTAATTACAGTATAACTTCAAAGCCACACTGTTAAGATTTTAACCTCAACCTCAGCACTGCTGAGATTTCAGCCTGATCATCCTTTGTGGAAGGAGTCTATCCGAGCATTTGAGCACGTTTACCACCATTCCCTCCCACTCTGCACAGGGGCCAACAGAACTTCCTCCTCTCTCAATTAGTGACAACCAGAAATGTGTCTGGATATTGCCAGACACTGCAAAATTGCCCAGGTTAAAAGCCATGTCAAAGCGTAAGAAAAACCTCACAGTTATATTTATGGCTCTCTCACACAAACTGAGGATGAGAGACAGCCAAGATGAACTGGAGACAGATGTCTATCACTAGGCATGTGTGTGGCTCAGATGGTAAAGAATCTGCGTGCAATGCAGGAGACCAGGGTTCGATCCCTGGATCAGGAAGATCCCCTGGAGAGGAGGGAATGGCTACCCACTCCAGTGTTCTTGCCTGGAGAACTCCATGGATAGAGAAGCCTGGCAGGCTAGAGTCCACCGGCTCGCAAAGAGTCAGACACTATTGAGCAACCAACACTTTCACTAGGTATGGGTGGCTACCAAACATTTAAAATGTAGCTAGTCTGAACTGAGATAATGTTATAAATGTAAAACACACCCTATGACTTGAAGACTTGGTATGAGAAAAAGAATATAAAATGTTTCCGAAAGTGTTATGTCGATTACTTGGTAAAGTGATAATACTCTGGATACAGTAGGTTAAAATAAAATACATTACTAAAATTAGTTTCATTTGTTCCTTTTCATTTATTAAAAATGTGACTATAAGACAGGTTAAAGTCACATACCTGGCTTGCATTGTATTTCCAGTGGACAGTACAGAGCTTGTGCAAAAAACTTCCCTTCCTCCACACTAGCTCCAGGCGGCCCATGATGGCACAGAGCTCTGTCCCAGTTTTCCTCTTTACTTTCTCTCCATTTTCCTTGCATTAGCTCCAGTCTCCTTTCTCCAATGAGACAACTACTCAGAGATGACTGACCTATAAGCTCTATCCCTAGTTCAGAGCTCTACTGAAAACTAGACCCACATGTCCAACTACCAACTTGACAACCCCACCTGGTGGGGAGGGGATGAATTGGGAGATTGAGATTGACATAAATACACTTCTGTTGTGGTGGTTTTGTTGCTAAATTGTATCTGACTCTTTTGCCACCCAATGGACTGTAGCCCACCAGGCTCCTCTGTCCATGGGATTTCCCAGGCAAGAATACTGGAGTGGGTTGCCATTTCTTTCTCCGGGGGATCTTCCTGACCCAGGGATCGAACCCTAGGTTGGCACTGGACGGTAATCTCCTGCACCGGCAGGTATATTTTTTACCACTGAGCCATCAGGGAAGCCCATATATACAGTATGATACATAAAAGAGACAACTAATGAGAACCTACTGCATACCACGGGGAACTCTACTCAGCGCTCTGTGGTGACCTAAATGGGAAGGAAATCCAAAAAAGAGGAGATACATGTATACACATAGCTGATTCACTTCGCTGTACAATAGAAACTAACACAGTGTTGTAAAGCAACTATACTAAAAAACAAAATTTAATTAAAAAAGAACCCATTTGGGCATCCTAGAAGAACCCCAAACTTAAACGATCCTCGTTCCCAAAAAGCTTCCTTTTCTAGGATTCCCCATTTTATTAGATGGTATTACCGACACAGATGTTCAAGCCAGAAACCTGAAAGTCATCAAGAGTTCTCTTGCGTCGCTCACATGTAGAGTCCTGCTTCCTCTACTCCCTTCCTATTTCTGGAATCATCCTTTTTCCTACCCTACGGGCTAGGCCAAGTCACCATTATTATTTCCCATATCAACTGTGCCATTCCTTTTATCCTCTTTATTACACCCTGCCTTCCCTGTCTCAACACTTATCCCATAGATAACTGTTTTTGATCAGGGTTGTCTTTCCATTCAGAACATTATACTACATAAAGCTAGGTGCTTTCTTGTTCATTGTTGTATCTCCACTTCACTGACTGGTGAATGAATAAAGAAGGGTGGAAACTGCTGACTCGAAGGCTACAATTTACTAAGGGGCTGGACTACAAAAGCAGTGGTTCCATTAGCATCTGTGGCCCAGGAAAATATCAATTCTTATGTCTAAATATTAATGCTTATGTACTGACACAAGTCCTAGGATTCTGGAAGTGGGTACCCTGTACCTCATCCTTCATAGATCTACCTATTGTGCCTAAACCCACGCTGTAGACTTTCTATATCTGGGTCAGGAAAGAACAGCTGCAGAAAGCCTTTTATAACACTTCAGCCCTAAAGGAAATCAACCCTGAATATTCACTGGAAGGACTGATGCTGAAGCTCCAATACTTTGTCCACCTGATGCGAACAGCTGACTTACTAGAAAAGACCCTGAGGCTGGGAAAGACTGAAGGTGGGAGGAGAAGGGGCTGATAGAGGATGAGATGGTTGGATGGCATCACTGACTCAATGGACATGAGTCTGAGCAAACTCCAGGAGACAGTGAAGGACAGAAGCTTGGCATGCTGCAGTTCACGGGGTTGCAAAGAGTCAGCTACGACAGGGCGACTCAACAACAACAACAACAACAACTGCGTCGAGTGCAGTCGTGCAGCATCTTTAGTTTAAGCCCAAGACATCCGGAAGCACGCTTAAAGCAGCAGTGACGTGGCTGGTACATCACTGCTGAAAAGTACGATAGTACTTTTAGTACACTACTGAAGAGTACAGAAGTACAAGAGTACTCGATACTGCTTTTCAAGGTACTGTATAAGATTAAAAACATGTTCTCTATTTTTTGTGCTTGTTTGTTTTTTGTGTGTTGTGTGAAAAATATGATAAACCTATTACAGTACAGTATTATATAGCCAGCTGTGTTAGCTGGGACCTAGGCTAACTTTGGTGGACTTACTAACTGGACTTAGGAACACGCTCTCAGAATGGAATTCGTTTTTAGGTAGGGGATTTACTGTAGTGGCTAAAACCCAGGTGCAGTTCTCAGCCTCTGTGTGACCTCAGGCAAGTCATTCATCTGAGTCAAGTCTTCTTGACTGGGGTGATAGCCACCCTCAGTGGGCAAAAACGGTTTTGGGGGCGTGGTGTGAGCTCTTAACCTTTCTGTATATAAAGCACAGGTATAGCATGTAAACAAGATACACAGTGAATCTGTGGTACTAAAATTTCATGGGAGGGAAGACTAGTGGAAAAAAATGTCTAAAAAGACTCCTTGTTGGGGAGAGGGTAATACTGAACAAAGGCTAAGATATACCCCTCTAAGCCTTTATTTCCTCAACTATAAAAATGGGTCAGCATCACCTGCTGTAAAAGATTATAATAATATAGCTATATTTAAATACATACCGAGAGAATGAAAGAGTGGAAATAAAGCGGGCCAAGAAAACAACCTAAATTGTAGTCATCATTAAAACACAACATAAAACATAAAGATTCACACATATATAAATTAATATCATCTAACAATCATTTGTATTAACAAGACAATTTTCTTTTCACTAGTTAGGCCACCAGTTGAACACGTAACATTCAAAATGAAAACAGTACTAATCAACAGATGCAAGAAGAATCTATAAATGTGACAAAGATACAAACCTAAAACACCAGTCTCAAGACCTGCCAAGCTTGTTTTAATTTTGTCATAAATATCTTCTAACGTAAAGTCAACGGCAATGGTCTTTGTTTCCACTTTGAATTTTTCTCCTAGGGAAAAAAAAACACAAATGGAGAGAGGAAAATTAATATATGGCAAATAAGATTCAAGCATTTGATGACATTACTCTTTCAAACACTTTCCCCACCCCAATTTGAGATAAAATTTAGACCAGGATAATTTTAAGCAATCATGAGACCATCTAAGAGACACTATAGAATCAGCACAATAGTTCTGAAATAAAAATTCCAGTGTTATCACAGAGTTGCCTGAATGTTCCTTAATCAGTTCTCCTATAAATCAATAATGATGACTTTTTAGATCCTTAGATACAAACTATAAAACATGGTTCATATCATCATGCTATATACTCTTTAAGTATCTCTGGCTTTATGATTTTAATTGTAAACTGATACTTCATTTTTTCTGGAAGAAATCTCTATGTCACAAAATATTGTAAAGTGTGATCTATTAAAACAAAAGAATCCATATTATTAATCTGGAAGTAAAAAGAATATGATATTAGAATTTGGAAACTTGGTTAATAATAAATAGTCACTACATTTAAAAAGCCCACATAAAATGCACAGTAATGGAGCCATACAATGACACAAGAAAGACCTGTGCTCCACTTTGCACAGGACTGTTAAGGTCTAAACAGAGCTAAGGGAATAATGCTCTGAGAAGTGAGGCACTGGAGAAAGCATATTCATGAAAAGGAACATGTCATGTTGATTTCTGCCTTCACCAGTGAGCTGCTCTGAGAACATGGCATCAACGGTGAGGTTACCGAGCCATGGGTACCAATTTCACTTCCACACTTATTTGCTAAGTGACTTTGAGCAAGTCTATGGGCCTCTGCATCCTCTTGTGAAAATGAAGGTCAGTTCAGTTCAGTTGCTCAGTCATTCTGACTCTTTGCAACCCCATGAATCACAGCACACCAGGCCTCCCTGTCCATCACCATCTCCCGGAATGCACTCAAACTCATGCCCATCGAGTCAGTGATGCCATCCAGCCATCTCATCCTCTGTCGTCCCCTTCTCCTCCTACCTCCAATCCCTCCCAGCATCAGAGTCTTTTCCAATGAGTCAACTCTTTGCATGAGGTGTCCAAAGTACTGGAGTTTCAGCTTTAGCATCTTTCCTTCCAGAAAAGACCCAGGGTTGATCTCCTTCAGAATGGACTGGTTGGATCTCCTTGCAGTCCAAGGGACTCTCAAGAGTCTTCTCCAACACCACAGTTCAAACCATCAATTCTTCTGCACTCAGCTTTCTTTACAGTCCAACTCTCACATCCATACTTGACCACAGGAAAAGCCATAGCCTTGACCAGATGGACCTTTGTTGACAAAGTAATGTCTCTGCTTTTGAATATGCTATCTAGGTTGGTCATAACTTTCCTTCCAAGGAGTAAGCGTCTTTTAATTTCATGGCTGCAGTCACCATCTGCAGTGATTTTGGAGCCCCCAAAAATAAACTTTGACACTGTTTCCACTGTTCCCCCATCTATTTCCCATGAAGTGATGGGACCAGATGCCATGATCTTCGTTTTCTGAATGTTAAGCTTTAAGACAACTTTTTCACTCTCCTCTTTCACTTTCATCAGGAGGCTTTTTAAAAGGTACTAATACTCATTAGTACTATCAACACAAAGGTACAAAAATGTTACCTTTAGTACTATCAATACTACTATGTAATGGCATACAGGAGGCAGTCCATAAAGTCTCTAAGAATGTTTATTCTTTGGAACTGGATGAGAATTCAAAGAATTAACTTAAAAACCCTACTTCCAAAAATAAAATGTTCTTCCTTTGAAGTCAATGCCGGCTCATCACAGAATATACAGCATTAATCCACAGAGATTTCTGTTCTTGACCTAAAAGGATTTATGTCTGAAACTAAAACAGCTGGTTCACAACAGATTTATTCTTAGTTAGACTCAATGAAAAGTTATCGACCCTAGATAGCAATCTATGAATAAATTAGGATAAAAATTGACCTGGAAAACACCTTATCTAGTGTTAAAGGTACACTTAGAATTCGAATATAAATTAGTTATGATATGTGTTCGTGTAATGGATAGCCAGATACAGGGTTTCCCCCCAAAGCTGGTCCAACATGTCTTATCACAAATGGTTCACAGAATTTACCACAAGTAAGTAAAGAACTCTTGCCTTTATTAGAGCCACCAATTCACAAGAAAAAAGACTAAAATCAAAAGGCTGAAGGAAACCTTTTATTGAAAGTAAAACTTTATTCCAGAGGTAAAATAAGATAAAATTTATCTATTCATTTAAGAAAAGCAAAGTCTGTTTCCACACTACCACTATATGCTGACATTTAGGAAAATTTCTCTCTAGTAATAAAAGCTACCTAACAGCCACTGAATCAAATTTACTTTTAGATCTCAGAAGATTTGGTGAATGTACTTACATGGCACAGCCTTATATACATATGGCATAAGTAAGTTTTCTTATGTCGTCACATTAGGATAAATAAAATGGCTTTTGATGCAAGTTGTTCCAGATACATAAAAATTTGAACTTATACCTGAATTTCTCTGAATCCTGCTCTAGTCCAGTTAACACTGTTTTCTTTCTTTTAACTTTTCTTCACTGCCCCTATTGTGGGCTTTTCTTCTTTTTAAAACATAGGGCAGATGCTGTCACTTCCCTCCCTGCAAACCTCCAAAGGGTGCCATCTCACATACAGTAAGAAACAGAGTCTTCAGCAACAGCCTGATACCACCTACGCTCCGGTCACTCCTCAGCCTTGTTCACAGGGGTCCTCGCAGTTCTGTAGACAGAGAATCTTCTCCAAATGCACTCAAGGCTTTTGCACTTTCTATGCCCTCTGTCTGGAATGCTCTTCCAGATCCCGCGTCTCTGTTGGGTCAGAGAAGTCTTCCTTGACCAGTCTTTGAAAAGTGCAGCTACTCCTCTCCTACACTCTGTCTCCCCCTTCTCTGCTTTTTTTCATCCCATTGTGCTTACCCCTCTCCAATCTGTGTACCTTGTTACCCCTCTCCAATCTGTGTACCTTGTTAATGTACATGTTTATTGCCGTCCACTCCCACTAGAATTAAGCTTGTGAGGACAAGGACCTGGGTCTGTTTTGTTCAGTTGATCAAGGTCACAAAGGCTCCAGGGTCCTTCCACCCTTCCTCTTATTCCTCTAGACTGGCTCTTCCCTTGGTTTCAAGAGGGCCACTGCCATTCCAAGCATCCATGCAGGCAACGTTCAGAATCAACAACGGGACATCCTGTTTAGGTCCCTTTTGTAGCGAGGAAAACTCCCCCAGAAGAATCTAGGAGTCTTCCCTCACATTTCCTTTCCTGAGGTTATAGGCTATGCATGCTCTTGACCAGGTCCATGGACCAGCTTTGAGGACTCCATGAACTGCCCCCCAAATCACCACCACCAAG
Organism: Redunca redunca; assembly: GCA_006410935.1. Classification (NCBI taxonomy): domain Eukaryota; kingdom Metazoa; phylum Chordata; class Mammalia; order Artiodactyla; family Bovidae; genus Redunca; species Redunca redunca. The sequence goes on from SJYQ01005103.1 coordinate 192,941, forward strand.
CTGTGTGAGTCAAAAATAGAAGCGTGTACATAAACAGTACAGGAGATGCCACTCTCTGGGCCAAGGCCCTTAGGAGAGAATAATGACAGATGTTCTAAAATGCTGGGGTGGGAGACAGCTGGCTTCCCTAGGAACTGTGGAAATAAATCTAGGCATCTCCCCGCTTCCCACAGCCTATCAACTCTCATCTGGCCCTGCCAACAGAAGCCGACACAGATGAACAAGAAACCTCCGTTTTAAACATGAGCACAAGGATGCAACAAGCACCTGGAACATAAGCGGGGACCATTATACTCAGGTTAGAACAAACCTTTTGGCCACCCCAATACAATCTTCATTTCCACGTCCACCACATTCCTACCTGAGGCTCTTCACACAACCGCCAGTCTACAACTCAGCCACAGCCCACCACTGGAGAAGAGTAAGAACTTCACCGTACTTCTGAGTACCCTGACCCTTGTCCACCACAACGGTCCACAACATGACTGCCTTAACTGTCTTTCTTCCAAGGTAGAAGCTCTGATAAGTTAAAATCAATACCCTAAGGGCTGTGGGATAAAGATGTGTAACAATTCCTCCAATTATGTCTCAGCATTTTTTTTTTAAATCACATAAAATACTTTTTTTTTCTTTTGAAAAGCAACTTTTTTTCTTGAGGTACCTCTCTTTGTTGGCTTGAGAAATGAAATTAAACTCGTCTCTTGGTATCCATGTATTCTATTTCTAGGACGCCCTGTGAATATAAAAATCCACGGAGGCTCAAGTCCCATATTCGGCCCACCATATCCACTAATTCTACCAACCCAGGATTCTAAACATACCACGTGATCCTGGGGTTAGCTGAAGCCACCACGTGGAACTCATGAACACAGAAGTTAGTGACTGCTGCCAGTAACACCTGGGCCAGACCTGACCAAGTTCCCATGCAAGATACGTGAACTAAAAATCAAGTTCAAAGCAAAAGGGATATTTCTGTAATCTCCAAACATCTCTCTCTTCTTTCAAATAAAAAGATAGTTCAAATTAATTAGAAGTCAAACACCACACAGTGCCTTTCTCCTAAAAATGCTGACTGTGCTGCTTCTGTTTTAAAGTGAACTCTTTTTATTTCAACCTGTCACTTTGTTCTTACAAGAGTCCAGTCTGGTTTTGTGAAATCTCACCACAGGCAAAAGTATTCTTTTCAAGATCTAGGTCTTTCACTTAGGTATTTAGAAAAAGGAAGCTTAACAGTTGCTTTTATTTCTTTAAAGTCAAAACAAAACCAATCCAGGAACTTTTGAAAAAATTACCATAAAATTTAAAATATTAGCTATTGAAGTAACTGCTTTATGGCAATTAACACTCTGAAGATCAATACAGCTCAACATTTTGCCAAGAGTAGAACCATGTTTCTATTAAACACAAAACAACACTTTCCATTTAAAGTAGAAGGAACACAGTTTTTACATATTAAACCGAAGTAAAAGCAGAAGTGTTGATTTACAGTCTCGTCCTATATTACTGGAACTAAGAATACAGATCTGACACCAATCATCTAGACTCTAGGATGTCCTAAAGGACTCAGAGGCACCATGTAAAATGCTTAGGGCTGCAACTAATAGCCTACCAACTAAACAGGAGTAATACCTGATAACAGCTATTACAGTAATAATTCATAAATTATCATTTACTAAGAATTAACTAGATGCCAAAAAGTTTACTAAACGACATATGCCACTTAATCTGCAGAAGAATTTACTGGTATCTTGCTGAAAGCCACAAATGAAAATTTCAGTTTTCATCATCTGAAAGGCTATCAATTTATTTTTTTTTAAATTTTGAAATAATCTCAATCAAATTTGCAAATACTGTACAAAGAACTTTTTTCCTGAACCATGTTTCATTCAGTTGATTCAGATTCCATCACCCACAAATAATTCAGTGTAGCCATTCTCAAATAGTGACCCATGACCCTGATGGGTCTTTAGAGTCAAAATTACTAAGACATTATTTGCCTTTTTTAGTTGGTGATAACTGCACCAATAGCACAAAAGTAATGGTGGGTAAAACTGCTAGAATCTTCGCAAGAAACCTAACTATGTTAAAAGTCACTGTGTTCTTCACATACCAGCAGTAAAAAAGAAAAAAGTCAGTTTCATTAAAGAATGGCTCCTGTATGAAGCAGTAAAATAATTTTTATTAAATCTCTACCCTTGTGTATACATCTTTTTAATGTTCCATGTGACAAAATGGGAAGTCTACATAAAGCACTTTTTCTGTGTACCCAGTATAATGGCCGTCCTGAGAAAAAGCAAGCACAACTGAGCTGTGAGCTGAATTACCTGCCCTTTTTTCAGGCAGCATTATTTTACTTTAAAGAACAACTGACAGAAGAACTATGCTTATTCCGACTTGGCAGACATATCCTAAAAACGGATGAAGCTAGTCTGTCACTTCAAGAAAAGCAATGGGATTTACTGTCCATGGTAAAATGGGAGATTTTAAATGAAAATTAGAATCCTGTAAAACTTGTATCCACCATCCTGAGACTGAAAGAAAAGATTTTTTTTTTCTGATGAGATTAGGACTGATATTAGTAATTGTAATTTGGCAGCGGGGCGGGGGAGGGGGGGCTGTGCACAGGGAGGGGAACAGTGTCAACATTTGTAAGATTTGCAAAACTCAGGAACCAATATTTTCCAAAGACCAATCATAAAGTTAAAAAATCATGATGGACAAAGACCTATTCAATGTGGGAGACAGACATATGGATTTTAAGGTAATGGAGTATGAAAAGTTCATTGATATTGTTTTCAGATTCCATATCACAACTAACCTTGAAGAAATTTCCACTTAAGGAATGTTGATGTAGTAACCAAAAAAAAATCCACAATTATCTGAAGAGGCTACCCAAATCACTTTCTCTTCTCCAACTACATATTCATGTAAACCAGATTTTCTTCTCATGTGCTGTGCTTAGCTGCTCAGTTGTGTCTGACCCTTTGTGATCCCATGGACCACCAGGCTCCGCTGTCCACGGGGATTCTCCAGGCAAGAATACTGGAGCAGGTTGCCATGCCCTCCTCCAGGGGATCTTCTTTCCAACACAGGGATCAAACCCAGGTCTCCCGCACTGCAGGCAGATTCTTTACCATCTGAGCCAGCCCCCTGGGAAGCCCAAGGATACTGGAGTGGGTAGCCTATCCCTTCTCCAGGGGATCTTCCTGACCCAGGAATCAAACAGGTGGATTCTTTACTAGCTGAGCTACCACAGAAGCCCTTTCTTTTTAAACTTCAACCAAAAGAACATATCTTCACACAATGGATGCAGAAACAGATCTGCAAACACAACTGTCTTCTATGTCAGACATCAAAGAGAGTTTTAAAAATGTAAAATAACGCCACTCTTCTCACTGAATCTTGTTGTTTCAGAAGACAGCTATTGTCCTTACTAAAAATACATGACACTAACAGAATGGGTTTATTGCTATTACTTTTACATGAATTAAAAAATTATTTTAAAAAATTAGCCAGCTTGACTTTCTAATACAATAAACATTGATAGCTGTATCCTACATAAACGAAAGCTCTATGGTACTCTCCACAATTTTTAAGTGTATAAAGGGGTCCCGAGACTAAAAAGTTTAAGAATGCTCCTTTCATATTTAATTCCTACAGTCTCCTAAATATTATATAAGCATCAAAATTAAGAAATTAACCTTGATACAGTATTGCCTTGTAACTCTTGGAATCTATTCAAATTTCATTAGTTGTCTCAATGATGTCCTTACAGCAAAAGGATCCAAGCCAGAATCACCCATTGCATTAGGTGCCATGTCCGTTTAGCCTTTCAGCCTGGGAACAGTTTTCTGCTCTTTTCTTGACCTTTATGACTTTGACACTTTAAAGACCACAGGCCAATTACTTTGTAGAACATCCCTCAATTTAGGTTTGTATGTTTCCTCATTATTAGATTTGGGTTATACATCCTTGGCAGGAACATCATAGACATGAAACTGTGTTTCTCATTGTACCCTATCAACTGTCCTATGACCCATGAAGATACGTTTGATCGCTTATTAAAATGGTAACTGCTTGGCTCTTACACTGTAAAGTTACTACTTTCCCCTTTGTGATTACAAATATTTTGGGTTTTTTGTGGGGAGAGATTTTGAGACTATATAAAATTCCCTTTCTCATTAAAATTTCAATTTATGCATTTGTTATTATGAGCCTGGGTTCATATCTTCCTATTTTATTCAATAATTATCATGTCTATCATTTTAATTTTAATGTTGAATTTATCCAGATTTGACTAATGACAGGGAGTCTCTTCAAACTAGTTTCTGTGTCTTTTTGAAGCATCCTCATTATTCTTTGAATACTTTCTTGCGTTCTGGCACAATAAAATATTCCAGGCTCACCTTCTATTTTCCCTGCCCCAGCCCTGGAACTAGCAATGTCTCCAAGGAGCACTGCACCCTTTCTTAGAAAATAGTATCTGGAAACTAAGCTATGAGTGGTGAGTTTATTCATGACGATTGGAGTGTAGCTGCTCTCAACAAAGAACATAAGCCTGGGCAACCAACTGTACCGTGTCACAGGCATGACACAAATACATACTGGGCAGTATCCCACACTTAGCTGCCACTGAGAGACACTTCCTGAGATGAGAGGCACTGCTCTACTTTAGCAGAGTAGCCAAAGGTGCTGCAGGCGGGCCTTGGGCTCTTCTCCAAAGCCTGGAGCACTGCAAATGTGTCCAAGTGTCTTAGATACAGGTTTCCCAGGCAGCTCAGTGGAAAGTAATTCACCTGCCAACGCAGGAGATGCAGCTTCAATCCCTGGGTCGGGAAGATCCCCTGGAGAAGGAAATGGCAACCCGTGTCCTTGCCCGGGAAATCCCATGGACAGAGGAGCCTGGCTGGCTATACGGTTCATGGGATCCCAAGAGTTAGACACAATTTAACAATATCTTAGATACTCAAATGTCTTTGATATATAATGTGAAATAAAGGCTGATGAAACACTAGTTTAAGTCTTAATTTAAGAAGGGGTAGCTTTATTTGGGGCCTTTGCTTGGTAGATTAAAGTATGAAGTAAGATTTGAGCTGTGAAGGGCAAAATAGACTCTTGGTTACCTATGGAATTTCACGCTAAAAACATATAAGCAACTCCACATACTTTGCTCAAAGTATTTCCAGAAAGTACACTAAACAGATATTGAAAAATAGATCCCATTTGCCCACAGAAACAATTTTATAATTGGAATTTCTGGTACCAAAATCAATCATAGCTAAACCCAATAATGTAACATAAATACACAAACATATAATACCATTAGCCTCTATAATAATTTAAAACAGTAAAATTATGCCCCCAAATACTGATTGCCTTAAGGATCCAATTTACTATAAAGTATGTACTTAACATGTAAAAAATATAACTATCATATCATAAATTTGGTCTTAAAACCTGTTGGTCCCACTTAATATACAATAAAACTGGCTCCCTAGACTTTAGAATGATTTGTGTAGAATGGGCCTTTAAGAAAAAGTTCCAGGAGGTATGAGTTAAACCTTTTAATTAACAAGTTTCTCTGCAGCAGACAGAGGCAATATCGTTTCTGTTACCCTTATGGTTGCTTCAAAGCAATATAGTAGAAGTTCAATACTTATTATTATAATGTACATATCATAAAGGCAAAGACGAATTATTTTCTCAGTACTTAAAAACAGACCAACTAAGATGGATATTAGACAGTAATATCAAAACACACAGGTTGAGTCCAAATATTACTAGAAGAGTCCCTGAACTCCCTAAATTTGTAGGCAAAATACTCTGTATATGTACATATTTTTTATAGAAATAAGGTTTTTATTTGGAATCACAAAGCACTCATTACCCTCAAAAGAATAAATGTTTTTGGTTTAACAGCTCCCCAGAAATAACCACTGTGAATGGTCTGTTATCCTATAGATCTTTCTTTGATGCATATAGACATATACACACACAGAGTTGGTTCTTGAGTTTTGTTCTTTTTCTATTTGTACATATGTGGCATTGGCAGGCTGAGTTTTTTGGTTTTTTATTTTTGTTTTAAACAACAGTAAGACCAGACCTTCTCTAAATATGTTACTCTCTAAATGCTTTTTAAATAAACATGGCCTTTCAGGTCAGTACATACTGAGAGACATTTTTAATTACATGGAATTTCTGGGCCATAATTTAAGAAGCCATTCAAAACACAGTATGAGCGGGCACAGATCTAAAGAAGAATTCATTGTCTTAGAGAGGGGGAGTGTAACCTGGCAAGTTGTAAGAAACAGAATGTGAGAAGCCAACGAATGCAGAGGAATTTTATAGGTCACCAAGGCTTTATTAAAAAAAAAAAAAACAGAGAGAGACAAAATAAGGACCTAGGAAACTACAGAATGTTTATGTTCGTTAGCACCAAAGCCAAAAGCAGTGTGACCAGAAGTAATGGCTGCAACTAAGGCTGCTCCCTCACATATGCCCACCCAGCCTTCCAAGACCCTTCCCCAGGCCAAAGCCATGATAATCAAAGATAATGATAATGATAATACATACACAACTGAAGTATGTAGAATAAATCATAATCCAAGGCAAGGTTATTTGTAGTCTAGTTAAGGCCACCTTGGGAATGGTCTGCGTGAGATTTAGGAAAGACTGTAACACAGGCAACAGACAAAGGCAGGAAGTCATTAAAGAAAAAATTGAGTAACACATCAAAGAGCCCTACTGAGTCAAAGCATTCAAGACTATGGATGTTGGTCATCTCTTCTACTTCTGGAACTGTGGTCAAGACAGGCAATGAATCACATGACTGATGTTCTGATTGTCCGTATCAAGGTCTGGAAGGAGTCACTGACCAAGAAGAGGTGACTTATGTTCCCACTGCCCTGCGTTTAAGCTGGTCTGTTAGCACAGAACCATCTAAGGCCTACCATCTCCACTGAGAAGGCAGGGCCCTGTCTCTAATCAAACAGAGAAGTGGATTAGGGAGTCACTGGTAGACATGTGGATCATTTCTTGAATCTCACTACTATAACGTGTGCTGAATATCCTGCACCTAAACCTTCGTGCACTTAGCTACCTGAGTTTTTCTGTAAGATAAATTCCTAGATGTAGAACAGTCAGGGTATTTGTGCTTTTAAATTGGGTATAGGAGAGAAAGGAACCAGCTTCGGCTTTTTCCTTCTTTTTCATATTATTCCTTTATGGCTGTGCAGGTTCCTCACTGCTGTGAGGGCTTTCCTCTAGCTGTGCCAAGCAGGAGCTACTCTCTGGTTGTGGTACGTGTGCTTCTCACTGGGGGCGTCTCGCTGCAGAGCATGGGCTCGAGGCTGCTCGGGCTTCAGCAGGTGTGGTACATGGGCTCAGCAGCCGTGGCACAGTAGCTTTGCTGCACCAAGGCATGTGGGATCTTCCCGGACCAGGGATGGAACTTGAGGCCAGGATCAGGAGGCCTGGCAGCTGGCAGTCCTCTGCCATAGTTCTGGCTCTGCCATCAAAAGCTCTGGGGCCTCTGGCGAGCACCTCAGATTTTCTGGGACTGTTTCCTCCCCTCAAAATGACTGGCTGCTTGCTCAGTCATGTCTGACTCTTTGCAACCCCATGGACTGTAGACCACCAGGCTCCTCTGTCCATGGGATTTTCCAGGCAAGAGCACTGGAGTGGGTGGCCATTGCCTTCTCCACAACTTTGGCTTTTTTACAGTCTGAATTGATTAGTTCATGAATTTCAGAAAGCCAGAAGCATTTCTGTCATTTTAAAAGAAAAAAAATAACTCCTCTGGTCAAGACTCGCTCCCAGGTCTACAAGAACTATAAAGAAAGCCAAGTTGCAAGCAGTATACCATATAAAGAAACAAAGTGTTGGGCAGAAGAGAGGGGAATGCTGGAGAGACCTGCATGTAGGAAAATGAGAGTCACTAAGACGAGTTTTGGAAGGGTTCACCAAGCACAGGCTGAGGGAGGTTGGCCAGAGGCAGCAAACGCGAGGTATCCTGGCAAGGCTGTTCCCTTCATGGAAATGGAAATGCCAGACTTTTTGCCCGATGCCCCTAAACACACAGACTCTCTGGGCAACAGACGGCACACTCACAACGGGAACTTCTGGCTTTATTTTGCCTTGCACTCTACTTCTGCCAACAGGAAGCAGTGATGCTGATAAGCATGCTAGCCTTCACCAGAGTTATACTTCCTATAAAAAAATGAACAAATAAAACCGGACATTCAGTTTTGTTTTGCTGTTGTTCGGTCGCTCAGTTGTGTTCGACTCCTTGCGACTGCAGCATGCCAGGCTTCCCTGTCCTTCACCATCTCCCAGAGTTGGCTCAAACTCATGTCCATTGAGTCAGTGATGCCATCTAACTATCTCATTCTCTGTCGTTTTTGTTTACCAGCCTCTTTAACCTGACTTCGCGCAAGTATACCCTTGAAAGGTGTATTTACTCTGAATAGTCAGACAAAATCAGGTTTCAGCTTCTAAATCTTGGGTCAGTTCTCCAAGAGTTTCCTTTGGAACTGAGTTTAAGCTTTCTGTCTTAGACACACGGGCACAAGGATTCTCTCCGCCCTCTACCCCGACCAGCCCTCTTCGGCAGCAATCATGAACGCATTGCTGCGGGCCACTCCGGGTACCCCGCCACGGCCACTGAGGTCTGGCTACAACCCGACTCCATATTCAGTAGCGGAGCTGAATACGTTCCTCTGACAGTTGGGAGCTCTCGTGTTCTCTCTCTCATCTCACGGCGCTCCTCTAACAGAACCACAAGGGCGACCTCTGAGTGCTCGCCACGTGCCAGGCAGTGCGCCAAGGGTTTTCCATGAGTCATCTGATTGAATTTGCACCACAATCCTAGAACACCGTGCTAGCTAGGACTGCCTCTATTTTAAACTAAAGTGAAATAGCTCATCCAAGGCCAGAAAGTTCTGTCAGAGACCGGATGGGATGCAGCGCTGGAAAAGGCGCCTTACTCCCAGTTCCACTCTCTCTTGATGGCGTCAGGCGCTGCTTCTGGATTAACTGAGGCTGCTAAGCCTTCCATTTAGATCCACACTTTTTGTGAGGAACAAAATAACAACGGTTTTTTTTTCAGTTTTAGGATGACTCTTGCCATGCTGAGGTTTATTGCTACACTTAAGCCATAAGTGTACTTCTGAAACTCAGTGTATGAATATCTGGAAATACGGCCCACCACACTTTGAGTTTAGCTAGTCTCCTGTTGATGATGTCACTCAAATCTGGGGAGCTAAATCATCTAAAAAGCATACCCTCCAGAATTAGGAGATGAGGACTGAGGTATCTGCACTGCATGAAGCAGATAGCTAATGGGAACCTCCTGGCTAGTGCAGAGAGCTCAGCTCCCTGCTCTGTGGTTGACCTTGATGGATGGGAAGGGGGTGCTGGGGTGGGAGGGAGGCACAAGGAGGGGATATACCTATACTTACAGCTGATTCACTTGGCTGTACAGCAGAAACTAATCCAACATTGTAAACCAACTATATATTCTAGTTAAAAAATAAATAAAGCATATCTTCCAAAGCCTCTTTATAAGGCAGTTAATACTATGGACGTTCATTCAGTCATTCAACAAGTATTTCTTGAGTGCCTTTTATATGTGGGAATATTAGCCATGACCCAACTAATTTGCTTATCTTGGTGCTCTGAGTTTATCGCAGGGTAGGGGGAACCAGGAAAGAAACAAGCAAAAGTATAATTCATCATATTTGGTAATAAATGCCATGGGGGAAAAAAATTAAAGCAAGGTGAGAGGGACAGGGAATGACTGAACAAAAATTCTTTTAAAATGGGACTATTTTTTGAAGCTAAGAAATTCTATTCCTAATGATGTGTTAAACTGGTATAACACTGTTATAACACTGATATAACACTGTTTAAATTCCATGCCAATCCTAGCCTATGACAAAATCATAGTATCACAGGTAATTAATGGACTAAATTAGACAATGGACTGAATGTTGAATCCNAACTGAGTTTAAGCTTTCTGTCTTAGACACACGGGCACAAGGATTCTCTCCGCCCTCTACCCCGACCAGCCCTCTTCGGCAGCAATCATGAACGCATTGCTGCGGGCCACTCTGGGTACCCCGCCACGGCCACTGAGGTCTGGCTACAACCCGACTCCATATTCAGTAGCGGAGCTGAATACGTTCCTCTGACAGTTGGGAGCTCTCGTGTTCTCTCTCTCTCATCTCAGGGCGCTCCTCTAACAGAACCACAAGGGCGACCTCTGAGTGCTCGCCACGTGCCAGGCAGTGCGCCAAGGGTTTTCCATGAGTCATCTGATTGAATTTGCACCACAATCCTAGAACACCGTGCTAGCTAGGACTGCCTCTATTTTAAACTAAAGTGAAATAGCTCATCCAAGGCCAGAAAGTTCTGTCAGAGACCGGATGGGATGCAGCGCTGGAAAAGGCGCCTTACTCCCAGTTCCACTCTCTCTTGATGGCGTCAGGCGCTGCTTCTGGATTAACTGAGGCTGCTAAGCCTTCCATTTAGATCCACACTTTTTGTGAGGAACAAAATAACAACGGTTTTTTTTTCAGTTTTAGGATGACTCTTGCCATGCTGAGGTTTATTGCTACACTTAAGCCATAAGTGTACTTCTGAAACTCAGTGTATGAATATCTGGAAATACGGCCCACCACACTTTGAGTTTAGCTAGTCTCCTGTTGATGATGTCACTCAAATCTGGGGAGCTAAATCATCTAAAAAGCATACCCTCCAGAATTAGGAGATGAGGACTGAGGTATCTGCACTGCATGAAGCAGATAGCTAATGGGAACCTCCTGGCTAGTGCAGAGAGCTCAGCTCCCTGCTCTGTGGTTGACCTTGATGGATGGGATGGGGGTGCTGGGGTGGGAGGGAGGCACAAGGAGGGGATATACCTATACTTACAGCTGATTCACTTGGCTGTACAGCAGAAACTAATCCAACATTGTAAACCAACTATATATTCTAGTTAAAAAATAAATAAAGCATATCTTCCAAAGCCTCTTTATAAGGCAGTTAATACTATGGACGTTCATTCAGTCATTCAACAAGTATTTCTTGAGTGCCTTTTATATGTGGGAATATTAGCCATGACCCAACTAATTTGCTTATCTTGGTGCTCTGAGTTTATCGCAGGGTAGGGGGAACCAGGAAAGAAACAAGCAAAAGTATAATTCATCATATTTGGTAATAAATGCCATGGGGGAAAAAAATTAAAGCAAGGTGAGAGGGACAGGGAATGACTGAACAAAAATTCTTTTAAAATGGGACTATTTTTTGAAGCTAAGAAATTCTATTCCTAATGATGTGTTAAACTGGTATAACACTGTTATAACACTGATATAACAATGTTTAAATTCCATGCCAATCCTAGCCTATGACAGAATCATAGTATCACAGGTAATTAATGGGACTAAATTAGACAACGGACTGAATGTTGAATCCTCAAGAAGTAAACTTTATTTACTTGTATTTACTATACTTTTCAATTATTTCTAAGCAAAAAATGAGTACTTGAAATTTTTCCAACTGACAAATGTCATACAATTTAATGTAAAATATAAAAACATAATGTGTCTGTCATTAATAAAGTCCATGTCTCTCTATATGTATTTCAACCAAATTTTCAGGAAGTCTCACTGGTCGTTTTGAGGAAATCAATTCATGTATCCTAAAGGTAATAAACTCAGGCAGACCCCTGGCAGTCACAGAACTGGGCCCTGAGCCAACATCCTTCTGTAGCAACATTTCCTTTTTGCTTTAAGCTTCAGTAATGACCACAGTGTCACTGCCATGAAGAGTTACCTTGAAAAGCAAGAGATCTTTTATCTCCCTTTTATCCTCTCCTGTTCCTCATTATCAAGTGCCACCAACAAATAAGACTTAGCGACTGAAAAAGTCGCTCAGTCGTGTCTGACTCTTTGGGACCCCATGGACTGTAGCCCACCAGGCTCCTCTGTCCATGGAATTCTCCAGGCAAGAATACTGGAGTGGGTTGCCATTTCCTTCCCCAGGGGATCTTCCCAACCCAGGGATTCAACCTGTGTCTCCTGCATTGGCAGGCAGATTCTTTACTGCTGAGCCACCAGGGAAGACAACAGTAATTATACGTCTCACTTAGCTCCCAAGAAAGCAATTAACACATTATACTGGGAAAGGCAAATACTGAAATTTAAGCTTTCCCCTTACATTCAGAAATTTCTCAAGTATATTATCTTGTTTGATCCTTACAATAATCCTCTAAGTTATAGAAAGCAGATATTATCAACATCACAGATGTGAATACATCTGTCCAACACAGAGTGCAACGGGCAGCCAGGCATCTCAGGTGGCAAAGGTCCTCAGGGGAAGGCCAGAGATGGAGCCAGGTCACCTGACAGCTAATCCATGGTCACAGAATCATGTTCTGTTAACCGTACTCGGTATTTAATAGAGCATTCTGGATTAAAAACAATGTTGTCAATTGATTGCTCACTCCAAAATGGAACATTTTTTAAAAGGTATGGACTCCAGCTCGTTTAAGAACCCTGATAATCCTTAATAATTAAGATTAATTAATCATTAATGCCTATAATAAGAACGGGTGAGATTTTATTACCCACACGGTACTTTGCATCACTTTGGGCAAGTTTCACATATTTAAAAGTACATGAAGGTGAAATAAAAAATAATCCGTTCCATTTCACGATTTTAATATATCAGATAAACTGTAAGTTCTGAAGGTCAGAAAGTTCAGGATGAATGTCGTTAATTCAATTACAAGTTATAAAATATTCCATCATCTTTTAAAACTTTGAATCAACGAAAATAAACTTTCTACAATACCTCAAAGGGATTTCAGCAAACACTTTATCTGCATACCCTGAAATGCACATTCTTTACAACTTCATATCAAAGAGATTAGAAACATTAACACTAGTTCACAATACAGAAAAAAATACTTCTTTTTAACAAAAACTGATCTGAATATATTATGTAAAGAATATTTCCATGCATAAATAAATTTTATATGTATATATTTATACAGCTTCTTAATTTAGAGGGGGGAAGATAAAAAGAAAAACTTAGAGTAATTCCAGAGTTTCCCACAAAAGTGGATTTATAAAAATCTCATAGTAGAATATATATCTGTGGCCATGAAGGACAGAGTGGAGGCTTTAAAAAATACATTCTTAGGATCATTCGTGACATGAGGCGGTGTACTCTGTACCTGCGCCGCCAGGATCCACCCCCCAGATCTGCAGTGTGACCTCAGAAATATGAAACAGAGAACAGATACGAGCTGCCTACGGTGCACATTAAACGACCACAAACTGGCCTGTATACAACAACAGGCATTCGTCAGCCCCCAGATTCGGTAGGTCAAGAATCTAGGCATGGTATAGCTGAGTCCTCCACTCAGAGTCTCAGAAGTCTGTGATCTCACCTGAGGTTCAGGCTCTGCTTTCAAGCTCACTGGCTGTTGGACAGAAAACTGCTCCTTGCAGTTGTAAAACGGCCTCTCTGGTCCTAGAGGCCACTTGCCATTCCTTGTCATATGGTCCTCCCCATAACAAGGCAGTTTGCTTCTTCGAGGCCAAAAGAATAATTCTGCTGCTTCAGATCTCTTCACCTCGGGGAAGGCTTGACCCAGCTTGGAAAGAATTCACCTAATGAGGTCAGGCCCATCAAAGATAATATCCCTTTAGAAGAACTCAAAGTCAACTGATGAGAGACCTTGTTTGCATCTGCTAATTCCCTTCACCTTTGCCATAAAATGTAACCTAGTTACAAGATGTCCTTCCTACACTCAAGGGGAGGGAAGTCTCTGGTGTTTGTGTACTGTGGTGCATGAATCTTTAAGTTAGTTAAGTTCAGTCACTTAGTCGTGTCTGACTCTTTGCGACCCCATGAACTGCAGCACACCAGGCCTCCCTGTCCAGCACCAACTCCTGGAGTTCACTCAAACTCACGTCTATCGAGTCGGTGATGCCATCCAGCCATCTCATCCTCGGTCATCCCCTTCTCCTCCTGCCCCCGATCCCTCCCAGGATCAGAGTCTTTTCCAGTGAGTCAACTCTTCACATGAGGTGGCCAAAGTACTGGAGTTTCAGCTTTAGCATCAGTCCTTCCAGAGAACACCCAGGGCTGATCTCCTTTAGAATGGACTGGTTGGATCTCCTTGCAGTCCAAGGGACTCTCAAGAGTCTTCTCCAACACCACATTCCAAAAGCATCAATTCTTTGGCGCTCAGCCTTCTTCACAGTCCAACTCTCACATCCATACATGACCACAGGGAAAACCACAGCCTTGCCTAGACAGACCTTAGTTGGCAAAGTAATGTCTCTGCTTTTTAATATGCTATCTAGGTTGGTCATAACTTTCCTTCCAAGGAGTAAGCCTCTTTTAATTTCATGGCTGCAATCACCATCTGCAGTGATTTTGGAGTCCAAAAACTAAAGTCTGACACTGTTTTCCCATCTATTTGCCATGAAGTGATGGGACCAGATGCCATGATCTTCATTTTCTGAATGTTGAGCTTTCAGCCAACTTTTTCACTCTCCTCTTTCACTTTCATCAAGAGGCTTTTTAGATCCTCTTCACTTTCTGCCATAAAGGTGGTGTCAGCTGCATATCTGAGGTTATTGATATTTCTCC